>CM076570.1:658060742-658222709 GCA_034641835.2 Pinus albicaulis
ATGGAAGGAAGTGTTATACCACCATTCAGTGAGAGGTAACCACTTGACCCATTGTGTTTGTTTATCAGATACAAAACAACGAAGATATCCTTCCAAACATTTATTTACTATCTCAGTTTGACCATCAGATTGAGGACGATAAGATGAGCTATGAGCTAATTGAGTACCCAAACAAGAAAATAACTCCGTCCAAAAATTTCCCGTAAAAATGGGATCTCTGTCGCTCACAATAACCCTTGGGCTTCCATGTAGCTTTTGAATTCTGTCCACAAATGTAGTAGCAACTTTACTTGCTTTAAATGGATGAGATAATGCACAAAAGTGTGCATACTTGGTAAGTCTATCAACTACCACCATGATGACATTCTTTCCTTCGGACTTAGGTAAACCTGTGATAAAATCCATTGAAATCTCCTCTCAACGTTGACTTGGAATGGATAAAGGTTGTAGAAGTCCCGGGGTCTTAATTGTCTCCACTTTATTCTGCTGGCAAACCAAACATTCCGCCACAAACTTTTGAATATCTGATTTAAGGCCATCCCAAAAAAATTCTTTCTTCACCCTGTGGTAAGTTTTTAAAAATCCTGAGTGTCCTCCTAAAGGAGAAGTGTGCAATTCCAGAAGAATCTTTTGTTTTAGTTGGGAATTCTTACAAAGATATAAGCGATCTTTGTACCATAAGGAATCATTTTCCAACTAAATGTATCAGATGTACTAGGATCTTGCTGCAACTTTTGAATGAGTGTCCATACATCTTTGTCCTTCTTCCATTCATCTCTTGCTTCGGTTATCCAATCTGGTTGGATAATAGAAATGGCACAAAGCAATGCTTCGACCTCTTCATTCTTTCTTGAGAGTGCATCTGCAACAACATTTAGCTTCCCTTTTTTGTATATTATTTCAAAGTCATAACCCAACATCTTTGTGACCCATTTTTGTTGCTCTTTTGAAGATAGTCTTTGTTCCAAAAGTGTTTAAGACTATCATGATCAATTTTTACCTTGAAGTGTCTTCCCATTAGGTAAGTTCTCCATTTCTTTAGTGCATGCAGTATTGCTAACATTTCCTTCTCATAAATAGGTTTCTGTAAATACTTTCTTTTGATTGGACGACTTTCAAAAGCAATGGGTCTTCCTTCTTGCATTAAAACAGCACCAATTCCATTTCCTGAGGCATCACATTCCACAATAAAGGTTTTTGTGAAGTCTGGCATAGCTAAGACCGGTGCTAGGCACATTGCCTTTTTAAGATGTTCAAAGGCCTTAGTTGCTTTAGTAGTCCATGAAAATGCATCTTTCTTCAATAATGTTGTTAGAGGTGCTGCTATTCTCCCATAATTCTTAACAAACTTGCGATAATACCTTGTTAACCCGAGAAATCCTTGCAACTGCTTTATGGTTGTGGGGACTTTCCATTCTTTAATGGCTCTAATTTTGTTAGGGTCTACTTTAACACCCTCGTGAGATACCCAAATATTCCACCTCTTGTACTCCAAAGAAACAGTTGGATGTTTTTGCATATAATTGTTTCTCCTGCAATAGTTTGAGCACTCTGTCAACATGTTCAACATGATCCTTCCAAGACCTGCTATAGATTAATATATCATCAAAAAATACCAGCACAAATTTTCTAAGGAAGGGTTTGAAAATGGAATTCATCAACCCTTGAAATGTAGAAGGTGCATTGGTAAGGCCAAAAGTCATGACCAAAAATTCATAATGACCCTCATGAGTTCGAAATGCTATTTTTGGAATATCTTCAGTCTTCATTCTAATTTGATGATATCCTGAACGAAGATCCAACTTGGTAAAATAAATTGCTCCATGTAATTCATCCAATAATTCATCAATCACAGGAATGGGAAATTTATCTTTAATGGTGAGCTTATTATGCTCCCTATAATCCGGACACATTCGCCATGATCCATCCTTCTTGTGTACTGATACTACAGGAGCAGAGAAAGAACTTTGACTAGGTTGAATTATACCTGCCTCTAACATTTCTGCAATCATATGTTCAATTTCGCTCTTTTGGACGTAAGGATATCTATAAGGCCTGATGTTTGGAGGAACACTTCCTGGAATCAAATGAATAGCATGATCATGATCACGAATAGGTGGGAGTCCTTTGGGAGTTTCAAACACTTTGGAATGATTGTCCAAGACTTGTTGGAGATCTGCAAAAATAGATGATTTTGATGTTGGAACTTCTAGTGAGCATAATTGTGCAATTACACCTCCTTGTTCTTTCTTTAGAAGCTTTGTCATGACATTAGAGCTTATTATCTTTCTCGGCTTCCCTGCAATACCCGTAATTCGACTTCCTTTCCTTCTGAAAAAAATTTCAAGAAAAGTTCTTGAAAATTAAAAGCTACCGTCCCCAAAGATTGTAATCATTGTACTCTTAGTACAACATCAACACCTCCCATAGGAATGGAAAGCATTGGACTAGTCAATACATATTCCCCCATGGTTAGCTTGATATTATGGCGTTTTCTAGAGCAATTTATAGTTCCTCCATTTGCAACCATCACTTGACATTCTGGTGCTGGGTATAGGAAACAATTTAATTCCTTGGCTACCTTACAATGAATAAAATTATGGGTGCTACATGAATCAATCAACACTATTACCTTTTTCTTCTTGATTTGTCCTTCTATCTTGAGAGTTTGAGGAGTGGTAATTCCTACCAATGCATTACATGATATGGTCGGATTCATTTCTTCCTCTTCTAGGGTTGGTTTCTGGTGTATATCCTCTTCTTGTTCATTTTCTTCTTCCTCTTCACAATCTATGTAAAATAATTTCTTCTCAGCACACTTATGACCTTTAGTGTATTTGCTATCACAGCTGTAGCAAAGCCCTTTTGCTCTTTTTTCTTCCAATTGTTGTGGTGTCAACCTTGTAGGTTGTGGAAATCTAGGCGTAGCCATACTTCCTTCTTTATAGAATTGAGTGGTAGGCTTCCTTGTCGCCATAATTTTACATTCAACTTTTCTTGCCAACCTGAATGCCTTCTCCAATGAATCGGGTTCCAAAATTCGAACTTCATGTTGGATGTTATCCTTTAAAGTGCCTATGAAGAGATCAATCCTGTGTTCCTCTGGAATATCAGTTACCCTTATATTCAATTTTTGGAAGTCCTCAATGTGCTCCCCACTAAACCCTTTTGTTTGAGATTTATCAATTGGCTAAAGAAGGTGTTGCTCTTTGTATCCTCATAATGTGCTATCATTTCCTCCGTAAAAATTGACCAAGTGACAATTTTTTTACGGGAGCAAAGCCATTGATACCATGCAAATGTATTTTGTTCTAAATGTAAAGTTGAAATGCGTACCTTTTGTTTGTTTTGCACGTTATGGAGATCAAAATATTGCTCCATATGTAGTATCCATGTTACAGGATCCTTTCCATCAAACTTCCTCATATCCATTTTTTGGAATATGGTGGTTCTTCTCGCTAGCATTAGAGTTTATGAAATCACGATTAACATTTATTTTGTTCTCATCACAAGTTTATTCTACTATCTTTTCACCATTAGGAAACATTTCTTGTATCAACTTTGTCAAACCTTCCATGTCTGCTTTTAGATCATTCTTCATGTTTTCCATTTTAGCTTCCATGTCATCCATCTTAGATTCCATGCTAGCTTCCATGCCATCTATCTTAGATTCCACGCCTTTCTTCAAACCATCCATATTATTCTTCACACCATCCATCTTTGCTTCCACGCCTTTCTTCAAAACTTCCATTTCATTTTTTGCTGCTCTTTGCGAGAGCGAAATTTGGTGCACTTGCTCTTGTAATTTTGATAGATCATGTTGCAATTCTTCATCTTCATGAGTCATAGTAGAGCCTTCTAAAGGCTTAGTGGGTGTTGAATTATTTTTACGGGGCATTTTTTAGAACCCAATACTGATATCTATTCTACAATATGCCCTTGGAATCAATTCAAATTGATTTTTCAAACAAGACTTATGCAATTCGGGGAAAAAGATACACACCTTTTTCTTGCTTTTTAGGAGCTCGATATTGAAATTGGATTATCTCTGTGATTGCGGCTCTTCAATATCTGAAATTCAGCACTAAAGTAGCCCTCTAAATTCTCTTTTGAATGCCACAGGTCTGACTTGATTTGGATTCTCTAAGACAAAGTTATGTCCAATCTCCCACAATGACTTAATTATGCACTGGTTCAGAAGAGCGAACTTGTATGACTTGCCACGTGTCACTGTTTCACCTTCGCCTCTGAAATTGATAGCCAAGAAACTACAGTCCGTGTACTTGCGACCACTTTTTACGACACTCCAATCCGATGCTCAGAGAGAGAGTTATTGAACTTTTCCCACGATCACCTCCTCGAGATGAAATTCGGGAGCTTGAAAAAGCACTACCTTCCACAGATCATATCTCCAAAAATATTGCGAACCAAGCTCTAAAATTTTGCGACGAGTTTCCTCAGGATTTCAACTTTGCACCCTAAAAATTTCAGATTATGAACCTTCGTAGAAAAAAAGTTATAGCGCAAATGCCACGATGACCTGTTTAGGAGCCTTAAAAAAGACCTAACTTCCACAGATCATATCTTTGAAAATATTGCGAACCAAGCTCTGAAATTTTTCGACGATCTTCCTCAGGATTTTGGCTTAGCACCCTAAAAATTTCAGCTTCTGAAACTTCGTAGAAAAAAAGTTATAGCGAAAATGCCACGATGCCCTGTTTGGAGCAAAGAAACCCTAGAATCCAAAGCTCTGATACCAAATGTTGTGTAACTAGCTCCAAAAATAGAAGAAAAGAGATATCAACGCCTTAGAAATAAGCCACTTTGAGGGAGCAACCTCCAATACATTACATAAATGAACAATTCTTGGATGCTACAATTTACAAAACCACCTTTCTATATATAGGAGTCCATGTGGCCATAATGCAATCCTAGTGGGCCATAATGTAATCCTAGCCGACTTAACAATAATAATTTAAGGGCACAATAATAACAAAATGGGGGTTACAAGAGTACAATAATAACAATAAGGGGGTTACACTAATTACAATAAGGGACTATACTAGTAATATAGGGACCTAACATAGTCTGATATTCTGTATCAGTGGCCCCATTCTACAATTTGCCCGAAGGCTTACAAAAACTCCTGCTCCTCTTCTAATCAACCTCTACTCGATGCTTACATTTATAAAAAAGATGAATGAATCGATTTAGCTTCGTTGATAGCTCCACAAAGACTCTTGAAATTCTCCAAAGTCCTAAAGTTAGACTCCATCTCCAAAATAACTGAAACTGACTCTTCACCAACCTAACTCAATCAACTTCCCTCATGTTCTCTAGTGGTTAGAGAACATTTACAATTCCTCACTATTTTATTTAAAATACTAATAATTACATGAGAATTTAGAAACATAAGACCCCCCTATTACAAAGTATTCCTTGAGCCTAATGCCCCTGCATCAAAAATTGTGCCAACAACAAACATAAATTTACAGTAATAAATGCAACATTAATTTATGTACATGATGCCTCGAAATGCATGCCTCAATCTGGCTGTACAGAACTGTATGAACACGTACAACAATCCCCTTCTTGATTTCCGTGCCTTGAAAACAACCTCGAAAATCGTGCCTTTGACTGCCGAATGTTCTCCTTGATTTCAGCGTTGTACCTTGACTTGAAATGCATGCAAATAGTGCTATACAGATTCTGCCTCGATATATGTGCTAAGTAAACGCTGATGTCCGAAAATACTACCTTGGGAAGTGTGCCAAGCTGCTGTACGGATTTGTTGAGTGTCCTTGCTGCTCTCCCTCTGCTCAGAAATTTTCTCTTGCTCCCTTCTCCTCCTCTCTCAATCTGCTCATGAAACACTGAATGACCTTTTCTCTTCTTTTTCTCCTTTAACATAACCTTAAGTGACTTTTGGGGAATCCCTAAATCCAATGGCTGAGATAGCTTTAGATCTAGGGTTGAGATTAAATGTGCATTTAAATCTCACTTTCTAATTTTTAATTAACCCCACTTAAATAAAGACCCACTTAGCGTTTTATTTCTATAGTCACTTTTTCACTTTCTAATTTCACATTGACTTTAATAAAGTCACTTTAAAATTAGACTTGGTAACTTTATCACTTAAAATTAGATTTGACTTTACCACTTATAAAGTCACTTTAGGAGAAAAGGATAAACACATTTGAACACTTTTCCCTAGGCCAAAGATCAAAGCCTTAGGGAACCACTTGTCCTCTGGCACCCAAATTTTAACTCTCCCTCTTATCGAGGAAAGTGTTCCTCACCACTCCCATTTTGTCTCTGAAGTAGACATGCTTGCCCCGTGGTAAGGGTTTGGTGAATATGTTCGCTACTTGCTCATCTGTGGGAATATACTCAAGCTTCATAGTTCCCTTCTGAACATAGTCTCTAATGAAATGATATTTGATCCCGATATGCTTTGACCTGTTATGAAATATTAGATTCTCCGTGAGTATAATGCAACTCTGATAATCACAGTAAATCATTGAAGGTCTCTACGCTTGACCAAATAAGCCAAACAACATCTTGCGAAGCCATATGGCCTCACAACTAGCCAAACTGGCTGCCATGTACTCTGCTTCCGCTGAACTCAATGCTACTGATTGTTGCTTCTTGCTGAACAATGACACAACTGCTGAACTCAACCCAAAACAACACTCTGAAGTGCTCTTCCTATCAGAAGCATAACTTGCCCAATCAGAATCAGTGTACCTTGCCAATCTCACTCCATCTCCCTGTTTATAATCCAGACCATAATCCACTGTCTCCTGCAAGTAACGCAATATGTGTTTCGCAGCAACCCCAATGCACTCTCCTGGACTCACACATGAACTGGCTCATCGTGTTGATTGCAAAACATATATCTGGTCGAGTGTTGACCAAATACATCAAGGGACCAATCAGCTGTCTATACAATGTAGAATCCACCAACTCGGAATCAGAAGCGTGAAGCTTCTTCCTGTTAGTGATCATAGGTGTCGACATGGGTTTGCAATCCTCCATGTGAAATCTGCTAAGAATGTCCACAATATACTTCCCCTGTCCCAAGAAGAAATGCCCCTCCTCCTGCCACACCTCCAATCCCAAAAAGTAATGCATCAAGCCAATGTCCTTCATCTTGAACTCCGAAGCAAGATCTCTCTTGCAACCCTCTATGAGTCTCTCTACACCCGTAATGACCAAGTCATCCACATATAACACCAGAATGAGAGGCTCCTCACCTACCACAATAAAGTATAGGTTCGGATCTGCATCACTCTTTGTGAAACCCATTTCCTTCAAGTATGTATCAATCCTGAAGCAAGCTCCTAGAGCTTGCTTCAGGCCATAAAGTGCCTTCTTCAGTCTGCATACATGGAACTCCTTCCCATGCACCTCAAAGCCCTGCAACTGCTCAATGTACACCTCCTCCTGTATGAAGCCATTGAGAAATGCGGTCTTCACATCCATCTAGTGGATCTTCCAACCCATCTCTGCTTCTATCGATATAATGGAGCGAATGGAAGTATATCGAGCCACGAGACCGAAGGTATCATGATGGTCAACTCTTTCTACCTTGAAGAACCCTCTAGCCACAAATCTAGCCTTGAACTTCTCGATGCTGCCATCTGCAGCATGCTTTATCTTGTAAAGCAATCTGGAAGTAACCACTAATTTCCCTTCAGGCCTCGACACCACCTCCCACACATCGTTCTTCATGATAGAAGAATAATCCTCCTGCATGGCCTCTCTCCAGACCTGCTGGCTAGCTGCCTCCTCATAGCTAGAAGGCTCAGAGTCAACGATTCTAGCAACCAATGCCATATAGCTATAGAATGTTATGTATATTTTATTAATTGTTAGTTAGATATAGTTATATTAGGTTTTATTAAGTGAAAGAGCATGATCAAAGATCATGCCTCTTCACCAAGGGACACCATGAGGCTATATTTAAAGCCTCGGTGATTCCCCATTGTAATCATATCTCATATCTCATTTTTTATCAATAATAATATATACTTATTCAAGTTTACCAGAGTTTTTACACTCCATTGGTATCAGAGCCATCGCTCTTAGGGATCTGTGTGATCACCCAGAATTAAGGAATTACAAGAAAATTCCAAAATTGCAGATTTTTTTAAAAACCAAGTGCTTGTGGGTAGCAACATTTGTTTTTTAAAAAAGAAGAAGGAAGAAATATATATATATATATATATATATATATATATATATATATATAAAATCAAAAGAGAGAAGGAAATTAAACATAAAGGGGGAAATAAATTAAAAGGAAAAAAAAAATATTTAAAAGAAAATAGTTCCAAAAGAAAAAAAAGTAAAAGTAAAAAGAGATATATATATGTAAAGAAGTATATATTCGTACATGTGAAGACAAAGTAAAAAGGAACAAGGAAGAGTAATTGCTCGTGGTTTTGGGCCCATGGTATTAAAACCCATTTCCCCTTTTCAAAACAACGTGCCTTTTCAAAAAAAAGTGACTTTTAAAAACAACGTGACTTTTCAAGGTTAACAATCTTTTTCCCCATATATATATATATATATATATATATAATTCAAATAATAAAATAATAATAATAATAATAATAATAATTATTTAAAAATATATATATATAATAATAATAATAGAAATTATTATTATTATTTCAAAAAAAAAAAATTTAATTAATTAAATATTAATTAATTAATTAATTTAAAAAAAAAAGAGGGAAAAACTGGCAGAAAAATATTCCCCACCTCATACACGTTCAATGTCTTCATCGATGTCGATGGCTGAATTCTAGAAGAAATTGGGAGATCTTGAGAAACAAATCAATAATAATTCCGAAGAATTCGGAAAAAGATTAGTCGATCTTGAAGGTACAGTTGCAGGGCACTCCAACGACATCAAAAAGATTCAGGTTACGACAAATCGAATAGAAAGACAAATGTGGCTAAATCATCACGAGGCCACAGAAAAGTATAGCGAAGCAATGAACAAGATGACAGAGCATAGCGAAGCAATGAACAATATGACAGAACTCTTCAATAAGTTAAATGATAAGATAGATAATTTAAGTCAGACACAATCCCCAATATTTCCTAACATGGAACAAAATCAACAAAACAATTTCGCAGATTCAGGAAACTCAGAAGAGCATCAAGAAAAGACCGATTCCCCACATCATCAAGAAGATAGTAATGCAGATTTTCAAAATAAGCAGCTCTGGAATGCATTTGCTAATCAATATCCCCTTCTTGTTCCACCATTAGCATATCAACGAAAAGCCAAAATCGAGCTACCCAAATTTGATGGTAATGAAAAAAATAGTGTTGCATGGCTTAATAAAGCGGAAGAATATTTTGAGATTTATGACATTACTAGTGATGACGAAAAAATTAAACATGCTTCCATGAAAATGGAAGGAGAAGCATATAATTGGTATATGTGGTGGAAAAAGACGACGCTCGCTATCAGTTGGAGAAAATTTAAGGATGCATTCTTCAAAAGGTTTCAAGGCATAAAAGAAGAAAAGTTTTTTTCAATGTTTATCAAATTACGCCAAAAAGGAGATGTGGATGAGTACACTAGAGAATGGGAGACCTTGGCGACACGAGTACCGGGATTGTCAGAATCTCGTCTAATCCAGTCTTACATCTCAGGACTTAAAATCCATATACAAGAAGAGCTCGAACTTCATGAAGTTACATCAGTAGAAGTAGCAAGGCAAAAAGCAAAAGCTGCTGAAAAGAAATTTGAAAGATTATCAAAACTAGAAAAAGTATATTCGAGACAAAGATTTCCTCAATCTGAAAATATAGATGACACAAAATATGTCCCACTCCATCTTCGTGAAGAAGAAAAATCTAGTGTGGAAAAACAAAGAATGAGAGAGGGCAAGTGCAAGCGTTGTGGTGAAAACTGGGACCCTAAGCACAGATGTGCTAATGGAAAAGCGAAAAATCTATACAGTTGTGAAGCAACTAATGACGCTAACAATAATGATTCATATATAGAAGGATTAGAAGACAACTTAGAGTTCTCTCCAGAAGTGGATGGGGAAACTATTCCGCAAGTGTCATTATCAGCTATGACAGGCATATCACAACCTCAAACCCTAAGGTTAAGAGGACATATTAAGAACAACAACGTAATGGTTCTCGTCGACACTGGCAGTACCCACAATTTTCTAGATTCAGCCATGGCAAAAAGACTTAACATATTTACCTTCCCCATGCCTAATATGAAGGTAATGGTGGCCGATGGTAAGAAGATTGAGCAAGTATGGAAATGCCATAAAGTCAAACTACAGATAAAAAACTTTCATTTAGAATCTCCATTCTACACCGTTCCATTACGAGGAGTATATGTGGTCTTAGGAATTCAATGGCTACAAACTTTAGGTACTTATTCTGCCAACCATCAGAAGCAGTTTATAAGTTTTAAGTGGAAAGGGCAGAAACACGGGTTGTATGGATTCCAAGCCCCAGAAGATCAAGTCGTATCTTCCTCTCTGATGATGAAGATGATTCAAATAGGAGCACCAACATCTACAGTACAATGTCATCAGTTAGAAATGTTATCTTCAAAAGGGAGCCACGAAGAGTCACCAGAAGTCAAGACAGGATCCGACCCTGTCAATATCAGATCTTTTCACTATCCAGATCAACAAAAGATTGAACTCGAGAATATGCTCCACGATCTTTTTAAAATGTGGGAAGCAAGAGCCCACCGCTCAAGAAACCCAGGCATTCGTCAACATTGTCCATCGTTACATATGCTTTGAGGACAAAGCATCTTTAAGAGAGGGGAAATGTTATGTATATTTTATTAATTGTTAGTTAGATATAGTTATATTAGGTTTATTAAGTGAAAGGGCATGATCAAAGATCATGCCTCTTCACCAAGGGACACCATGAGGCTATATTTAAAGCCTCGGTGATTCCCCATTGTAATCATATCTCATATCTCATTTTTTATCAACAATAATATATATATTTATCAAGTTTATATCTCATATATATTGTAATCATATCTCATATCTCATTTTTTCCATCTGCAGCATGCTTTATCTTGTAAAGCAATCTGGAAGTAACCACTAATTTCCCTTCAGGCCTCGACACCACCTCCCACACATCGTTCTTCATGATAGAAGAATAATCCTCCTGCATGGCCTCTCTCCAGACCTGCTGGCTAGCTGCCTCCTCATAGCTAGAAGGCTCAGAGTCAACGATTCTAGCAACCAATGCCATATAGCTATAGAACTACTCAGGTGGTCTGCTCTCTCTAACTTGTCTCTTCGGCCCAACAACAGATGTGGCCTCTCTCAAGGTGTCCTGAAGCCACTTGGGCTTCCTCTTCCCTGAGCACACTTCTCCCATTGGAGTGAAAGAATCCTCATCCTCAGAAGCCTGAACTCTTGAAGTCCTGGCAACCGATCTGATGCCTGAACCTGTGCCTGTAGATGCTGAAGTACCATGTGAACTGTCCATCAATGGGCTACAATGTGAACTGCTCTGCGGAGTACTTTGCATGTTGCCCGAAGCACCACCCATCTGACTCTGCGAGCCACTGCTCACTAATGGACCTGATACCGTAATCGATGTACCTCCTGATCCCTGTCCACTGTATCCCTGTGACTGACTCAACTGCTCCTGAGGGTCTGGTGAATCCATATACTCTTAACTCCTGTGACCTCGTGAAAGTCCTATCCTCCTTGAACTTCACATCCCGCCTGAGAACAACTCTCCTCCGTGCAGGAATATAAATCCGAAAGGCTTTCAAGGTCTCACCATAGCCCACAAAGATGCCCTTCTCTGTAGTGGGCTCTAGCTTGGCCCTCTTCTCCTTGGGAATATAGGAGTATGTAATGCGCCCAAAGATACAAAAGTGACCATCATCAGGCTTCTTCCCAGAAAAAGCCTCCTTCGAAGTCACTTGCCCCAAGGCACGATGTGGACTCCTGTTCTGCAAGTACACAGCAGTGTTGCAGACCTCTGCCCACAAAAACAACGGTAACCCTTGATCATGTAGCATGGCTTTGGCGGCCCCAATGATGGATCTGTTCTTCCTCTCCGCAACCCCGTTCTGCTAGGGGTTGTAAGGAACTGTGAACTCCTTCCTGATGCCTGCCTTCGCACAATAATCAACAAACTCACCAAGGGTGTACTCTCCTCCATTATTCGACTTGAGGGACTTGATATTCCGACCTGTCTGAGTCTCCACAAGAGCTTTGAACTCTTGAAACAGCTTGAAGACCTCACTCTTGGTCTTCAAGAAATAAATTCAGGTCTTCCTGGAATGGTCATCAATGAATATAACATAATACTCATATCCATTCAAGGATACATGAGGCATCTGACCACTCACATCGGTATGAATCAAATCAAGAATCCTTGTCGATCTGCTGTCACTGCTGGGAAAAGGGGATTTGGCAAACTTCCCCATAGCACATCGTCTGCATGTATCAAGGTGATTAGAACTGAAATCTGGCACACCTGTGGTGATCTCCCGCAAAGTTGTGCCAAATCTCGCACAACTTTGAACTGCTAGCTCTGCTGCTGGTACTACTGCTCAATGCCATAAGGTGCTAAAATGAAAACTTGTACTCCTTGGCATGATGTACACCAATCACTCTAGCTGAATCAGCTGGAGCGCCCCTGGGATATATAAGCGTCTGTCCTCTCTTGAACAATACCTCATACCCTTTGTCCTCCAATGCTGAGACAGATATAAGGTTCTTCTTCATCCATGGCACATATAGAACATCCGACACTTTCAAGGGAGGTTTGGGTTCCCTATCAAATGTCAATGTCCCCACACGGACTGCTTTAACAATGCTGTCGTCTCCGAGTACTACCTCTATTTCAATGCCACTCTCTGAAAGCTCTGAGAAGTACTCACAGACTCTTGTCATATGATGGGAAGCCCCACCATCAACATACTAAATACCTGAAGATGCTCTGCTAGTGGAGGGAAGTGCATACTCCCTCTCAACCTGTGTGGCATGCAATCCTGCACTAGTGGACTCACAAGCTATGAACCCAAACTCTTGGTCAAAGCTCTCCGAAAAGTCCTCTATCTCTGCTGATGCTGCCATGGTCTTGTCCTTTTCCTTCTTCTTCTCCGGACACACAACTGCATAATGTCTCAACTTCTGACAATTCCAACATTTAACTTTGGAATAGTCCTTCTCCTTGTTCACCTGTTTACCTTTACCTTTGCTTTTGCCCCCACCACCACTTGTGGAAGCTTGCTTCTTTCGTTTGCCCTTCTTGCCCCTTGCTAACAATGCTACATTGTCATCCTCCTCTACCTGTTTGGCTGTCCCAAGATGGTTCTTTCTAACCTCATTCTGAATGCAATCTTCCCACAACCTCTCCTAGCTGGGAAGGCTTTTGCGTGCAACAATCCCATCCACAAAACTCTCCCATATCTTGGGAAGACCATTCAATTTAATCCGCATCAACTCAGTGGTGGAATGGTCCCTCTAGCAACAGCCAACTCATCTCTCACAAAAGTGATCTTTGTGAGGTACGCTGTAACACCATCAGTCTTAGCCATTTTAATGGTCTTCAGCTTCTCCCTTAGGACCATTTTTTTGTTTTCATTGGTACTCTGGTAAAGATTGGTCAAGACTGTTCACATCTCATGTGAATATGTCTTTCCTTTCACATGAGGAATGACATGGTCTTTAACACCCATTCAAAATCAGTCTTTTTCCCTTGGCATTCTTCTTATTAAAATCAACCAACTGAACAGGGTCGACAGGCACTGCTACTGGGTGCTGTGTGGTATGTACCACTATGCTCCAGACTTCTACTTCCTCGAAGATGCTTTGGATTCTCTCCCTCCATGCACTATAGTTGCTTTGCCCATCCAACCTATCCTCCACCCTCAAGCCCAAGGACATGCTTGCTATCATAACAAACAGAAGTTTTCAAATCTGTGGTAAATGTTCAGTTTTCTGTGTGAAAATAGCTTGCTGTAATTTTTCACTTGCTGTCCCAATCTGCACTTTTCAGCCACCCAAGCTCTGATACCATGTAGAAATTTTAGACCCAACCCCAGTTATCAGTTTCTCCTTATCACTCCCGTATAGTTAAAGGCCCATTCCCATAATCATACATTCAAAATTCTGGAAATGATAAATATTTCTGAAAACACAAATTCTGGAAATTTCACAGTGCTGGAAATTGCAGAAATAAAACACAAAAAATATTTCAGCCACACACAGAAAATGACATGCTGATTTTTGGTCAATATGACCTTAGAAAAACCCCCTACAACTCCTGGGGAAAACTAGTTCGAGAGCTCTTTTTTATTTCTGAATATGCTTTTATAGAGAACTAAAAAACACGGTAAAAATTACAGCAAACACAATAACCCACTTATCTCGATATTTGTGCCAACTTTCCACCTTGAAAATTGTGCCAACAACAAACAGAAACTTATAGTAATAAATGCAACATTAATTGCTGTACTTGTTGCCTTGAAATGCGTGCATGAATATGGCTGTACAGAACTGTATGTACATGTACAACAATTCCCTTCTCGATTTTCGTGCCCTAAAAATGTCCTCGAAAATCGTGCCTTTGACTACTGAATGTTCTTTTTGATTTTAGCTATACCTTGCATTGAAATGCGTGCAAATAGTGTTGTATGGATTTTGCCTTGGCATATGTGCCAAGCTAAGTCACATGACACGAAGACACGAGACACGGAGGACACGTAAATACGAGTATTCGACACGAGACACCGTGACCTCGAAAACAGGACACGAAGGACACGTTTTATTTATATTTAAAAATATATATATATATATATATATATATATATATACACACACAATTATACTTTCTTGAAATTTTAATTTTGAAATTCAAAATTCCCTCTCATTAGTAAATTACAATTATACAAGTTACAAGTTACAAGTTACAACTTACAACTTCAAGGCTACAAGCACATAAGAAATACTAAATACTAAATAGTCATTAAAACCATGGTCATTAGTCAATAAGTCAATGACTGGCGACTCATGAGTCATTAAAATGGAATTTCATCAAGGATTCGGATCACTGCTTCTGTTGAAGCTAGGAGAGGTTGCATAAGTATCCAACATAGATGTGAAAGTGTCTCATGAAGCTAATGCAGCAAGGTAAAGAAATGATCCTCCTGCTAGGGACAAGCAATATTGCTAGCAATCATACACCATGTTTTCTATAGAGCACCTCAGCTTAGACATTAGAGTTGGCATAGCATTTAGACATGTAAAGAGGGCAAAGCCTTGTTCATTTTGATATAATTGATAAACCCAGACATGAATTCTAAATGGGATCCCAGTGAAATAATTTTGACTCAGGGCTGCTATGTGTACTAGTTGGTTTGTTTATTCTTTTGTTCCATTCTCTTGTTTTGGCCATAATCCTGTAAACTGTGTCTGAAAGCATGGTAAGTGTAATTGTGTAAGGATTCTGTGGCATAACAATGACAGAGTAGGTGTTTTCTATGAAAGTTATGTGATTTCATGAACTTTTACCTCTTGACTTCTGACTGACAAGTTTTACTTATCCTCCCTTGAACAACAGTTAGGACTTGTAACAGATCCTCCTCGGCCCACGAAGTAGAAGAACTAGCTATACTTCCCACACAAGTCCATTGTCAACATGATGAAGAGATAATCATTCTCGATTAAATAGGTAGTAAGGATAGTGCTGAAGTCTGAAAGCAAATTTCAATGTCTTAGGATCCATTTTTATTAGAAGTTGTCCCTTTAAAAAACTATTCCAGAGAAAATATAGATAAAATAATTTTATTAACATCCATAAATGAGCAAAACGGTAGGTCAATGGGAACCGGATGTATAATTAATAGTAAAAAATTGTAAGAGTGCCTGAGCAACTCCTAAAAGCTAAACGCTAAAAGTAAGGCATAAGCTAAAATAAGTTAACACTTAAACTGCAGAATGAGAGAAGTACCAAAATAAAAGGTAGGCTCAGATATACATAGTAATGGTTTTATGGGTGCCCTAAATAGAATTATAGAACCCAAAAGCAGCAGGTAGTGTTTAGCAAAAAACCCAATGATAATGGTGTGTAATGGATTGGGAGTCGGCACTGTGGAATAGAGTCCAAAATAATGCTATAGCCTATCAATGATGTTGACCATTTCTGGTAGTATAGCAAGAGATTGTAAATGAGATTAGTCATGTTGCACTGAGGGATCAAGGCATGCCATCAAACTGTACATGGGACGTCCTAAAACGGAGGACACGAATGCTAAAACGGAGGACACGAATGCTAAAACGGAGGACACGAGTATTCTATTTAAGGACACGAATGCTAAAACGGAGGACACGAATGCTAAAACGGAGGACACGAGTATTCTATTTAAGGACACGAATGCTAAAACGGAGGACACGTATTCGGTTTCGGAGGACACGAAAAAAAACGTATTGGACACGTTTTAGGTCGTATTTCGTGTCCAACACGTAAAATACGGGACACGGGACCCTGGAGGACGTGTCCTGTGACTTAGGTGCCAAGTAAATGCTGCGGTCCAAAAACATTGCTTTGGGAAGTGTGCCAAGATGTTGTATGGATTTGCTGAGTGTCTTTGTTGCTCTCCCTCTGCTCAAAATTTTTCTCTTGCTCTCTTCTCCTCCTCTCTCAATCTGCTCATAAAAGGCTTAATGACCTTTTCTCTTCTTTTTCTCCTTTAACCTAACCCTTAGTGACTTTTGGGGAATCCCTAAATCCAATGGCGGAGATAGCTTTAGATCTAGGGCTGGAATTAAATGTGCATTTAAATCTCTCTTTCTAATTTTTAATTCACCCCACTTAAATAAAGACCCATAGCCTTTTATTTCTATAGTCACTTCTTCACTTTCTAATTTCACATTGAATTTAATAAAGTCACTTTAAAATTAGACTTTGTAACTTTATCACTTATAGTAATGCTTTTTTAAGGAATTAGAGTTGACTTTACCACTTATAAAGTCACTTTAGGAGAAAAGGATAAATACATTTGGATACTTTTCCCTAGGCCAAAGATCAAAGCCTTAGGGAACCACTTGTCCTGGTACCCAAATTTTAACACACTATGATCCCCGCCCACTCCGTTCTAGCTGTCTTCCAACAACAGGCTATGAGGGATAGTTCCTATGGAAATGAGGTGATGGAAAACAAGTTGGGAACCAACTTGTTCGGGAGACACAGTTGATGGCCTAGCTACTTGGTAGAATTTAGCAAGATTAAGAATTTGATTAGATTTAATATTGAGACCAGTGCCCGATGGAGTCAAAACTTCTTGCTTATTAGAAATAATAGCCAAGTAACTAGATGGACAACTGCTGCTTGTATGAATGACTAACCTATATGAGATGCAACTCCTAAGAACTAGGTGTGATGTAAGAATGTTGGTTAATTTTAGATTAAATGCATAATCTAAAATTTTGAGAAACAATTTTCAGAGTAGGTTGTGGGATGAAAGCCAATGGGAGGCATGCAGTGGCCTGATTAACGATATCTCCCCATGTGTTCCAACCACCCAGTACCTCTGTTAATTTTCTGAACATGTTCAATGCCATTTCGGATTAGGGCACAAAATACTAAAGTAGATAGAACATACTAATAGATCAATGAAGACAAGCCAAAACAGAGATGATGAATGGTGGCGTTACGATGATCAGCAGGATGCTTCTACCAGCAAAGTCTCCAATAGGTCATTCGGCCAAGTGTCACACATAACCCCAGTACAACCCAAACAAAGAACACTCCACAAATATGCAGCACCAAGAATGCAGCTCCATCGCCATCAAGAGAGAAGAAATCCTCCATGCAATGTGTGTATAATGAACTCCAAGTCTCTCCATTATATAGACATCTTTGGGGGTGTGTGACACGCTCTTTAAGATATTTAAGTCTATATTATAATCCAGGCCGACCTAGCACATAAGTGGAATAAATTCAAAGTACATGTTCTGCTCATCCGATCGAGATGATCTTTAGATCAATCTTACACCTCTCCGAAAGAGGAACCCAATAAAAATATTGGGATCGTCATCTGAGCAACACAACCCGAAGTTTGGACCTAGTTGTCCAAATTTAACACTCTCTCAACCATAGTTTTAAAACCAGGCCGGTCTGACTCGGAACCGCCCAAGTCGACCAAGCCAAAGGGTAGGCTGATCCGACTCGGCGGTTAAACCGGTCAGGCGGCTGGTTTGTTACCAAGTCGGTCGAGCGGTATATTGATTCGGCCGGCTCGGTAACAAACCGGCCAACTCGGCCTAGTTCGAGTTAAACCGGCCAGTTTGTTCCAGCCGGCCGGGGGGCCCAAAAACAATAAAAAATCGGACTTGAAAATGAATTTTTTTTTGCTGTTAGGTTTTGATTAGGCTATCTAATCCCTCCCCATCATATTTATCTTACCCAACCCCTCTCAATACCTCACATCTATCTCATTGAATTTGCTTGAGCATTTGTGAGGGTTTTCTGAAGAGTTGTGGAGTTGGTTTTTGGAGCAGCTTCATGGTAATGTTTGACATTCTCCTTAATCTTCATTTTCATCCTTTTACTTAAATTTTTAACATTACCATGAAATGACTCAGGATGTTTGAGAGTGGTTCCGACCTTATTGGATTTCATATGGAGAAAGTAGAATTTTAGATCTCATTCAAAATCCAACAGACTTATCAGTTTTTCAGGATTTCAGGATTGGGTTATTGCAATGTTTCCATCGAATTTTGTCATGTATTAGGGTATGGAACTCATATTTAATCAAGAGCACCAATCCCTTTATGTACCTTGGTGTTAGTGACATTGGTTATGTTTTTTGTTTTGATCTCTATATCATCATCCTATATTGGATAGTGCACTGGGTGCAATTTTGATATAATGGATATATTCATGAGCCTACTTTGATCATATGTTGTCTTTTGTTTATATTGTAATGCTTTGTGTTTGGAAACATGAATAAAATTCTTTAAATTTATGTTTTTGTACAAAAAAAATAATATTAAATGTATTTTTTACAAAAACTGAGTCATTGAAACCGAGTCGACCAAGTCATTACCAATTTGGAGTCGGAGTCCGAGCCGACACTCGGCTTGGTCAGAACCCGATTCCGTTTTTTAAAACACTGCTCTCAACTAGGGAGAACTTCGTCCACTAGTGCAATCCAAACATCGTGCGTCATCCCGCCGTAACTTGCTTTGTTGGCCTGTTTATTTCAGAACAGAAGTGGGTCAGTCACAAAGACATCATACCCAACTGACAGATTCAACCCAGTGGTCCGAAACCTGTATAGGACTCACAAAGAGTCTCAGACAAACTCGAAGTTGGTTTCCTGACCCAAAGTCAGTTAGAGGTCCGAAACCTCACCAGGACTCAAGAGAGTCATATACTAACCCGAAGTTAGTTTCAATGACCCAAAGTCAGTTGGAGGTCCAAAACCTCGCTAAACTTGATCCCAAGTCAAATGGTTGGACACTTGCCATCCTAGACATAGAGAGCACGACGATCTTTGATGCGTCCATCGGTCTTGCTATGGTCTCTATTCACATTTCCCACCTCATTGGCCAAATGAGAGGTACTTCCCATGAGTCCGAAACTCCATGGGTAGGATGTATATGGGGCATAGATCAGAGAGAGGTAAACCATCTCAATATCATCAAGGTGGGGTAGAAGCACACCAGCTAGGTTCGACAAGCCTAGCCCTGTGGTTGCTTATAGCACCAAAGCTATCCCCAAAACCAGCTTGGAGCTCCCAGAGCTCATCGTCCAACAGGACCCTCCAAATAGGGTCGTTCCATGATTCCAAGATTTACACGGAGGTTAGGAACATGACCTTCCCCAAGGGCATTGTGAGAATGTCTGCGACCTGCTCATCAGTTCCTATATGATCGAGCCTTACGACGCCTTGTTGTACCATATCTCGGATAAAGTGGTACCAACCATCAACATGCTTGGATCAATCGTGGAACCCGAGATTCTATGACAAATGAATCCCCCTCTGGTTATCACAAAGGATAACGGTGGCATCTAGCACATGCTTGAACAACTCACTGAGGAGCTTTCGCAACCAAGTGACTTCACAACGGGCCATACATGCTACAATGTATTCGACCTCAGCTGTGCTCAAGGCTACCGACTTCCTTTTCCTGCCCGAAGCAGATCTATTTGTGAAGTAGCATCTAGATGTGCTCTTATGATCCACCACACTGCCAGCCCAATCGTCATCAATATATCCAAGGAGTGTCATGCTCCTGGCAGTGTGTCTCAGCCCATGGTTTATCATGCCCCAGAGATATCTCAAGAGTTTCTTGGCACCAACCCAGTGAATGTCATGATCAACCGTGTGTTGACTCAAAGTGTTCACTGCACAACATACGTCTGGATGGGTGTTCACTAAGAACATCAGAGCCCCTACGAGTTGATGATACTCAGTAGAATTTGCTAACACAGACCCAACAACACTGCTTCTCAACTTCTTAATGTTGAGCTCCATCGGTGTCGACACGGACTTATAGTCCACCATACCAGAAGCTTCACAATTTATTTTCCTTGAGAAAGGAAAATCTCACCAAGTCTCAGACAGCCCTCCAGGCCTAGGAAGTAGTGCATTTGTCCTAGGTCCTTTATCTCGAACTCAGCAACGAGCTCCCTCTTGCACTGATGAATGAGAGGGTTAGCATCTTGTCAGGAAGAGGTCGTCCACATACAACACCAGAATGAGAGGCTTCTCTCTATCAATCTTGAAGTAAAGGTTCGGATCAACATTACTACGAGTGAAGCCCGGCTTCATCAGGTAGCTATCTATCCTCTCGTACCAAGCTCTGGGTGCTTGCTTTAGCCCACAAAGGGCTTTCTTCAACCTGCAGACATGGGTGTCTGGATCCTGGACTTCAAACTCCAGGGGTTGCTCTACATACACCTGTTGCTTTATCGCACCATGTAGAAATGCGGTCTTCACATCCATCTGATGGAGATTCTGTCCTTGCGTAGCAGCAAGGGTAATAATAGAATATAGGTGCAATAATAGTTAGTGCCTTCTTAGAGAAGTCTCAGTCAACACATTTTCTCATCAGATCCATGTTTGATCTTATATCGAGCTTTGATCTGTGGTCTAGGAACCATATCCCAGAGATTACCCTCGCATCCTTGCAGACTTTAATGCTTTACAGTTTCTTCAAATGATCCAGGCTCATATGGCAGCGAGATACCTCTGGTATTTATATGGCTTCTTGGTATTCTTTCGGAATTTCCCCCTCTGAAGCCATATGACTTTGAGCCATGAGGGTCTTCTTTCAGCAATGATATAAATTCAAAAGCATATATAGATGTATTCTCCCTCTTAATGCTAGCTTCTCTTGAAAGAAGACATCTACGAGGGCATCCCAGAAACCAACTTGGAAAGGAGTCTTATTCTCCCACAGTCAAAGCCATCCAAGACTCATAGCCATATATTGTCATATAGCTATGATGCATCTTGGCATGTATCATATACAATATTTGTTCAAAACTTCACAGGCTTTGCTGATCATGGTTCAAGAGTCCAACAACGTGACTGAAGGTTGCAGAAACTTCTCAGAGCACATTTCCAAGTTTATCATTACGCTCTAATTTAAGACTGATTACGGTCACAAGCTTACTGCTACTATGAATCTCGTAAACATGGGTGTCTGTCTATGTCACTGTCATAATGACAGTGACATAGAATCACAGATTTAGCTCCTCACATTTTCGGTTACAGAGATACCTTCTGAATTGTCATCACTATTTTCTTCATCATTAATAGTACAAAAGATTTCAAGCTTCATGGTTATACATATTCTGACATATGTCATTGTCAAATAGGGATAATATTTCTACAAGCCTCAGCTTGTGTTAGAAGTACTCATACTTACTTTACAACGACTACCTGTGATTCTGTGAGGATCTGATGTAGCTTCCTCAAGCAACCCTCTAAAATTGTCTTATTTGCAACTTACTGCCTTCTAACATATCTTGACCTCTGCATTGTTTCTTATCTTCCAGATCTGCCCAACTACAGTTAATGGTAGACTGGTGTAGGTCTCTAGATCTTCAGATCTCAAATCTGCAATTTGTTTCCTAAATTGCACAGATCTAGGAACCAATCATGTAGATGTTCCAAACACAAAATTTACCCTTCTCCATGCCGGTCCATACCTAATATGATACCTTGCGTACAGATCTAGCTCAGTCATAAGTGCACAACTCCTGAACATGTGGTAAATGACAGTGTTTCATCTTCTAAATATCATTGTGGTCTTGCTTATGCACAGATCTGGGAATCATTGTGTTTGTGATCTACGAACAACTTCAGCTTGGATCTGCAGCTGCAACCTACGTCGTTTTTCCTTTTCACCACCAGTAGGATCTTTGACCATCCTCACTTATACAAAAATTCAATCCGCAGTTGCAGGGATTACAAAAAAAACTCTGCCTAGAACTTCCATCAGTATACCTACAAACTAGGCCATTCAGTATCTGGATATAACTATCATGATGTGAAAATTAGGAACTGCGCTCATAGCCATAGGAAACATCCGATCTCCTTTCTGTATTCTGGTGCAACATAGGTTGGAGACATTCTGAGCTAATGAGAACTGGTTAGGAACACAGTCAGCTCACGGCATCTTGTTCACGCAAAACAGATCTGAGATTTCACTACGACTTCTCTTTATATATATACTCCATCACTACGCATGCCCTTAATCATCTTCAAGGCTTCAAGAACCAAGCGCTCTACTCACTTTTCAAATGTGAAAGACATCAGCCTTCTTACACAATCTCCATATGAGGTATCGATGGGAGTGGCTTTATCAGGTGAGGCCTGTTTTTATAACTTAAATCAACCTTTAAATATAGTGATATCCTTTGCCTAAATTCAGATATGAAAATAGTCCAAACAACCTTGGACACTAGCCTACGGCCCTTCAAAACATCTCTTAAACAGAACTTTACTAGCTGTCCCTTCGTCCAATCAGAATACCAAATATGTACTAAAAACAACAAACCTACCTCTGAGATAGTTGTCAAAATGCTGTTGGTTAGGGCACATAGAGTCTTCAATCAGCGATCAAATTTGCTGCGGCCTGGTCTGGGTGAAGTGCTGTCTTCCTTGACTGTTGTCCTCGGCAGACATCCTTTAAACAGCTCCACGCTGGCCTGTTTTGGAGAGGTTAGGCCTGCGACCTACCTCAGTTTACTGCGGCTCCCTAATAGCCCCCAAAACAACCTAACAAACCTCAAATCTGGCCCATTTATTTCTGCGGCTGTCCTTCAATGGGAGGCTGCCCTTCTACACTGCTCCTTTAGGAAATTACAAACCCTTATACCAGAGTTGTCCTCCTTTCTGAGCTGTGAGCTATCTCCTTTGGACTGGCTGCACTATCCCCTAGGTGTTAGGGCTTGAACCAATCCTCTGTTCACACCTACAGCTCCTTAAAACAGAGCTCGGTCTTTTGCAACCTCAAACAGTGATATTATATCAAACAACATCAAATATCCCTTATATCTGCGGTACCCTTTTTTTCTAGCTCGGATCTGTAGAGAAACATAAAACAACCTTAAAAATTGCCCAGAGTTCCCTTCAAGGCCTGCGGTTGTTTTTCTGTGGTAGTTCAACCCTGTTGTGGATGCAACCTCACCCTAACAATCCTTAATTTCCTCGACCTTATCCTCCTGCACTCGGTCACCAAAAAAACAGACTTAAAACAACCTTGTAATACTTCTGGTTTACCCTAGAGCATTCTCATCCAACTCTACTCCTCGAACTCCTTAATTTTCAGCGGAAAGCATCAGAGAGGCTTCAGAGGCCTGCGACATTCTCTTTTAGAGACAGTCCGCCCATAAACCAGTCTTTAAGCACTGTGTAATCTGCCCTCAAACACAACGACAACCTTCTGTAGCTCTTTGACCCTGAAAGAGATAAACAGAAAGTCTCCTCTTACATGTCTAACCTCTGCTTCAATTCGGATGAGTTACACTTGATGGATCAATAGATCAGAGACTGCTTTTCAACACAAATTGGGCATTGTCTTCCCCCCAACTCTGAATTTTCTAAACATGTTCTATGCCATTTCAGCTTAGGGCACAAAATACTGAAGCAGATAGAACATGCTAATAGATCGATGAAGACAAGCCAAAACAGATATGATGAATGGTGGCGTTACAACGATCAGCAGGATGCTTCTACCAGCAAAGCCTCCAATAGGTCATTCAGCGAAGTGTCACACATAACCCCAGTACAACTCAAACAAAGAACACTCCACAAATATGCAGCACCAAGAATGCAGCTCCATCGCCATCAAGAGAGAAGAAAATCCTCCACACAATGTGTGTATAATGAACTCCAAGTCTCTCCATTATATAGACATCTTTGGGGGTGTGTGACATGCTCTTTAATATATTTAAGTCAGATTATATTCCAGGCCGACCTAGCACATAAGTGGAATAAATTCAAAGTACATGTTCTGCTCATCTGATCGAGATGATCTTTAGATCAATCTTACACCTCTCCGAAAGAGGAATCCAATAAAAATATTGGGATCGTCATCTGAGCAGCACAACCCAAAGTTTGGACCTAGTTGTCCAATTTTAACAACCTCCGACGCTGCAAAGATTGTGGCTTTGACGACTGCAAGGTCACTGTTTTAACCACCAAGAAGGGCTGAATCCCTCAAGTTAATTGAGAAAGGGTGTCCTAGATTTCTATCAGCCAAACTTATGCTTGGAAGTAAATTTTTAGTGCAAGCTAGATCTTAGAATGCTTGTACAACGATGATGAGTGAAATTATCTTGTGTTAAGATTGTTTAAGTGTTTAAGTGCTCAAGTTATGATTTACTCTTTATGTCAACAATACTTATCAACAATTAGAGGACAATCTTAAAACAATAGAAGTGCTTAAGGATAGAAGTGCCAATGAACCAATCCACAAGATACTTGGAATAAATTATCCAATTTTTCAATTAGCTAATTATTACATGATGCCAATAAGATTTACTCAAGTTGTTCTTATCACAATGCCAACTAGATTCCAAGTGTCAAAGCCACTTATACCAACCACAAGATCATAAATTTTAGAGCTCAAGTGTATGAGTGCTTTAAGTGTAAAATTCAGAAATCCTTGTAATTTAGAGCAAGACAAACAAGTGTTAGATCTCAAATATCCAAATCAGCAGTAATACTTTAGAAAATTCCAGCACTTATTAGACTTATGACAACAACAAGAAAAACACTTTAGATTATGGCATTTACCAAACATATGAAACAATTTTTTTTCCAATGATTAGCAGATGTAAATTTATGAATTTAGCCCACTTTAAAATGCAGTATTCAATGATATATCAGATCTGAAGTAACTTATTACAACAATAAACAAATCATCAGATCAGCAAGTTAATAATGGTACAAGTATAAAGTTATACTGACTGGGGAGTCTTTAATGAAGGGGACTACATGAAAAGGGGGTCAAGTGAGGGAATGATCTCCACCATTGATCTAGAGGGATAAGATCTAATCTCAACCCTTGATCAAAAGGGTTAGGGTTCTCCTAATTAATGAAGTTAACAAGGGAGGAAAAATGCTGAGGGCTCTCTCATGCTACTTGTGAAGAGTTAGAGAAGAAGAGAGGAGTGAAGAAGGAGAGGAAGCTGCTACAATAAAGATTTTTGCAGGAGGAGATTGTACTCTACAGCAAAGAATGTCACCTACAGGCCCAAATTCCTAGCTAATATTAAGCACGCATATCGAGGCAAGCTTTCAACACAAATTTCAAAGATATCAGGTCACATTTATGAGGGACTGAGAACAGCAGACTTGCAGGCCTGAATCTGACAGACATGCAAATTTCTAATTTCTAGGAGAGAAATTCGCTGAAACAGTGGCACGAAATTGTAGTTTGACTGAGCATACCTGGGCACGGTTTTCTAGCAGTGAAATTCAGGGCAGTAGGCCGTGATTTTTGTAGGACTGAAGTTGATTGGTTGGTACCTAAGTCACATGGTTTGTGTTCGAGTTTGGGTTTGTCCACTATTAAGTTTGATTTGGGTTCAAATTTTCTGATAAGGTTCGGTTTTATGTTCATCTATATACATTTTTAAAATTATATATATATATATATATATAATATATATATATATAGGACTAAATAGTTTCATACTAAATAATCTAAGTAAGTAAGTTCCATACACATTACTCATTAGTAACAATAATGAATAATGCACCTCTGTGCAATCTGGTGTTCCTCCAAGCTGACTTAGTTTTTCTCTATAACTAACTCAATAGTGAGGTCTCCAACTGTAAACAAAAATGTATCCAACTGTATACAAAAATGATGCAGAGTCCAGACACCACACGTTGCTATAAATACAAATCTAGAGTAACTTCAAGGAATCCTGGGCCCTTGTTGCTACAACTTTCTTCCTCTATGTTGCAGGGCTACATTGCTGATGATGGACATCAAGTGTTTTGGCAACCTCTCCATGTGAGACAAAAATAAGATTATTGAAAAGATCTATAGCACCTCAATGAGTTTCAAAATCAATCTAGAAAATGAAGACAGAAAAATTGCACATTAGCTTTACTAAAAAATGTGGTTATTTCAACTGACCAGGCACCTACCAAGTTCAACTTATTTATAATTGCCATCCGTAGTAATTTGACACTTAATCGACAGCACAATGAGATTGCACTTAGATAATAAAATAACAGAATCATAGAAGACTGTGTAGACTATGTTAAAAATGTATCTTCGCTTCTGTCTTGCTGGGGTATATAATATACATCTATTACTTTATATTATGATGTTTGAACTTTGTATGCATGTAAGCTGTAACAGATGAAAGTTGTAGCATTTTGAGTATCAACATCACGATTTGCAATACCTGTTGCCAAAAGAACATAAAGATTTACTTGAAGTCTTCTAAGGTATTCTCATGTTGGTCTCCGGTCTTCCCTTTGAGTAGTCTAGCTCCTTTTCTTTGTTCTAAATGTCAATGGCAAAGTATTCTCTCAGACTGTTTAATATCACAAATATATATCAGAAATTTTCAATAATATATATATATATATATATATATATATCAGAAAATTAGAGATGGTGCACATATTGCTATTCTGTTAACAAGAATATAAAACAAAACTAGTTTAAAACTTCAGTGATTACTCTGTTCAACCTCAATAATGATGTCTTGTACAGGTAGATGAGCTAGAAGTCTAGAACAACCATAGTAAATTGTATTAAAAATAACGTGAGAATTAATAACGTGCGTGGATCTTCACTTGGTATTTTTCATTTTGTTGGTAAATGCGTCTTTGTCAACAAAATGGACTCTTGCTTAGTTTACATAAGGAAACAAGTCTACATATTGCAAAATGAAGGGGAAGATATTCATCAAATTTCAAAAGTTAAAGGAAGTCCATAATGCCAAACTGTTATAATAATATCCAATACATACAATCCTTGAAATTGTTTCACAAAATTTTTAAAGCACCATAAAAATGTCTATTCTTATGGCCTTATTGCAACATCAAAAAGATCTTAAATTTTAAATCATCAAGAGCACATGGGCTCCGACTAGGAAAAGCACTGTAAGTGTGCTCATCAAGCTCATTAATAATTGGAACTCCATCATCAGTAGTATCATTTGGTGAGTCACCATCACTACCAAAATCATCTTCTTATGCACTTTGAATAACCTCAAACCACGGTCGAGGGGAACTAGATGCATCCTTGGCCACACTGTTCAAAACAAACTGTAAATTACTGCAGACATAAACAAGGTCTTCTTACCTTGTAGATAGCAATTTGTTTCTTTTCTTTGATTTTATATGGTTGAAGCTGCTCCAATTCGTTTCACGAGCAGAGGCACTTGATCCTTCGCTCAAAATACGAATTGCAAAATGTTGCAATTTTGGTGTTTGTGATCCATAAAACTCCCACCATTTCCTTGGAGTAGTGGGTCTATCTTGTGTGGCAGAAATGCTTCTAAATGTCCCCTCTTTTGACCTGTAAGCCCAAAGTTGCCCTCTAAGCTTCCTGGCTTCTTCTAGATGTGGAGTCAACTGCTCAATAGTTGCGTAAAGGCCACTCGTGACTTCTAAATCATTATTTATTTTTATCTCAAACCATCTAGGGTCTAAATAACAAGCTACTACATGTAAAGGGCTATGCAACATCTTCTGTCTTTCATTTATTACCTCCCATATTTCCATGTACTCACTTTCCACGTTGTTGAAGGATTTTGCAATAGCTTCCTTAAAATGATCCTTGCCTTCATAAACAAAACCCATAGAATGTGTGTTGCTATCAGCCATGTGAAGCATATCAATGATTGGTTCACATATCTTTAGAACCTTCACAACGCTTTCCCAAAAAACATTTCCAAAAATAATTTGTTACCACTCTTTTCCTTTTTCTTCCTCTGAAAGGTGATAAGCTTCCCTTTCAATGCTACAAACAACACTCCTTACACTTTCCTTTTCCTCAACCAATCTTTTGACAGTAATGTAATATGTCGCAAATCTTGTTTCACAAGGCCTTTGTAGCTCTTTAGATGCTTGCTTTCTATACAGGCCCAATGTGAGTTGATGGTTAAGTATGAAGTGGGAAACCTATTTCCCCTTTCGAACAACATCATTAATCCATGGAAACATTGCTAAATCATGCAACAAGTCAAGGCAATGAGCAACACAAAGGGTCCATTAGATTTTTTTGTATTTTTCCATTATCATCTTTCCCGCTCCCACAATTTGACGCACTGTCAATTACAATTTGGACCACATTTTCTTCCCTAACTTCAAGAATGGCTTCTGCTAAAATCTTGAAAATGTATTCAACAATCTTCTTGTGTCTTGATGCATCAACTACTTTAAAAAATAATACCCCTTTAGGGAAATAAACCAAAACATTGATTAGCGGCCTATGACTCATATCTGACCAACCATCTGATAATATTGTACAGTTTGTTTCTTTCCAAGACCCTTTGATTTTAATTAGTCTACTTGTCACTCTTTCTTTAGGCCTTTTGAGATGAGCGGTCCTTATAGTCTTAGAACTGGGTGGCACGTATCCTTTTCCAAAATCTGCAACCATTTTAATTGCATTGATGAAGTAAAGGATTATGACCACATTAAATGGGATTGCAGATTCAAAAATCATGTCCGCAAGCGCATCATCAACTTCCCGTTTCTTTACGGGCTTCCATAAAGAGTTCAATGTTGGTGTCCCACTTGATTTTATTCCCTAAGATGAATTTCCGCATCCAGTTGCAGCCATGGTTGAAGAAAATGAGGGAAATGAATTGTAATTCCTTCCATTCTTTGTCTGAATGCATTGTCTTTTGTTTTCTTGCACCTACTTGGAATTTTTTATTTTATCATAATCCTAAGTTGCACTGAAACGGATACGACAACAGATACGAATACGGGGTTTGAAACGAATATGACAAATTTTCAAAAATTTTGGATACGATACGACAAAGAAACAACACACAGACACACAGACACACACAAATATATATATATATATATATATATATATATATATATATATATTATAACAAAATAAGATTTTCATATTACCATTCATCTTTTAGAATCTAGATTCTATATCTAAGAATAGATAATCATCATCATGAATTCAACATAAACAAATCGTCATCATCAATTTGTTAGGTAAATTGACTTGGGGTTAGAGTCAAGTTTGACTGAGTTAAACAGTGATGGTGTTGAGGCACATGGTATTGTGCACCTATGGTTTTTGGCTCATTTGGAGAGGATGGATTATGGGAGGCCCATGAGAGATGAAAGCAATGGGTGAGAGAATAGGTGAGAGAGGATGTGTTAAAATCGCAACAATAAAAAAAAAGAAAAATTTATTTTATGATGGAGTAAATTTTTGCATGTAAATGGGCATATTGTTGTAAGACCTGGTATGGCATGCGTACCCCTGGGTAATCACTGGTAAAGTCTGGGTTAGACCTAGGTGATAGGGGGGATGTCAAGTTAACAATTACTCTGGGTAAAAGCGGGGGGGAGCTAGAGTGAGCGGGGTTGTCTCATTTAGCAGTTTTGGCTGGATTTAGTCAAAAATCCCCTAGTCAAGTTTAAGGGGGGAATGTTAGGTAAATTGACTCGTGGTTAGAGTCAAGTTTGACTGAGTTAAATAGTGATGGTTTTGGGGCACATGGTATTGTGCACCCATGGCTTTTGGCTCATGGTATTGCATGTAATGGAACCCATAAAAGCCTCGGAGGACTTCATTGTAATGTACGCCTGGAGGTGAGCGGTGAAGGCTCATTTGGCCGGATTGGCCAGGGTTTTGGCCAATGCTTAATGAAATTTCATTAGGATGGGTTTTCCCCGGAATTTGGGGTTTTTCCCAGTTAAACATCTGTGTTTATGTTTATGTTTTGTTGCTGGTTATGTTTAATTATTCCTCTCAGTAATTATTTATATTCTCCGGTAAATGTTTCTTCATTTGGTATCAGAGCCATATTTGGCTTCAGAAGGGACGCTTTTGTAGCCAAGGGTTTTATTGGTCTATGAATGGAGATATGATTTGTTGTTGCATAGCTGTTTCTAATGTATTTTATGAGGGCATTTGAGGAAAGGAGGGCTTAGGTCTGCTCACGCAAGTAGAGCGCTACGAGGAGGCGTTGTTGAACAAAGGTAAACCCAAGTTCCAGGAGATCGTTGACAGGGAAATTGTGTCGGTGGAGAAATCGCTGGATAAAGAGAGGAAGATAAAGGTCATTAACAGCGGTGACAAGAATGGCCAGATGCTGCTTGGTGATGTTGCAATGAGATTTCATTGTGGACCAAGATTGCTTATCTCTCGTGTCAATGAGAATTTGATACGGAGCGACAGTGAGAAGAGTCCAATGAAGGATAACAGTTGCGGCAGAAGTGGTGTCTCTACATTTTAGTGCTCAAGAAGAGGTTGAGCATCCAACCTGTGAGGACCACTGCAAATTCGATGTGGACGGGGCAATGGTTATTTTTGCGGGAAGAAATAAAGTAGCTGCGTCGACATTGGGTCCCTATGGTGGCATGTGGCACGGAAATGAGCGAAGCGAGCTCGAAGGAAAACGATGATCGTGAATGGATGAAAGTCTATGAAGGCATGGAAGGTTGACAAGAAAAGCATGGTCACAGAATATGGATTTTGTTTCCAAAATTCTATAGGGCGAGCGAAGCATTGGTTAGATCTAATTACATCTAGTGCAATTAAAAGGTGATGGATGCCTGTCGAAGGTCTGTGAGCGCAGAAGACACAAGATGAGTCATGTAACTGTGAACCCCGTTGAGGTTGACATTCTCCATTGGATGCGGGGGGATTGAGATCATTGATGGTGATGCGGATGCTGGTAAATTTCTCCAGTTGTCGAATGCCGCTGCAACTGCCAACGATGGTGAGGATCTATGAAGATAAGGAGACATCATACTTGGTAGAGTTCAAGCATGCAGACAAATTTTTATGGGTCGTTGTTGGCGTTTCAACCCTGCGCATCAAGCTACGCATAGTGAGAGCTATGGCTGTGAGACATAATAGAAAACATGCCTCGAGCTCAGGCCTCAAACTGTGGTTGCTGGCACATTGAAGAAATAACTGTGCCAGAAACTCACAGAAAGCATGAGCTTGAATCATCGCAGATCCCACGAAGGACCATTGGAGCTAGGGCCTTTACTGCTAATGTTATCAAAATGGGACACATGCTAGTATACAAATGAGGACGCTGGTGGCCGAGGCTGGAGTCGACAAAACGGTGAGGAGGATAAAGCTGTTGCAGGTGGAGATCAGAGTCGCGACAGAGGACGTGGATGGGCAAGGGTCGAGGTTTCAATGGTTGTGGTGGCAGACGCTTCGTTGGACATGACGATAGCTATGTCTACGATGGACAAGACCTCCCTCCCCGTAAAAAATTCGAGGACACCAATACCTTCACGTGTATAGGAAACTCATTTGGAGAGGATGGATTATGGGAGGCCCATGAGAGATGAAAGCAATGGGTGAGAGAATAGGTGAGAGAGGATGTGTTGAAATCACAACAATAAAAATAAAAATAAAAATTTATTATTATGATGGAGTAAATTTTTGCATGTAAATGGGCATATTGCTGTAAGACTTGGTATGGCATGCGTACCCCTAGGTAATCACTGGTAAAAATTACCTTGGGTAAAAGGCGCGGGGGGGGGGGCTAGAGTGAGCGGGGTTGTCTCATTTAGTAGTTTTGGCTGGATTTAGTCAAAAATCCCCTAGTCAAGTTTAAGGGTGGAATGTTAGGTAAATTGACTCAGGGTTAGAGTCAAGTTTGACTGAGTTAAACAGTGATGGTTTTGGGGCACATGGTATTGTGCACCCATGGTTTTTGGCTCATGGTATTGCACGTAATGGAGCTTATAAAAGGCTCGGAGGACTTCATTGTAATGTAGGCCTGGAGGTGAGCAGTGAAGGCTCATTTGGACAGATTGGCCAGGGTTTTGGCCAATGCTTAATGAAATTTCATTAGGATGGGTTTTCTCCGGAATTTGGGGTTTTTCCCGGTTAAACATCTGTGTTTATGTTTATGTTTTGTTGCTGGTTATGTTTAATTATTCCTCTCGGTAATTATTTATATTCTCCGGTAAATGTTTCTTCACAATTCAGCTTAAACATTGTCATCATAATTAGTGATTATTATAACATTCAACATATTATCATCATATTTAGTAATGTAATCAGAAATGCTACAGCCTTTGTGCTTTCATGTCCAACTCCTTCAAAGAATGCGTCATGCATTGTAGATGGTATCTATCTTCCTTTCATGGCAATTGAAAGGCCCATGGGATCATTGGGATATTTTGTCAAGACCTATTTGAACATTTCAATCTTCTCAATATTAGCTTGGTCTCTTGACTATATGCAGGCAAAAGATTGGCTAGAGAAGATTTGTTATATTGGAGGGATTTATGAAATCAAGAGCAAAATCAATGACAATTAACAAAACATTAACCAAACTGAAAATTACTTGCTCAAATAAATCTCTTTACAAAGACATTCATCAAACCCTTCTGTTTGTATTTTTGAAGATCTCTCTTTTTTTGTTTGTATAAATTTTTGAACAAATTTTCACGCGTTTTAACATTTTATTGGTGGATTCTGATCATGATTTTTGTGGATCCGTTTACGGATTTTCAGAAACATTGAAAAAATTAAAAACCCTTGGAAACGTATCCAATTCCAAATTCGAAGTTTCCAATTTTTTGAAATGGCACAAAATTTTTTTTACGACGTTTCAGACAATCGTATCCATTTCCATTTCGGAAATGAGGATCCACGTTTCTGGCATATTCCTTAGGCGTTTTTGGTAACTTCGTCATAATCTCTAAAATACTGTGATGTGAAACCATATGGTTGTCGACTAAAATGTTGTTGATATGGAGTCACTTTCATGTTATCTTTGCCGTTGACTGCGATTCTCAATAAAAAAACTTATCTTGTATTTCAGGAGAGAGAACTAGAAGTGTTGTCCAACTATATGCTTATAATGTAGGTTTTCCATTGAACAATATTCTTATCAAAATTGCAAGTTCATTACCTTTACAGAAATGGTTTACAATTTGTTTTTCTTCCTAGATTTTAGGTGAAACTTGTGTTGGAGATTGTCCCATGACACTGAATGTTGATATGGCTTATGCCGGGTTTAGATGTGGCGAAATGATTGAAGCTCAGAAATCAGTTCAGACTCCAGAGTAGGCAACTGCATTTTTAAAATTTGGATTGATGTTTTCATTTACACAGATAATACTAGATGAAAACTACAATAGAGGGCTCAGGGAACTTTGCAATCCTTACCACTACTAGATGATAAAAATGGCGCAGGAGATAAGTTGACAAGCTCCACATTCCACAGGTGCTGAGTCATCGGCAGTTTGGTAGCAACTCACAATTTGACTATGGCTATGCCTGATGTCCACAAGTGTCACAAGTTCACAACAATACATTCGACGTCTAGTTCCACAAGCCCATAGGTGTTAGCGGCTATGAATACCTTTAGGCTCCAACATCCACATGTAATAGGCACAACTCAAAAGAGAATCGGTGACTTTGGCAACGATTTTGTGAAATTGTGCCTTCTATAGCAAAGCACAAGTTAAGGAATGTGTTGTTGGGTCCGCAAAAAAGTCATTTGGTGCCAAACAAAAAATCCTAAAGCTACATGAACCCGTCGAACCTTAAAATTTTGCTTTGAAATTCATTTTTTTATTCAGGTTCAGGTTTGATCTGATCCGATTTGGTTTGGGTTCAAGTTCGATTAGTGATTAAGATCGGTTTGGGTTTAGGTTTGATTTTAGGTTCGATTTTAAGGTTTGCCGAACCTCAATGAATTTCAAGATTTTTTTTTCAGGTTTGCCGAATTTTGAACCCGAAGGTTCAGTTTCGGCAAACCCTGTGACTTAGGTTGCACCTTAATCTATATGCTTGTATTGGACATGGGCGATATCATTCAATTGTTTTTGTTAGAAAGGCTTTCAATTTGTCATGTGTATATGCAAAAAATAACTCTGACTGTGTTCACACTTAGAAGCATTGCATGTCCAACTCAAGATTTGAATTGGAATGTTTTGCAAATTAGGGTATTGGATGTTAAATTGCATTCATTAATAGGCTATCATAAGAGTCGAAGACAAAAAGCTTTGCCAAATGAGTTGGAAACTTTGATTAAATTTTTGCAACGAATAGAATAATGGATAATATAATTTTTTTTTGTAAGTTGGGTAGGACTACATCTTCATCATCATGTCCAATACACATCACCCCCATCTGGGCGGGGAATTGAACATTTGACTTCACATCAAGGAGTGCTTTAATGGAGCACCCGATTACCGTTTATCTAAGACCTCGTGGACAATGGATAATATAAATTAAAAAAGTTTGAAATTCTTGATTGTGTGGGTCCTTGGTTTTTCTTTGGATAGCCATATTCATGTTGAAGGTAACAATATATTGTCATTAAAATATACGAGCTTACTATGTATTTCATATAGTATCTTCTCGTTAAGGATTATGTGCTCAATCCATTTTTACAACCCTTTGTTAATCTCTCCTTCGGTTCAAAATATTTTTTTCTAAAAATACCTTCGTTTCAAATAATAATCAATTGCATGTAAAGGTCGATGGGGTTGTCTGTCCTATCTATCGTAAATGATTTTCGAAGGAGGAAGATGCTTTTGTCTCTTATCATTGTATGTTACCTTTATTACCTTGTTGGCCTAATCTATGGCCTCATAAATAAAACCGATGTTGGGTTTATTATTATCTGCCATTTCCAACACTTTGACACCTTTAGATGATGAAATGTTGAGCTAAGAAGTTAGGTCATTGGTGTGAATATTTCTGAATAGATCAATGCAGAAATCCTACTGTAGTATCATGGTTTACTTCTCCTACTTGTGATTAAGTTATACAAGTTATTTCCAGAAAATATTCAGAAAATACCGAAGTAAACACTACTAACAACCTACACATATGCAGATCATTTACTGAATAGTACGCTCATTCAAATAAAGTGACACAGATTTTTCAGACAATAGTCCCCGAAAAACTCAATGCGGAAAACTGGTGCAACGGATATGAGGGTTTATTATTACTATGTAGAATCTAAGTATAGCAAATTTGGGCGCCCAACTGGTTAACTCGACAGGGAAAATGATAAATATGCAGCAATACCTGCTGTTTTGATACCAAAATATAACTGATCCACACCCTCAAACGGGATTTACAAGACTCAACTATTTTTTGGCCCTAGAAACCCCAACGTTGCCCCTAAAGCCCCAACATCCACCCTGCTAGGCTCTGCGTGCCCCTGCGCTGCTTAGAAGGGGACGATGTAACCCCAGACTAGGTGACGCAGTCCTTACGCTGCCTCTGGAGGCCTCTGCGTAACTCTGGAAGCCCTTTGAAGCTGCAGCGCTGCCCCTCCTGGGCATGTGTAGCACCTGCATAGCGGCTGAAGCCTCTGCGCTGCGCAGCTACTGCTGCTGCTCTTGCTCCTCTGCACTACGAAACTGTTGTTGCTGCTCTTGCTCTTCTGTGCTGACCTTGATTGCTGCTCCTTTGCCTCTTGGCTCCGGGATTAGATCATCCCCTCAGCCAATACTACCCCTTGCTGTAGAAAACTCTTCCGGAAATTCTTAGCAAACCTTGCCCTAGAATTCCAGATCAGTTCCTCAGATCTGCCTTTGTGTGTGTGTTCCCAATCGACCCTCAAGCCTTTCTCTTATACTTTTTCGTTGAACACATAAATGACCATGATTAAATCTCTTATCAATGGCTGAGATTAAAAGACTGCTTGATCTGCGTCACTTAGAACATTTTAGCACGTGTTTAATTAATTCACTTTAATTTTTCTAATTTCCTAAGTTTAGACTTAGGGTCCTCATTAAAAAAATTAATTATTTGAATAACTTCAACACCAGATGAAATTTCTCCAAACGCTTTTTGGGTTTTGGAGTTGATGTGTTTCTTAGCCCCTCCACAAAGTTTCGGGGCTAGAGCACACCCGATGCTAACCCAATACACAAAATCTCAACAATTGGCAGGATTCAAGATGTGCCCCAAAGGATCTAGGATGTCCCCAGGCTGGCCTTGTATCTACTTGATGGGCATTACCTTGTTCCAAAGCCTAAATGAGGATGGTGATCACTTGAGACACTTTGGGATGGTTGGCACATCTCTTCTTGATGATGACATCATGCTCTAGGGTTGCCATGTCACCCATGCAAACCCTAGGATGATGAAAAAAAATTGTGATGATGATTTCTTGGATGAGGTGTTGCCGTTGAAATGCATCCATTCACTTTGATGAGATGTCTTGGGGTGAGGAACACCCTTAGGCCATTTGGCCACCTTGCCTGATGGAGATGCTCATTAGATGAGGATGATGTCATGTGGGAGGGTTATTTCTCCCACACGTGTGGAGAAAGGTTGTCAATTTATTATGTTTTATCATTATGTGGAGCCATCTTTACTTCGACTTGTGACCTATTAGCGTTACTCAACAATTAAAGTGAATTTTTAGGGCTTGTGATTGTAAATTAAGGGAACTCGGCTTGGTATCCCTCCTATAAATAGAGGGGATTCCAATTCCCTTGTATTATTGTTAGACACACTCATTTATTTCTCTTGCAAAGAGTGTGCTCTAGTTATCTTCTTTTCTCGTAGATGCAATGACCAAGTAGGAGTGTGAATTGTCTTGGGGAGGATATGTTTTGCTTGGAGAAAGCTTTCCATGGATTGATGATGGATGCTTGAATGGTGTAAGTTTAATGCTATTTTCTTCCATTTTGCATGAAATTGTTGAGATTAGGGTTTGTCATGTGCCATATTAAAAAGTGCAATATATTTCATGAACTCTTGTTTCTTTTTCATTTATGCAAAATTCGTTATCAAGTATCCAATGTCCGACAAGGGGACTTAGATTGCACCCTTTGAACTTAAATATTCTAATGAAAGTCACTAGGGTTTTAGAAGTTAAGCGGAATTTCCTTCCACCCTCTGTCCAAGGCGCTCTTGCATAGGCCTTGTCCTATTGTTCCATTGCCCAATTGATTGAAGGCACTTGTCTTTGTGTGTCGATCAACCTAATTTTCCCTTTTTTTCATTTATTTGTGGTAAAATTGGGTTAGCGTTTGGTTAAATCTGCATTTCATAGCATAATTGCGCCTATATGTTATTGTCCTTTAAGATGTATTACATCTATTAATGTTTAAAAGAGCAAAATATATCATTTTATGAATGTTTACTAAAAGAGAATGTGAAAAGATCAACAACCGCCATTTCCATGACTCGCAGTGACACAAACCAAAGGCAAAGCTTAACCGTGGAGGGAGGCTACTTTAGATTACTCTTTCCCATCTACCCGCCCTTTGTCAGAGAGAAAATGATATTCTCTCTATTTAGAAAAATAAACGATCTTTGTCCGATCACAATCTCAGATGGTCAATTGTTGCATGGCGGCACTTGGGCATAAGGCTTGTCTTCCATTCTTCACATCGTCGTCGATTTATACAAACCACTAGACACATCCTGCTTGTAAGTCGTTTTTCATAGTCTTGACCGACACCTTTTGGCCCTTCCTACTTTGTATTTCCGGCTTGTCAGTTCCACCGATCACGGTTCCTATCCTTCGACCAACTCTACCTCTTTGTCATATTCGTTGTGGTCAAACCATCACGTTTTTGCTTCTTGCGTTCACATCCAATTGGAGTTGGGTCGGTTTGGTGAATGTCATTAGAAACATAACTTTGTTGGTACTATATAATAGTAATATAATTAATATAATTATATAATTGTATAATTATAAAATATAATTATATAATAGTTATAATTATAATTATATTAAAAGAAGTTATATATATATATATAAAAAAAAGAAAGAGAAAATTGTTAAAGATCAATAATACCGCTTACACATGCGGGACGTAGGAAAGTGAGAAATTTACGGCGATTAAGCTTTGAGGAATGAAACTTTATGAAGGAAGGGTTAATTTGTTAATATAATTCATATAAAATAAAATAAATAAAAATAAATGTAAATAATAAATAATCAAAGTAGTGATTATTTTAATAGTCATTAGTTAAATGAAAAGGCATGTCTAAAAAGACATGCCTAGTCATGAGGGGCAAGCTTGCCTAGGTATCTAAGCGGGCCCTTATTGTAATGTTCAATTACTCTTATACATTCATCTTATAAATAAAAATATTATTTACGATACATCGTGTATTTACCTTTAAAGCACAACAACTATAAGTTTTGTCGCTTCATCATTTCCTCATGTTATAGGTAGGTCTAACGCTTTTGATATGTGGGGAGCCTTAACTAAGTTATACAGAATTTCAAATGCAAACAAGAAAGATGGTATTATGGGAAAAGTTGAGAAATTTTAGAGATGTACGAAATTGATAGAGTTGCATCATACCTCGCCAAGATCACTCAAATTAGAGATGAGTTGGCAATGGTGGGGAAACTATGCGGATTCAGTAGTTGGTGAGATCAACCTTGAGTGGTTTCCTAAGAAATGGGATGTATTTTTTTGATGGGTTTGTTGCATGGGAGAATCTTTCTCATTTGGAAAATTGTGGGATGATTTCATGTAGGAAGAAACAAGGAGAGGTTCCAAAAATGAAAGCCAACATGATGGAGATGATGAGAAGAATGTTGCTCTTCTTGTTAAAGGGAAAAGGTAAGATTAAGAGAAGTAGGGGATCTACCTCTGAGAAGGACATGAACAAGGTGAAATGCTTTGTATGTTAGAAGACTAGTTACTATGCACGCCAATGTCTATACTAGAAGAAGAAGAAGAAAGAGGCTCAAGTATCAGTTGCAGAAAATCTCTAACACAACTATAATACCATGTCGAATTATATCAATGGATTCAATCTGATCATGCAATGTACTAAAGCAAGATATTGAATCCTTCTACAATATTGCAGAATATAAATCATGATTGCTCAATCACATGCAAGTAAGAGAAAGGAAATTATCAATCACACAACACAAGATATTCTTGGGGAAAGCACCTGCTCAAAACCCCTCTATCATATATTGTACATAGTCAAAGAATCATGAAACAATACAATGATTTCTCACACCGAGAAAATCATGCACTCTATCGATCATTTCACCCTGATCCTACTCAAAACTGACTAGCAATTCTTAGGCAAAATTGACCAACACTTAGCCAATTCTCATCCCTTGCTTAGCCCAACCTTGCTCACGCAATCCCTAGGCAATTAATCCCTATTAAATAGAATAATCAACCTTCCTTGACTTCCCAATCCCTATGGAGCCTTCCTTTGACTTTATAACTGCACCTGGATAGTTCGCCAAAAATACAACTGATAGTTTACTTGTCCTTAATCTTTGTCTCAACCGTGTCTCCATCAGAATTGACATGCATGCAACTATTAATAGTGAATCATCAGTTACTTGGTAGATCACTACTTGTGAATTAAATCTATTTTAATTCACTTGATCTTCCACTAACTCATCAATTAGTTAGAACTAGTTAAACTGATTTTGACTCAATTAATATGAGTTAACTGATCACACTCACACCACACTAGTGCTACAACAGCAACTGGACCCTGTAAATAATACAATAACTCTACATGCCTATCCTTTGACCCTCAACTCGAAATTCTTGAGCTAACTAAGTCTATCACACATAGATAACTATTACAAGTTGTTATGAGATAAGATTACAATTTATTTTTAATTTAATTTAGGATAATTAGATCAAAAGCCTCACATGGTAACCATTTCTGGGTGCCATTTTCTAGATTTTGTTTCTGGATGCCAATTTCACTGTTTCTTGTTGCAAATTTCAACACTCCCTCTCAACAGGAAAGGAATCAATCTGTCCCGATCCGGTACCTTTGGAATGTTCTGCATGCAACACTGCTCTAGTGTTGTTCACACATGCAACTCTCCTGAAACTGAATAGCCTCCAAACAACTGAATCAATATAATGCATCTGTCATCGGAGTCTTCTAACTGTTGCTAGCTATTGCACATGTCTAATGGACTCTGTGGCCCCACTCTTCGACATTTTGCATACGCGTATCTCTGCATTGCTGCCAACTCTGATCTGTGCTCCAGTATCCGACATCTGTCACTTTGATTTCTGTCTTTCCTGACATCTGACTGCATCAATCTAATCGATCCTTCATGCTTCTGCTGTACTGTGGGCTCTTCGTAGCCAGGTTCGATCCATGAAACACACCATCTCAATGGACCCTGCCCAAATTTCTTCTTGGGAGCATATTTGCACATCGCCCCACCTCACATCCGGAGGTATAGTTGCATGTACTCCCTTTGTCCATTTGGTTCGAAATTTCTCCCTCCTGGAGGTCTCTGCTTGAGTGGACTCTTCCATTCGGTCTCCTCTCTGCTTCTCCAATTGTGGCTGCTCTACAACCTTTGGAGACTGTTTCTGAGGTTGCATGTTGAGAGATAATTGCTCCCTCTCAACCACCAAGTCATTAACCACTGCTTTGCTCCTCAAAGCCTTGCATGCATCCTTAACCTCGAGAGCATACAGGTTCTTGACTCTTGAATCGACATGCTTCACCTGTCTCGTGGCTATGTGTTTAAGGAACACCTTTCCTTTTCTAAACATCACCTCATAACCACGGTCTTCCAATATCACTACGGAGACAAGATTCTTCCTTAGGCCTGGAACATACAAAACAACTGCTAATTGAGAGGGGAGCCAAACTCCCTGCGAAGGTAAATTACCTATGTTGGTTGTTATACCTCCCATCATATCCAAACTCTGTGTTTTCTTTGAAGTTGGGCATGCGGCACGGGATTGGGAATATCAAAATCTATGAATTTCTTCAACTCGTTGTCCTCCAAAATTTCCTCCATATTTTCCTTCCATGCAATATAATTCGAACTTCCCTTGAGTGCATATTTGAGTCTCAAGCCATTGAAAGACATCTTGATCCGCTTCTAGCTCGAAAGAAAGTATCTGCAAATTTGAATACTGTTCAACATAAACTCAATATCTTCTCCACTTTTGTGATTCCAGACGCTCTGATACCATGTAGAAAATATCTAACACAACTATAATACCATGTAGAAATTATATCAATGGATTCAATCCGATCATGCAATGTACTAAAGCAAGATACTGGATCCTTCTATAATATTTGTGGAATATAAATCACGATTTCTCAATCACATGTAAGTAAGAGAAAGAAAATTATCGATCATGCAACACAAGATGTTCTTGGGGAAAGCACCTTGTTAATTTGAGAACATGTTCTATGCCATTTCAGATTAGGGCACAATACTGAAGAAGATAGAACATACTAACAGATCGATAGAAGACAAGCCAAAACAGAGATAGCAAATGGTGGCGTTACGGCGATCAGCAGGATGCTTCAACCAGCAAAGTCTCCAATAGGTCATTTAGCCTAACGTGTCACACATAACCCAGAACAACCCAAACAAAGAATACGCTAAGCGGTCTCCCTTCGGGTTTACCCTTTCCGGACTACGCCTTTTACTTATTTTTCTTAAGTGTTAGTCTTCACTTTTTATTATGTTTGCAGCGGAATTACAAAACATAAATCAACATCCATAAATCCACAAAACAGATTTAAATAAGCCAATTTTATTATCTGAAATAATCAAAATTGCCTCGCTGTTTTTATACAGGTCGAGGGCCTGTTTTACATAGATTTTACACAGAAACCGCAACTCGGCCGTCCGCACCGTTGGTCGGGTCGTGAGTCACACGACTCGCCCGTCCGTCGTGCACCGTCCGCACGTCGCACCTCCGTTCAGCGCGCCCACCGTGTCCGCAACACCGTGTGGTGCGTCGCACTTCAACCCGCCGTCGTTACCTCCGTCGCAACTCGTATGCCGCAGCGCCGTGCGCTGTTCAACCCTTCGCTGACGTTCAACTCGGCTGTCGTTCACCCTTGACTCACCCGCTCGGCGGGTGCATCCGCTTTGCTGGCCGCACGTCTTAAAGCTGCGGTTGCTCGAATGACTCGCTTGGATGGTCGTTTGGATGACCGAACTGTTCGTTGATGCCTTAGTCGCACTTCAACACGTCTTATTCATACGCGTTCGTCGTTGAAGTGTGGGTCGCTCGGCCGACCCGAGCCGACCCGCCGCTATACGTTCACTTGTTTGAACCGTCGCGTCGTTTCGTCGTGAGGGGCGCTCGGCCGACCCGAGCCGACCCCCGGTTGGTGTGAGGGGCGCTCGGCCGACCCAAGCCGACCCCTTGTTGGCTTTTGCGTGCGCCCAACGCCCACTTAACTCGTCGGTCCGTTTTATTATTTCGCCCGCCCTTCGTTTGTCGTGGTGTCGTGACGCCCGTTGTGGGCGCGCCCGTCGCCGTGGGTTTATGGATGTTGAGTTATGTTTTGTAATTCCGCTGCAAACATAATAAAAAGTGAAGACTAACACGTGTGGAGAAAGGTTGTCAATTTATTATGTTTTATCATTATGTGGAGCCATCTTTACTTCGACTTGTGACCTATTAGCGTTACTCAACAATTAAAGTGAATTTTTAGGGCTTGTGATTGTAAATTAAGGGAACTCAGCTTGGTATCCCTCCTATAAATAGAGGGGATTCCAATTCCCTTGTATTATTGTTAGACACACTCATTTATTTCTCTTGCAAAGAGTGTGCTCTAGTTATCTTCTTTTCTCGTAGATGCAATGACCAAGTAGGAGTGTGAATTGTCTTGGGGAGGATATGTTTTGCTTGGAGAAAGCTTTCCATGGATTGATGATGGATGCTTGAATGGTGTAAGTTTAATGCTATTTTCTTCCATTTTGCATGAAATTGTTGAGATTAGGGTTTGTCATGTGCCATATTAAAAAGTGCAATATATTTCATGAACTCTTGTTTCTTTTTCATTTATGCAAAATTCGTTATCAAGTATCCAATGTCCAGCAAAGGGACTAGATTGCACCCTTTGAACTTAAATATTCTAATGAAAGTCACTAGGGTTTTAGAAGTTAAGCGAATTTTCCTTCCACCCTCTCTGTCCAAGGCGCTCTTGCATAGGCCTTGTCCTATTGATTCCATTGCCCAATTGATTGAAGGCACTTGTCTTTGTGTGTCGATCAACCTAATTTTTCCCTTTTTTCATTTATTTGTGGTAAAATTGGGTTAGCGTTTGGTTAAATCTGCATTTCATAGCATAATTGCGCCTATATGTTATTGTCCTTTAAGATGTATTACATCTATTAATGTTTAAAGAGCAAAATATATCATTTTATGAATGTTTTACTAAAAGAGAATGTGAAAGATCAACAACCGCCATTTCCATGACTCGCAGTGACACAAACCAAAGGCAAAGCAACACGTGGAGGGAGGCTACTTTAGATTACTCTTTCCCATCCTGCCACTGTCCGAGAGAAAATGATATTCTACTGCTGAAAAATGAAACGATGCTGTCCGATCACAATCTCAGATGGTCAATTGTTGCATGGCGGCACCGACATAAGACTGTCTTCCATTCTTCACTATCGTCGTCTGATTATACAAACCACTAGACACATCCCTGCGCCGTCGTTTTTCATAGTCTTGACCGACACCTTTTGGCCCTTCCTACTTTGTATTTCCGACTGTCCGTTCACAATCCCGGTTCCTATCCTTCTGACCAACTCTACCTCTGTCATATTCGTTGTGGTCAAACCATCACGTTTTTGCTTCTTGCGTTCACATCCAATTGGGTTCGGTCAGTTTGGTCGATGTCATTAGAAACTATAACTTGTTGGTACTATATAATAGTAATATAATTAATATAATTATATAAATTGTATAATTATAAAAATATAATTATATAATAGTTATAATTATAATTATATTAAAGAAGTTATATATATATATAAAAAAAAGAAAGAGAAAATTGTTAAAGATCAATAATACCGCTTACACATGCGGGACGTAGGAAAGTGAGAAATTTACAGCGATTAAGCTTTGAGGACGAAACTTTATGAAGAGAGGGTTAATTTTGTTAATATAATTCATATAAAATAAAATAAATAAAAATAAATGTAAATAATAAATAATCAAAGTAGTGATTATTTTAATAGTCATTAGTTAAATGAAAAGGCATGTCTAAAAAGACATGCCTAGTCATGAAGGGGCAACTGCCTAGGTATCTAAGCGGGCCCTTATTGTAATGTTCAATTACTCTTATACATTCATCTTATAAATAAAAATATTATTTACGATACATCGTGTATTTTACCTTTAAAGCACAACAACTATAAGTTTTGTCGCTTCATCATTCCTCATGTTATAGGTAGGTCTAACGCTTTTGATATGTGGGGAGCCTTAACTAAGTTATACCAAATTTCAAATGCAAACAAGAAGATGGTATTATGGGAAAATTTGAGAAGTACCAAGATGTCTGAAATTGATAGAGTTGCATCATACCTCGCCAAGATCACTCAAATTAGAGATGAGTTGGCAATGGTGGGGGAAACTATGCAGAGTTCAGAGTTGGTGAGATCAACCTTGAGTGGTTTTCCTAAGAAATGGGATGTATTTTTTTGATGGGTTTGTTGCATGGGAGAATCTTCTCATTTGGGAAAAATTGTGGGATGATTTCATGTAGGAAGAAACAAGGAGAGGTTCCAAAAATGAAAGCCAACATGATGGAGATGATGAGAAGAATGTTGCTCTTACTGTAAAGGGAAAAGGTAAGATTAAGAGAAGTAGGGGATCTACCTCTGAGAAGGACATGAACAAGGTGAAATGCTTTGTATGTTAGAAGACTAGTTACTATGCACGCCAATGTCTATACTAGAAGAAGAAGAAGAAAGAGGCTCAAGTATCAGTTGCAGAAAATCTCTAACACAACTATAATACCATGTCGAATTATATCAATGGATTCAATCTGATCATGCAATGTACTAAAGCAAGATATTGAATCCTTCTACAATATTGCAGAATATAAATCATGATTGCTCAATCACATGCAAGTAAGAGAAAGGAAATTATCAATCACACAACACAAGATATTCTTGGGGAAAGCACCTGCTCAAAACCCCTCTATCATATATTGTACATAGTCAAAGAATCATGAAACAATACAATGATTTCTCACACCGAGAAAATCATGCACTCTATCGATCATTTCACCCTGATCCTACTCAAAACTGACTAGCAATTCTTAGGCAAAATTGACCAACACTTAGCCAATTCTCATCCCTTGCTTAGCCCAACCTTGCTCACGCAATCCCTAGGCAATTAATCCCTATTAAATAGAATAATCAACCTTCCTTGACTTCCCAATCCCTATGGAGCCTTCCTTTGACTTTATAACTGCACCTGGATAGTTCGCCAAAAATACAACTGATAGTTTACTTGTCCTTAATCTTTGTCTCAACCGTGTCTCCATCAGAATTGACATGCATGCAACTATTAATAGTGAATCATCAGTTACTTGGTAGATCACTACTTGTGAATTAAATCTATTTTAATTCACTTGATCTTCCACTAACTCATCAGGTAGTTAGAACTAAGTTAAGCGATTTTGACTCCAATTAATATGAGTTAATGATCACACTCACACCACACTAGTGCTACAACGGCAAACTGGACCCTGTAAATAATACAATAACTCTACATGCCTATCCTTTGACCCTCAACTCGAAATTCTTGAGCTAACTAAGTCTATCACACATAGATAACTATTACAAGTTGTTATGAGATAAGATTACAATTTATTTTTAATTTAATTTAGGATAATTAGATCAAAAGCCTCACATGGTAACCATTTCTGGGTGCCATTTTCTAGATTTTGTTTCTGGATGCCAATTTCACTGTTTCTTGTTGCAAATTTCAACACTCCCTCTCAACAGGAAAGGAATCAATCTGTCCCGATCCGGTACCTTTGGAATGTTCTGCATGCAACACTGCTCTAGTGTTGTTCACACATGCAACTCTCCTGAAACTGAATAGCCTCCAAACAACTGAATCAATATAATGCATCTGTCATCGGAGTCTTCTAACTGTTGCTAGCTATTGCACATGTCTAATGGACTCTCTGCGCTGCTACTGACATCTGCATCTGTGCTCTCTGCATTGCTGCTAACTCTAATCTGTGCTCTAGTATCTGACCCCTGTCACTCTGAGTTCTGCCCTCTTGACATCTCATTGCATCAATCTAACCGATCCTTCCTGCTACTGTTGTACTGTGGGCTCCTCGTAGCCAGGTTAGATCCAGGAGACACACCATCTCAATGGACCCTGGCCAAATTTCTTCGTGGGATCATATATGCACATCGCCCCACCTCACACCTGGAGGTATAACTGCATGTACTCCCTCTGCTCGTCTGGCTCAAAATTTCCCCCTCCCGAAGGTCTCTGCTTGAGTGGACCCTTCCACTTGGCCTCCTCTCTGCTTCTCCAATTGTGGCTGCTCCACAAACTTCTGAGATTGCTGCGGAGGTTGCATGTTGAGAGATAATTGCTCCCACTCAACAACCAAGTCATTAACCACTGGTTTGCTCCTCAAAGCCTTGCATGCATCCTCAACCTAGAGAGCATACAGGTTCTTGACTCTTGAACTGATCTGCTTCATCTGTCCTATGGCTATGTGTTTAAGGAACACCTTTCCTTTTCTAAACATAACCTCATAAGCACGGTCTTCCAATACTGCTACGGAGACAAGATTCTTCCTTAGGCCTGGAACATACAAAACATCTGCTAGTCTGAGAGGGGAGCCAAACTCCCTCTGAAAGGTAAATTTACCTATGTTGGTTGCGCTATACCTCCCATCATATCCAAACTCTATGTTTTGCTGGAAGTTGGGCATCTGCGACTGCGGGCTTGGGAATATCATTATCTATGAATTCCTTCAACTCGTTGTCCTCCAACACTGCCTCATCTTGTCCTTCCATGCAATCTAATTCGAACTGCCCTCGAGTGCATATTCGAGTCTCAAGCCATTGAAAGACATCTTGATCCGTTTCTAGCTCCAAAGAAAGTATCTGCAAATTTGAATACTGTTCAACATAAACTCAATATCTTCTCCACTTTTGTGATTCCAGACGCTCTGATACCATGTAGAAAATATCTAACACAACTATAATACCATGTAGAAATTATATCAATGGATTCAATCCGATCATGTAATGTACTAAAACAAGATACTGAATCCTTCTATAATATTTGTGGAATATAAATCACGATCGCTCAATCACATGCAAGTAAGAGAAAGAAAATTATCGATCATGCAACCTGAAGATGTTCTTGGGGGAAAGCACTTTTAATTTGAGAACATGTTCTATGCCATTTCAGATTAGGGCACAATACTGAAGAAGATAGAACATACTAATAGATCGATAGAAGACAAGCCGAGACAGAGATAAGAAATGGTGGCGTTACGACGATCAGCAGGATGCTTCTACCAGCAAAGTCTCCAATAGGTCATTCAGCCAAGCGTGTCACACATAACCCCAGAACAATCCAAACAAGAATACGCAGCTCCAACGCCATCAAGAGAGAGAGAATTCCTCCACACTAATGTGTGTCAAATGAACTCCAAGTCTTTCCAATATATAGGAATCTTTGGGGGTGTGTGACACGTCCTTTAAGACATTTAAGTCAATATTTTATTCCAGGCCGACCTAGCACATAAGTGGAATAAATTCAAAGTACATGTTCTGCTCATTCGATCGAGATGATCTTTAGATCAATCTTACACCTCTCCGAAAGAGGAATCCAATAAAAATATTGGGATCGTCATCTGAGCAGCACAACTCGGAGTTTGGACCTAGTTGTCCAATTTTAACACTCCCTCTCAACTAGGGAGAACTCTGTCCACTAGTGCAATCCAAACATCGTGCGTCATCCCGCCGTAACTTGCTTTGCTGGCCTCTTTATTTCAAAACAGAAGTGGGTCAGTCACAAAGACATCATACCCGGCTGACAGATTCAGCCCAGAGGTCCGAAACCTCTATAGGACTCAGAAAGAGTCTCATACCAACCCGAAGTTGGTTTACCTGACCAGAAGTCAGTTGGAGGTCCGAAACCTCACTAGGACTCAAGAGAGTCATATACTAACCCAAAGTTAGTTTCACTGACCCGAAGTCAGTTGGAGGTCCGAAACCTCGCTAAACTTGATCCTAGATCAAGTAGTTGGACACGTGCCATCCTAGACATAGAGAGTACGACAATCTCCGATGCGTCCATCGGTCTTGCTATGGTCTCTATTCACTTTTCCCACCTCATTGGCCAAATGAGAGGTACTTCCCATGAGTCTGAAACTCCATGGGTAGGATGCATACGGGGCACAGATCAGAGAGAGGTAAACCATCTCAATATCTTCACGGTGGGGTAGAAGCACACCAACTAGGTTTGGCAAGCCTAGCCCTGTGGTTGCTTATAGCACCTAAGCTATCCCCAAAACCCCCTTTGAGCTCCCAGAGCTCATCGTCCAACAGGACCCTCAAAATAGGGTCGTTCCATGATACCAATATTCTCACGGAAGGTTATGAACATGACCTTCCCCAAGGGCATTGTGAGAATATTCACGACCTGCTCATCAGTTCCTATATGATCGAGCCTTACGGCGCCTCGCTGTACCATATCCCAGATAAAGTGGTACCAGCCATCAACATGCTTGGATCAATCGTGGAACCCGGGATTCTATGACAAATGAATCCCCTCTGGTTATCACAAAGGATAACGGTGGCATCTAGCACATGCTCGAACAGCTCTCAAGGAGCTTTCGCAACCAAGTGACTTCACAACAGGCCATACATGTTACAATGTATTTGGCCTCAGCGGTGCTCAAGACTGCCGACTTTAGATTCCTGCCCGAAGCAGATCTACATGTGAAGTAGCATCCAGATGTGCTCTTGCGATCCACCACACTGCCAGCCCAATCGGTATCAGTATATCCATGGAGTGTCATACTCCCGGCAGTGTATCTCAGCCCATGGTCTATCGTGCCTTAGAGATATCTCAAGAGTTTCTTGGCACCAACCCAGTGAATGTTATGATCAACCATGTGTTGACTCAAAGTGTTCACTGCACAACATACGTCCGAACAGGTGTTCATTAAGAACATCAGGGTCCCTATGAGTTGACGATACTCAGTAGGATGGGCCCAGCAACGCTGCTACTCAACTTCTTAAAGTTGAGTTCCATGGACTTACAGTCCATCATACCAGAAACTTCATAATGTATTTTCCTTGAGAAAGGAAAATCTTGCCAGGTCTCTGCTAGACCTTCAGGCCTAGACATTCGTCGTAGGTCCTCCATCTCGAACTCAGCAGCGAGCTCCCTCTTGCATTGATGAATGAGAGGGTCAGCACCTGTCAGGAAGAGGTCATCCATATACAGCTCATCCACATACAGCACCAGAGTGAGAGGCTTCTTTCTATTAACCTTGCAGTGAAGGTTCAGATCAACAATACTACGAGTGAAGCCCAACTTCATGAAGTAGCTATCTATCCTCTCGTACCAAGCTCAGGGTGCTTGTTTCAGCCCATAGAGGGCTTTCTTCAACCTACAGACATGGGTGTCCCGATCCTGGACTTCCAACCTCAGAGTTTGCTCCACATATATCTCTTCCTTTATCGCACCATGCAAAAAAAATGTGATCTTCACATCATCTGATGAAGACTCCATCCTGCAGCAGCAAGGGCTATAATAGATCAAATGGTGGTATATCGGGCTACAGGTGCAAATATGTCATCATAGTCTATACCTTCCTCACAGGCAACGAATCTTGCCTTGAACTTTTCATCACCTCCATCAGATCCATGCTTGATCTTGTAGAGCCATTTCGAGGTGACAACTGCTTTGTCCTATGGTCTTGGAACCACATCCCAGACATCATTCTTCATAATGGACTCATACTCTTTGTGCATAGCATCCTTCCAGACTTGATGCTTTATGACTTCCTCAAAGGATCCAAAATCAGATTGTACAATAGCACTCATGGCTACTAGATACCCCTGGTATTTATATGGCTTCTTGGATTTCTTCCAGAATTTCCCCCTCTGAAGCCATATGTCTTTGAGCCAGGAGGGTCTTCTTTCTTTCAGCAAAGATATTAGCTCAGGAGCATATACAGTTGTATTCTCCCTTTTAATGCCAGCTTCTCTTGAGAGAGAAGACATCTATTTTAAATGAGGGCATCCTAGACATCAACTTGGAGAGGAGTTTTGTACTCAGGGACCTGAATCTTATTCTCCCACTGTCAAAGCCATCTAAGAATCATAGCCATACACTGTCATATAGCTGTCATGTATCTTGACAGGTATCATATGTTGTCAAATCATGGATTTCAGTGATGATTTTATCATCATTTGTTAAAAAAAACTTCACAGGCTTTGCTGACCATGGTTTCAAATACTTGACGGTACGTGACTGTCCAAGGCTGCAAAAACTCTTCTTTTGTCTGTCTTCTTACAGTGGATTTTGTATCAATTCAGCAAGTCTGCCTTATAATAATTGAGCTACTTACTGATCACAGGATTTGAACTGGGGCTTTAATACAGTGATTTATCCTCCTCAACATTACTATGCATTAGGCCTTAAATCACTTTGACTTATTCACCATACAAGGACAGACTTCCCCAGTGAATCTGCCTGTCACTTGGATCAGAAAACCACAGAGCAGGTGCACATAGAGAACCACATGAAGGTTTGTGACCCTATCATGGAGATCAAAACATACCTTATTGTCATATTTTCACGGTCTCGGCCCTCTACTCCAAGGCATAAAAAAACAGAAGCTCATCCTGCAATTTGGGCAAACTTCAGCCTTCATACAGACATTAGAAGGACCATAAAAGAAAACAACTTCGATCCTTCGTAACCACATCACTTAATCCTCCAGTCTTGTTATCTTTACAATACTTGCTTGCTGGTCAGTAAGATAACTCCAGCAATGTAATTTCGAAGATAACATTAGTAACACAATTTCCATGATAATAAAAAAAACAGTCGGCGTCATTAATGACAAACGGGTCACCTTTGCTTCTTAGCACTCGATTCTGGAAGCTCAACTTCAGGAATCAGGAAATCGAGTCTTCTTGTACTTCGAGCTACAATAGTTCAATAAGCCGAGCTACAAGACTAGGATCCATTGTTCCCAGGTGACTGTCCTATGTTCTGAGTCCTCCTTCAAGTACAAGGTTGTAACAACTGCGCGTAATTGCCTTGGCAATTTATTTTCTTCCTCTTCATGACCATCCACTACAATATCCAATGCTGGAGCCTCTGATTCCCTATCATTCTTTTGATTGACATCTTCAGAGATAAACAGATTCATAGTCTGATCCTTTACTTAACCGTACGCATCTCCTGGCAACTCAGTAGTTAATAACCAGTTCCATATTTTTCCATCATCAAAAATAAAGATGGAAGTTGTCTTCAGGAGTAGAACAGATTTCTTAGATAGCATGGCAGAAGCAAAGTTCACTGTATATGTACGTAATTTACACCAGGTGCTTCTGCTGAACATGATTTGTTGACTCTCTCTATTTCCAACTCTGAAGGGCAATGAGAAACAACAAGTATTGTTGGTGAAGGCACAAATGTTCCCATAGACGGAATTAACGCTTCCATCATGCATAACGCATAAATCTGCTTCCCGTTTTCTCTCTGAAATCTTTCATCGATCTGTAATTTCGAACAGTCGGGAAACAACAATATATGAAACGTTTACTTCTCCGCCTCCCAGCACACGACTTTTTTTTTTTTTTTTCCTTCCGCCATGAATTATTAACATGTTAAATCTCTGAAGATGTTCTATGCTTTACGTGAAATTTGTCCACTGTGGACATTTCCGATCAGCCTCAGTTGCAGATTCAGTGATCTCAGTGCTTCTTTTGAATTGGCTTAATGGTTCACTGTGAATTTGGCCCGTACACAATCTTCAAATGGTGGCTGTTTGCGGCGTATCGGTGTGGGCTCACAGCCCGATTGTGGCGGAGGTTTTGTTGTGCAATGTGGCCACTATCAGTATATCGTGGCTCTCAAATTTATTCGAAGAAAATGAGCACGATTGTTGTTAGCCCAGACTTCTGTTGACTTCCATTTTTTTTTTTTTTAATTGTGTGTTCGCTCGGTCTTTTCCGGTTCCGCAGGCTCGACGTCGACTGTATTGAGCCCGAAATCGATAGCTTCAACTGATAAATTTTGGACTGCTTCGCAGGTCCACAGGCTTGACCCTTAGCCATCGCGATGACTCGACCGTCAATTTATTAAATTTGACCGCTCGGCTTCTTACTAATTTGCTAGCCATCCAAGATAAAAACTCTAAATGTTTGCGGTCCATATAGTCCAAAATATATTTTGTTTTGCGTCTCAGAAAGTTTGACGTCAAGGAAGAAACCCTTCTTTTGCTTCCGACCATGCATTCAAAAATTTAGTACGATGCCCACAAAATTTTAATTTGAAGAATTGGATTTGAATTTCTCAGTTTTCTTTTTCACAAAAATTGCAGCTCTTTCTGCAAGAGGCCAGACGTCTAATGATTTTTGTACAGTGAGGAGAATCCTTAAGAGGAGTTCCCGAGATTTGACCTTCGGAAGGTTCCAATTCCAGAAATTTGATTTGTTCCGTAGGAAATTGAAAACATGCTTCACAAGAAATTGCTTTCTGCAACAATTCGATTTTCAGAAAAATTGGATTAGAGATTACAGTGTGAAATAATGCCTTTAGCCAAATCGATCTCTCTTTGCCATAAATTGTGAGCCTCAGACATAGATCTCTTCACGCTTGTTTATAGAAGGCTTTTTTTTTTTTTCACTTAAAACTAGCCGCTATCTCTAGGGCTCCTTCACGCTGGTTAGGGCACCAACCAGCCCCAACAGACCTGAAATCGAGGTCTCTTCACTTGGCCTTCTTCCAGCAGCTCGTTCACCAGAAAACAATCCTTATCTCGCTGCCCTAGATTCTCAACTAGAATGGGCTTTGTCTTCTCCTGCCTCTGATACCATGTTAATTTGAGAACATGTTCTATGCCATTTCAGATTAGGGCACAATACTGAAGAAGATAGAACATACTAACAGATCGATAGAAGACAAGCCAAAACAGAGATAGGAAATGGTGGCGTTACGGCGATCAGCAGGATGCTTTAACCAACAAAGTCTCCAATAGGTCATTCAGCCTAACGTGTCACACATAACCCAGAACAACCCAAACAAAGAATACGCAGCTCCAATGCTATCCCAAGGCAGAGAATTCCTCCACACCAATGTGTGTCAAATGAACTCTAAGTCTCTCCAATATATAGGAATCTTTGGGGGTGTGTGACACGTCCTTTAAGACATTTAAGTCTATATTTTATTCCAGGTCGACCTAGCACATAAGTGGACTAAATTCAAAGTACATGTTCTGCTCATCTGATCGAGATGATCTTTAGATCAATCTTACACCTCTCCGAAAGAGGAATCCAATAAAAATATTGGGATCGTCATCTGAGCAGCACAACTCGGAGTTTGGACCTAGTTGTCCAATTTTAACACACCTACTCAAAACCCCTCTATCATATATTGTACATAGTCAAATAATCATGAAAAAATACAATGCTTTCTCACACCGAGAAAATCCTGCACTCTACCGATCGTCTCACCCTGATCTTGCTCAAAATTGATTAGCAATTCTTAGGCAAAATTGACCAACACTTAGCCAATTCTCAGCCATTTCTTAGCCCAGCCTTGCTCACGCAATCCCTAGGGAATTATTCCCTATTAAATAGGATAATCAACCTTCCTCGACTTTGCAATCCCTATGGAGCCTTCCTCTGACTTTATAACTGCTCCTAGGTAGTTCGCCCAAAATACAACTGATAGTTTACTCGTCTCAACTGGGTCTCCATCAGAATTGACATGCATGCAACTATTAATAGTGAATCATCAGTCACTTAGTAGATCACTACTTGTGAATTAAATCTATTTTAATTCACTTGATCTTCCACTAGCTCATCAATCAGTTAGAATTAGTTAAACTGATTTTAACTCAATTAATGTGAGTTAACTGATCACACTCACACCACACTAGTGCTACAACTGCAACTGGACCCTGTAAATAATAGAATCACTCTACATGCCTATCCTTTGACCCTCAACTCGAAATTCTTGAGCTAACTAAGCATATCACACCTAGTTAACTATTACAAGTTGTTATGAGATAAGATTACAATTTTTTTTTTGATTTAATTAAGGATAATTAAATCAAAAGCTTCACATGGTAACCATTTCTGGGTGCCATTTTCTAGTTTTTGTTTCTAGATGCCAATTTCACTGTTTCTTGTTGCAAATTTCAACATCAGTAGTAGTATCAACTAAGATTGATGACTTTGCTGAGAGATTTGATTAAGAGTTTTCTCTTTTCACCTGTATTTCAGGGAGTGGTAGATTGTGTATGAGGATAGTGGGTTATGGCTAGTGGATAGTAGAGCATCCAGTCACATGATTGGGATGAAGTTATTGTTTCATAGTGTTTCAGAGACAGACTCAGATTGTAATGTGACTTGTGGAACTAGTACCACACATGCAGTAAAGGGGGTTGGATGTGTGAGATTCCAGCTAAAGTTAGGAGGGATTTTGGACATGGCAGGGATGTTCATTCCAAGGTTGATGGGGGACTTGCTCTCAACATCAACTTTAGAGGATGATGGATATAGAGTTTTGTCTAGGATGGATAGGTGCTTTTATGTTTATGGGGAGTGACCTTGGATGCAGCAGTACTGCTTGGCATCAAACAAGGGTAGTCTTAGATGTTGTTGGGACAACTTGTGGATGGATCCAAGGGGATCGTGAATTCAGTTTTAGTGACATAGAGTGGTGGGCGAGAGACTTTTTCTAGATCTGTCAACAGACTGAGTTGGTATGAGATGGCATTGGAGGATGAGGAGGATAGGTTACCAGATTTGAATAGAGTGCAGGTAGTAGGAGGATCTTTCAGTTTAGAGTGAGCAACTGCAACAATACAGAAAGTGACAAATCCAGGAGGAACTTCTTCTTGAAGTAGCTTCCTTGCTAAGAGGGAGTGTTGAAAATGGTAGCTAGGACAGCCACAGGGACTTCCCACATTGGCATACCTAGCATATGGAAATGTTCGAGCAACACCCTCTAGGCAGTGACACTTTATAAAGTGTACCTTTCATAATTAATGATTATAAAGTGAAAGAGTCTTTATATTATAAAGTGGGTCACCTAAGTGATTTAAGTGATCTCTACGAGAGATTAAGTCACGTTTGTCGATCTCGTGGACCAAGAGTAAATATTGACCATTGCAGATCTTTGGGTTACTTGCAACCGTTTTAATGAGATATAAAGAGATTTTATGAGAGTGAAGGCACACATTAATGACTTGATTATGAGCATTTAATGAAGTGAGAAAGAGAGATTCGTGAGGTTGAAGAAAGAGAGAAGGGGCAGCAAAACTCAGTGCAAATACCAAGGGAGTTGGTAAGTTGGTACATGCATCCCAAGGAGAAATTACAACATTGAATGAACAGAACTGTACAAATTTAAGTGCAGGCTGTAGAGGCATTCATTGCTGGCCGTATAGCAGAAAGAAGGCGCAGGAATAGAGGGCAAGGGTTGGAATGATTTACAAGGTAATCTGCTGTGATTAAAAGCTGTACTGTTCAGTATAGGAAAAGTACAAGATTGGGCACAGAGTTTGAGGCAGTATTTATTGCTGCTGTGTCTGTCTGTACAGCTGTACGATCATACGGAAATATGTTGGCACAGACGTCAAAGAGAAACCTTGCATAGATTTTGAGGAGAAGAAACAGGCACAGTTTGCAAAGTTTTTCTGTGGGTTCAATTACGAAATAATTACTGTATTTAATGCTGGAAAATGTCTGTAATCTCTGTTTATATTTATGAGTGCACATAAATAATAAAATATCACTTCTCTACTGTTTTTCCCTTTGGGGTTTTTCCAGGGGCTTTGCCCAAACTTTGTGTGTCTACTTTCATGGTTTGCTGTTGTTGTTTCTAAGTTCAGCAGTTAAGTAAGAGATTCAATCATATTTTTTGTTCTAAGTCCAGTTTCTGCATTTATGTGTGAGCAGCAAATATAAATGAGCTGTAAACTGTGATAAACTTAGTGAAAGGTAAAATCAGTGATTGGGTCAGTTAAAAGCTTACAGGAACCACTCTCAAACATCCTAAAACAAATAGTGGTAATGTTAAAAATTTAAGTAAGAGGATGAAAATGAAAGATAAATGAGAGACGTGACATTCCATTTTATCTTTCGTTTTCATCCTTTTACTTTTAAGAATTTATGTTACCATTAATTATATAGCATTAGTAGGGCCTGGACAAATCCACTTGCCCAGCACTATGAATCCCTTTTAACACTCCGCAACAATCCTTGACTACACTCCAAATTGCCTCACAACTGCAGCTTCTTGCGTGAAATGACAATAAAAAAGGCATTATGACTCAAGACCACAATTTTTTAGTAAACCGTGCAAAAAATCAGAAAAAATTGTGATTTTTTAGAAAATTGTGTGGTGTTTATTTAATGGAAAAAATTGCAATTCTCAGGCCGAAAAATTGGCTGGCTGAAAAAATCAGTAAAAATTACAATTCTCAGGCCGAAAAATTGGCTGGCTGAAAAAATCAGCATTTTTTTGGCACATCTCTGAAAAGTCTATGATTTTGTCAACACTGCTACAAATTACTTGGGCTTTCAATTTGTTTGGTTGTCATTGGCTTTCTGTAGAATTATTGTTGTAAAGTTTCTGTCAATGAGCTAACTCTTCCCCTTATTCTCAGGGTTCTGTGGAGGTTTAAATAAGAACTGGCTCTGCTCCTGAGTGTCCACCTCAATGCATTTTGTTATGATGTTGATTCATTCATTGTGGGTGTCGATGACCATTGGGCTCATACATTGGATTATATTTTCCCCTTTTTAGCATTTGTTGACTGGAACTTTCCTGGCACCCCTATTGTATGCATGATATAATGGGCTTGAATCTTATTGTACTTATTTGTTCTTCGAGTTTGAAGTAATATATGACACATTTAGGAAAAAAAATGTTGTTTCTCGCTTGAAATCATACATGCATGCATGTAGACTACTTCTTACTGTATGTGTTGAGACTCCTTACTGTATTACATAATTGAAAACTGCTTACTTCTGAATATCTAATGCAAATTATTATTCACTTGGCAGGATCTACCACACCACGTACCTGATTCATCACAGCTGATTCCACAACACAACTACAAGCTTGATGCTCATGCATTAAACGGTCGACATCCTGGAGAGGTGTGTTTTCAGGCTTGTCTAAAAGTAGGCTTCTAGTAAATGATTTCATGACAAAATGAATGTGTACAAGGCTGGATGGCTGATGGAGAAAAATGTGTAACAAACTACAATTATCAGTTTTATCTGGGCCTCATCACGATGAAAGTTAGAAAAGCAAAAACCTATTTTGATTTCCTTTTGTTTGTTAAAACTAGAAAGGTTGTCTGAGGAGCTTAGAAATTGTGTTGCTGATGCTGATTTCAATCTTGCTCATGCTAAATTATCACTACAGATTATCTGACTTTTTCTAACCTTCATTGGTGTTAACTTATTAAATTGATTTCTTCTATGAGCATGCTCCATAGTATAGTTGAAGTGCTGCTTTTGACTGTCTGACAGGTAGAATGCAGGGAGTTCCGAGAATCCATTCTAGGAGTTATGCCACATCGCTGGGTATATTTATTATTATATAAAGCAAGCTTTATTAACTGCTTTTATTTATTAAGAAAAAATTATTGCAAGATTGAATGTGTTTGGATATTTTTGTTCCTTTATTCATCTCCAGTATCCAAAACTTGTGAAATCTTCAGGATAGAAGGGAGGATACTCTACTTGAGCTGGCGCATTTCAGAAAGCACAAAAGGAAATCCCTGAAGAAGATGCCTGGAAAGAGATCATCATCTACAAGTCACAAACCAGAGGACAAACATGTTTTTGGGAAAGATACAACGAAAAAAATTACCAGTGCTATTGACAAGGTAGCAGAGTATGCTACATCTGGCAAAACAAAGAAGGTATCATCTTCTGTTAATGCATTGTTACTAGGTTAGTATATTGGTTGATATATTAATGTTTAACTTTTAAGGTAACCTTCTATATGCTTGTCTGTCTTAAAGAATTTAGATTTTGGAAAAGAATACATATTCTTTCTTAGTTGGTCCGATCATTATAATACATTCCTAGTCAAGATGTATGCTTCGTTACTCACCTTTTCGCATGGATTAATTATGTGGAGTATTTTAATTTTTTTATTGCTGAAACACTGTTGTTAACTTATTGAGGGATACATGCTTGGAATCTCAAAGGTATGTCTCCTCATGGAAAACTTTTGAGAACTTCAGATGAGTTATAGCATTTGGTTGGCTGGTGTGTGGAATTAAATTTCAAGCTACCTGTCGTGTTATGGTGAATTTTCTTATGTGGTGTTACCCCTCATTTTAGCAGTATCTATAAAAAATCTTCAGTTTCACAGACGTTTTGCGAACAGAACAGCCTGGTCACTTTATTGGATCTAAGAGTATGAAACAGGTACTTCAGGATCAAAGTTCAAACTAAACGCTGCAAAGTTCTGGCGTCTATTACAGGCCTTAAAAAAAGGCTTTGCAACCTTCCAAAAGTCTATGGGCAGTTAATATATTGGTCAATAGCGGATCGTCAAATCCTGGTTCATATAATGTGAACCCATGAGAAGTCAAAGAACTAATATACCAATTTTGTCAGCACCAAATCTGTTTATTGAGAGCATAATTTTGATTCTGTAGATCTTTTCATTGGCACTATTCTTAGTCGAAGAGAAGTTAGTCAATAAACTTCTGCTGATCCTAAAGAGGAAGAGTAACACTCAAATTCAGCGTCTTTGTATGATCTATTTGTTGAGTAATGAAGTTAGGGGATGATTGAATGACTTTCCAGAGCCCTAGATGCTCTTATCTTTGTTCATCATTGAGCAGATTGCAGTCTGCATACTGATGGTTGGATTGTGAGTGCATTCTGCTCCTTGGAGAATAATGTAATATCCCCAATTTTGATTTTCCGCAGTAGAGACGATTTTTGGAAGAGGATGCAATTCCGGCATTGGGACTTGTTGACCACTGGAATGGCACCTGATGATTATATGAAGACTCCATTCCCAAGGATGAATCAAAGGACACTTGTACCATCAGATATCATCAGATCACTAGAGTTTTTAAACTCTACTTCTACTTCTCATCATTTTCTCTTGTATCCAAATTCCACGCCCTATAGAGAATTGCAACAAGTGATGCTAGTAGTGATGAGTTTTGAGTCAGTATTGAGTCTATAACATGCTTAGGTACCCTGAGACCTTTCCAACAAGTGAGTATTACTCAGGGAGGTTTTTTTCACTTGGTTAATTATCATATCCTTACCAGGAGTTAATAAATAATTGAGTTTTTTCCTCCAAATATACTCCAAAGCCGGAGTACAGTTTGATGGTGAGGCCTTGGGTGAGTCCTAGTGTCTAGAGTCGATGTATATTACCATACTCTAGATCACATTTCGTGAAATTTGGTTAGGTCTAGGTAGTCGTTTTTTAATGTTTTAGATTTCATGCAGGTCAAAAATTGCAATAAAAATTGTAATTAGTGTTGTCTAGAGAAGTTGTATGGGATATGAGTAATCAAAATTACACCTCTCACCCTCAACTTTCTACTAATACATACTTTGAGGGGTTAATAATGTGTTTTGGACCCTCAAAACCCACATTTTCTAAGTTTAGTGGAAATTGTGGTAATGAATTAGGCTAGAATTAAATAAAATAGAAAGAAATAAATTATTCCATGTGACAGAATGATGTGGAAATGACTTGGAAATTATCCTATGTCAAAGAGTTGAGTCAACAGACATGTGGAGGATGACTGAGCACACTGCATCATTAATACACTATTATTTCATAAAATCGAATTTCCTAGAGATAAAGCAACATTTGCACATGTGGAAAATCGAATTTATCAAAGAGCTCATGCACTAAAGGAATATTCTATTCAATATTTGGACTAAAGATCATGTGGGGGCCTCTTCTCATAGATCTCTCGAGTGCTTCAACATGTAAGCACTTCACTTGGAGGTTTTATGAATTTCCTTTGATCAGACAACGAGTTTCACTGGAGGAATCACGCAGTTCCTAGGGCCTATGCAGAGCTACATTGCGATCATCTACAGATGGGGCATCACTTAGTTCGAGTTTGCATGGGTTGACTGAAGGTAGCACGATACTTTGATTCACTCATGGATGAGTTTACTTGGCCATATATGGAGTTCGATTTCCCTTGAGGTGCGCATATGAAATTCGATTTTGCTTTGGTGTCTTTGTCTTCTCCACATCGAACTTGGCTTATCTTTTCTTGGGAGTCGCTCCAAGTTCGGTTCTCACATGCATTCTTCCTTGGGATTTGCTACCAAATCTTTATATAATAGAGCCATGGGCTCTCATCTTGTATCATGTTATGAGCTATTGGGCTTGGGGAAACTATGCCATTTTGTACTTCATATTGGTTAATATAATCAAGACTTTGGGGCTATTTGGCTGGTGCTCTCTTAGCATTATGAAGTGATTTCTTTCTATGAACTTGCTATTGTGTTTGAATTCATTTACATGTTTGATCAATATTAGTTTATATATGCCTTCTAACTTGGATCGATGTGTGCAAGTTATCTTGCACATATCATTGATTTAGAGTACTATTCTAGAAATAAGCTTGCCAGGTCATTTTCAGAGGAATGTTTGGTTTATCTTATTCATTATGATACTTTAATGCTTTTGCAAACTAATACTTGTTCACGTGTGTAGGGAAGATCTATTTGTATTGTGTGTAGGAATCTATCTGGGTGTGGGTGAAGTCTCACATAGATCAACTCACTCCTAGATTCAAAGCGATCCAAGACTCAATTATTTTTCACGCCAAGTCTTTCATTCAACGAAGACCAAGAGGGAGTTTTCTTGCTCTATAACTACTTGATCATCTATTTCATTTAAAATTTAAAATTTTTCTTTTAGAGCTTTCAAAGTTATACAAGCTATTTCAAGAGCAATTTCTAAGCTAGGCAAGTATGGGGGTTCACTCTCATTACTTGAGCTAGTGTTTTGTATATTAGTTTGTAATATAATCTTGTTTTATTTTGCTCTCTTTTTTCACTAATAATTAATTTTGTATTGGAAGCCCATAGGTTTGAGCGTGGGACAACAAACAGTTTGAAGAATAGGTGTCAGAAAACTAATAATCATCTTGCATGCAGGACCTTACACGAACTCAAGGATTGATTTTGTAGGGAGGATGTGAGCTCTATAGGGACAACAAGTTATCTAGGCCATGGGTCTTTGAGGCCATTTGCTTTTGTTGTCTCACTCAAGGGGGAGATTCTAGCGATTCTAAGCTCTTATCTTTTAAAGATCTCCTTTCATTTCTTGGGCAACCCTTTTAGATGTTTCTTTTCTACTCATTGTAACCATTAATAAAAGAAATTTTTTTGCTTGAGGGAGCTTGGGATTTTTCCTATGGCATCCCCCTTCCTCATATAAGAGGAAGGACCTTTTGTGGGTGGATTGACTTTGTTTCTAGTTTCTTTTATGCTTATTTCTATCGCATGCATGCTTAGAATTAACAACATATTCACTTCACATTCCATTCACTAAAACCCTTGTCAAAAAAATCTAACATGCATAAGTTCCAAAATTTGCAAACTTGAGTAAATCTCTTTTATGTGTGAACGATTCATATTATTGACAAGTTTTAATTGTTTCATGGTTATTTATGTGCATGCTTCATTATTTGGCCCATTTATGCTACATATTTTGGGAACTATTAGAGCATTATCTCTCACTTGAAACAATTGCATCTTAAGGAAAATCTATTTCATTTAACTTGCCTATTTTCATGTTATTGGTTGAACACATATGATCTTATTTGCATTCTTGTTTCTAAAGTTTAATTTGTTATTGCAATGAACACTATCTCATTTCTATTTCTTTTGAAGCATTGCATGTAGCAATTAATTGGGACAATCAACACAACTTGCATATAAAGGCCCCAATCCTCGCTAAAATTTTACCTCCAACATTAGTTAGTTGAATAGACATTTTAGGAACCCTCTACTCCTCTATTGACTCCTCACTGTGAGATCCACATCTTTGGGCGAGTTTGAGGTTTGAGGATTGAAGAGTTCATTTTTGTTAATTTCTGAACATTTTCTATGCCATTTCAGATTAGGGCACACAATACTGAAGCAGATAGAACATACTAATAGATCGATGGAAGACAAGCCAAAACAGAGATGATGGATGGTGTCGTTACGGCAATCAGCAGGATGCTTCTACCAGCAACGTCTCCAACAGGTCATTCAGCCAACGTGTCACACATAACCCCAGAACAACCCAAACAAAGAACAATCCATAGGTACGCAGCTCCAACGCCATCAAGAGAGAGAGAATTCCTCCACACAATGTGTGTCAAATGAACTCTAAGTCTCTCCAATATATAGGAATCTATGGGGGTGTGTGACATGTCCTTTAAGACATTTAAGTCTATATTTTATTCTAGGCCAACCTAACACATAAGTGGAATAAATTCAAAGTACATGTTTTGCTCATTCGATCGAGATGATCTTTAGATCAATCTTACACCTCTCCAAAAGAGGAATCCAATAAAAATATTGGGATCGTCATCTGAGCAACACAACCCGGAGTTTGGACCTAGTTGTCCAATTTTAACACTTCCTCTCAACTAGGGAGAACTCCGTCCATTAGTGCAATCCAAACATCGTGCGTCATCCCACTGTAACTTGCTTTGTTGGCATCTTTATTTCAGAACAGAAGTGGGTCAGTCACAAAGACATAATACTCGACTGACAAATTTAGCCTAGAGGTCCAAAACCTTTATAGGACTCACAAAGAGTCTCATACCAACTCGAAGTTGGTTTAATTGACCCAAAGTCAGTTGGAGGTCCGAAACCTCACTAGGACTCAAGAGAGTCAAATACTAACCCGAAGCTAGTTTCACTGACCCGAAGTCAGTTGGAGGTTCGAAACCTCGCTAAACTTGATCCCAGATCAAGTGGTTGGACACGTGCCATCCTAGACATAGAGAGTACAATAATCTCCGATGCGTCCATCGGTCTTGCTATTGTCTCTATTCACTTTTCCCACCTCATTGGCCAAATGAGAGGTACTTCCCATGAGTCCGAAACTCCATTGGTAGGATGCATACGAGCATAGATTAGAGAGAGGTAAACCATCTCAATATCATCACGGTGGGGTAGAAGCACACCAACTAGGTTCGGCAAGCCTAGCCCTGTGGTTGCTTATAGCACCAAAGCTATCCCCAAAACCCCTTTGGAGCCCCTAGAGCTCATCGTCCAACAGGACCCTCATATTAGGGTCGTTCCATGATTCCAAGATTCTCACTGAAGGTTAGGAACATGACCTTCCCGTAGGGCATTGTGAGAATATCCGCGACCTTCTCATCAGTTCCTATATGATTGAGCCTTACAGTGCCTCGCTGTACGATATCCCAGATAAAGTGGTAGCAGCCATCAACATGCTTGGATCAATCGTGGAACCCAGGATTCTATGACAAATGAATCCCCCTATGGTTATCACAAAGGATAACGGTGGCATCTAGCACATGCTCGAACAACTCACTGAAGAGCTTTCGCAACCAAGTGACTTCACAACGGGTCATACATGTTGCAATGTATTCGACCTCAGCGGTGCTCGAGGCTACCGACTTTTGTTTCCTTCCCGAAGCAGATCTACTTGTGAAGTAGCATCCAGATGTGCTCTTACGATCCACCACACTGCTAGCCCAATTGGGTTCAGTATATCCATGGAGTGTCATACTCCCGGCATTGTATCTCAGCCCATGGTCTATCGTGCCCTAGAGATATCTCAAGAGTTTCTTGGCACCAACCTTGTGAATGTTATGATCAACCATGTGTTGACTCAAAGTGTTCATTGCACAACATACGTCCGGACGGGTGTTTACTAAGAACACTAGAGCCCCTACGAGTTGACGATACTCAGTAGGATTTGCTAACACGGGCCTAGCAGCGTTGCCGCTCAACTTCTTGAAGTTGAGCTCCATCGGTGTCGACATGGAATTTCAGTTCATCATGCTAAATCTTTCCAGAAGCTTCGCAATGTATTTTCCTTGAGAAAGGAAAATCTCGCCAGGTCTCTGCCAGAGTTGCATTAAACTCACGGAGAATCTAGTATTTCATAACAGGTCAAAGCATATCGACATCATATAATACTTCATCAGAGACTATGTTTAGAAGGGAGCTGTGAAGCTTGAGTATATTCCCACTGATGAGTAGGTTGCAAATATTCTTACCGAAGCCTTACCACGGGGCAAGCATGTCTACTTCAGAGACAAGATGGTTGTGGTGAGGAACACCTTCCTCGGTAAGAGGGAGTGTTGAAATTTGGTTACCGAAGGACAGGTGGTTCCCTAAGGCTTTGATCTTTGGCCTAGGGAAAAGTGTCCAAAAGTATTTAATTTTTCTCCTAAAGTGACTTTATAAAGTTATAAAGTCAAATCTAATTTAAAAGCGACTTTAAGTGATAAAGTTATTAAGTCTAATTTTAAAGTGACTTTAATAAAGTCAATGTGAAATTAGAAATTGGAAAGTGACTTTGGAAATAAATGATTAATTGGGTCTTTATTAAAGTGGGGTGAATTGAAAAAAAGAAAGAGATTTAAATGAGCATTTAATTTCAGTCCTAGATCTAAAGCTATCTCAGCCATTGGATTTAGGGATTCCCCAAAAGTCACTTAGGGTTAGGTTAAAGGAGGAAAATGAGGGAAAAGGTCATTCATTCTTTCAGGAGCAGATTGAGAGAAGAGAAGAGAAAGCAAGGGAGAAATTTCTGAGCAGTGAGGAGAAGGAGGGCAGTAGTTAGAGACTTCAGCAAATTTGTACAACAACAAAGAGGCATAGTTCCCAAGGTAGAAATACATACAACAGGAGTGTGGCACATTTTTTGAGGAAGGAGGCACAGTTTTAATGCTGTAAAATTTCTGTTTTGTTAGTTTACTATTCGGCACGTTTTCTAAGGCAGTGTATAAGCACGAAAATCGAGATAAGTACATTTGTTAAGTTGCTGGAATTTTTGATGTAATTTTTGTCTCATTGTAAAAGCTATTTATCAGAAATAAGAAAAACTTTCGAACTGGTTTTCCCCAAGAGTTGTAGTGGTTTTTTCCAGGGTCAAGTTGACCAAAAATCAACGTGTCTATTTTCTGTGTGTGGCTGATTTATTTTTCTGAGTTTTATTTCTACATTTCAGCACTGAAATTTCCAGAATTTGTGTTTTCAGAAAATATTTACTTTTCCAGCTTGTTGAATGTATGGCTATGGGAATGGACATTTAACTTTATGGGTGAAATAAGGAGAAATTGATAACCAGGGTTGGGAACAGAAATTTCTACAATATTCGTGCATTAAAGTTTTGTTTATTGGGTGTTTTTCCTTCACTAGATAGATGCAAATTAAAGACCATCGTTGAAGACCTCATCTTGCACATTTTGAGAAAAAGATCAGGAGCGATCTATGGTCGCTGAGTGAATCAGTCCAGTGGTTGAGTCAAAGTGCTTGTTTATAAATTATTTCTGTGACAAGCCTCTTTGTGTTAACTATAAGACTATTCTGATTCTCCAGCATCCATTTGCAAACTCTGTTTTTGTACTGTGCTAAATCTAAGATCATAATTAAAGCTTGTTCAAAAGACTGGTTAAGGATGTGTTAGGGCTTACTCCAGAAGGGGTTGTTGGAGTCTTCTTGAGGCCCTTTTTATGATACTATGTTTAAATGCTGCATTGGAGCATAAGTCAGGGATTTGAAGAAAGAGACACATTAGTGACAGAAGGAAAGGGTAGAAAGGAGACATCTCTAATTCAATGAGAGGAATCTTCAAGTCAATGTTGAGACATCTTCAAGGCGAAGTCAAAGTTGTGATTAAGGAGCAACACTTATTGAAGTGATATTTGTAGAAGAGGTGGAAGTTTGATACCTATTGACTAAGGCATCTCTGCCACAACAAATGTTGCAAGCAGAGGTATGATATGTTTGTATTATGTTATGAATTGAAGACTATAAGTGCTGATACAAGAATCATTTTGAGGGAATATTGAAGTTTTGAAGGTCTGATAAAGTCTAGGTCTCCATTGCATATCTGAAGTTGACATTAGCAGAAAAGAATTCATTGAATATCTTTGTAAGTGTGAAAATTCCTAGATCCCAGATCTAAGAATCCCTACTCCAACAAGGTGAACTACTTCCCCTACTTGCAATTCTGAATTAAACAAGTTATTTAAGATTACCTCTTAAAATATCGAAGCAATTACTTAAGCAACCTTCACCCATTAAAATACATTTGTGAAATTAGAAACTGATCAAGAAAGAATAATGCAAACACTAGACATTGTTATTTTTGGAGAAATGTCCCTAGAAAAACCCAATGCGGAAGAACCGGTGCAACAGATCTGAGGGTTTATATATTATGCAGTGATTTTCTGAATACAAATTTGGAATGGCTTTCTGGCAATCCCTACAGAGAATATGACTGACAAAAAGTTAGTGAGAGAAATCTCACACTGATTTGGAAGCTCGATAGACCAACAACCCCGAATTTGCAAGCCCTCCATTGCATTGCGCAGTCTTTGCGTCACTCTGTGTGGGGACTGCGTGGCTGCTCTTCTGCTAGCTAGATCTGCCCTTTTGGCCTCTTCCAGTCTCACACCCCGGCTCTTCGGCGCTGGATCTTGGCTGACCGTCAACTGAATACAAATTCCCTCAAGGCTGCAGCGCTGCCACTGTGTGGGATTGCATTGCCTTTGCGTAGCTACCATGTTGCGTCTGCTGATCTGCTCTCTGCCTTCTCTGCCGTGTATTCTCCGACTCATGAAAATCTCCAACCGGATTTACTGCCCCACATTGCAATCAAGAATCACTTAGATCTGATTTTTGTTTGAGCCCTTGCTCCTTCAGCAAAATTTGATCTCTAGATCCTCTCGGTGTATTTTACAAATGACCCTCAAGCCTTCCTTTATAGTCATCTCGTTGACAAATCAATGAGCGAGATTAGATCTCCAATCAACGACTAAGATTAAATTAGAATTGATCTGCTTTTTCTAGAAGTTTCACCCACAATTTACATTAATACTGATTAATTATTTTAATTTCCTAAGTTAGACTTGGGGTCCTCATTAAAAATAATTATTTTTTCTTTTAAAACTGTTTTTGGGTGGAATTTCCCAAAACGATTTTTGGCTTATTTGTAATGCATGTGTCTAAGCCTTTCCACAAAATTTGGGCTTAGAGCAGATCCGATGCTACAAAAATGAACACTCCCTCTTAGCGAGGAATGTGCTCTAACAGATATGCCCTGCTGCACACTGTTCTGACTCTGAAGCATCTCCCTTTGTACTGATGATGTTTGACATGCTGGCAATCAATCACTGCACTTCTGCTACACTGTACTGTTGCTGACCCTGCCACGATCAACATTGCATTCGAACTGAAACTCCTCTCAAATGCTGCATCTGCTGCTAGCACTGCCACTGCTAACACTACACCGCAACTTAGCTGCTGAGAGAAGCAACTGAAAACGTCCAAAAAATCGAAACAAGTGTTCAGGATGCATCTTGTTGCGAAAGACACTTATCGCTGATAGCTACTGCGCTGTCCCCTTATGCACTACGTTGCTGCTGCTCTGCACTGCGCTGCTCAAAGGTTGGCACTTCTAACCACTGTGCTGTTGCTTCTCTGCACTGCATTGCGCTGCTACAACTCTGCTTTGTGTTGCTGCAACTCTGCTCTGCACTGCTCAAAGGTTGGCACTGCTAACCACTGCAATTGTCGTCTTTGCACTCCGCTACACCGACTAAAAACTCCTCCAGCCTGCTACTGTTGATTGTGGGCATCCGTAGCAAGGTTGAGATCCGAGAAGTGGACTCCTCTAGGATCCTGCCGAACTGAAGTTCTTGCGACCTTACAACTCAGTGTCTCCCCATCTCCCTCCTCGAGATGTGTGTGCACTCATGGCGTACTCGTCATTGATCTTCGCGCCTGCATCCTTCGAATCATGCTTCTCATCCTTGTCCTTTTGGTTCAAAGGACATTGTGAAGCATAGTGACCAAGTTCACCACACTTGAAGAATTTGATCTTCGAGACATATTTCTTACGTCTTCGTTGCTCCTGCTGTCCCTTGGATGCAAGGGTTGCATCTTCCTCCTCCTGCTTCACCTTCGTTCCATTGCCATTGCTACTGTCAAGTTTGCACTTGACCAAGTCTCTTCACATCTCTTCTTGCTGAAGAGTAGCCCACATATCTTCCCAGCCTGACAAAGTAGCTCTACCCAGGATACTTTGGAAAAATACTTGCCAATCTTCGGTGATTGCATTCAATGCCAGTCTCACCATCGCTGAAGAAGAAGGGTTAGACACCGTGTCTGCAAGTTGGTCATGGATTTCCTGAAGCCTCGTCAGGAATGGAATCATGCACTCCCATCTCCGCATCTGCACCATTCTCAGTTTTTGCTCTAAGTACATCTTCTGCTATCCGGAAGATCCCTCATATAAAGTGGCAAAGGCTTCCCACTTTTCCCTGGCTGTTCCTTTCCCGGAAATATGAGACACAACATGGTCCTTGACTCCATCCAGGAGTAGCCATTTTGCCTTTTCCATATCAACCTTGTACTTTTTCAACGGATCTGGATCTGTTGGGACAACTACCGTATTCTCCACGAACAACTTCAGATCATAATCATCTAGAAGACAAGTCATTCTTGTGTTCCAGATCACGAAGTTAGAGGCTCCCTCTAACCAGTCCTGATCATGAAGCCCGTGAGTTTCCATGGCCATCAAATTTGTCGAATTTTCTCTTCTTCCCCCACTGCGCAACACCAGACAGGCTTATGCACTCCTTGTGGAGATCGTAGATCTGCTACTTGGATCAGCTGCTCAGATCTTGGAAAAAATAAAATTCCCCGGCTAGGAACTTCCTGAGAGAGAAAATTCCCTCACTGTGCTGCTTCTTCCTCCTTTGACACTTTCTACCAGGTAAAATAAAAAATCTCCCTGAAGAATTGCATCACATTGGCTTTGCGCTGCTCCCTCTAGTTTGGAAAAATTCCGATCTGGAGATCTTACCTCTTTGTCGACTCACTCAGAGAGAGATCTACCCGAAAACTTCAACCTTCAGGCCTAGACTGTGCAATCTCTCTGGGGATTTGAACTGTTGCTTTCTACAACTTTCTGGCCTTTATTATGCGTTAGATCTGCTCTTCCTATTTCACAATGCAAGCTCTGATACCATCTGAAAATTCCTAGATCTCAGATCTATGAATCCCTACTCCAAGAAGCTGAACTACTTCTCCTACTTGCAATTCTGAATTAAGTAAGTTATTTAAGATTACTTCTTAAAATATTGAAGCAGTTACTGAAGCAACCTTCACCCATTAAAATACATTTTTGAAATTAGAAATTGAGCAAGAAAGAATAATGCAAACAAAGGACACTATTATTTTTGGAGAAACTTCCCTAGAAAAACCCAATGCAGGAAAACCAGTGCAACAAATCTGGGGGCACATACTCACCCATGCAGTAATTATTTCTGGCTCTCATCCAGAACAGCTGACTAACAACTTTTCTTTTGATACTGCTGTCACGTTGCTGTGATTTTTAGATCCTCCTATATTAGAATTTACTTGCACTGGGCTTTTGCGTCGCTGACTCACTAGTTTTCCGCTGGCTGGATCTGCCCTTCTGGCTTTTTCCGATCTCAAACCCCGACTCTTCAGTGCTGGATCTTGGCTGACCCTTAGCTGAATACGAATTCCTCAAGGCTGCAGTGCTGCCTCTACGTGGGACTGGGATGCCTATGCGTAGCTGCTACACTGCCTCTGTTGATTTGCTCTCTACCTTCTCTGCTGTGTATTCTCCGGCTCAGGAAAATCTCCAATTAGAATTACTGTCCCTCACTGCATTCAAGAGTCACTTAGATCTGATTTTCGTCCAAGCACTTGCTCCGTCAGGAAAATTTGATCTCTAGATCCTCTTGCTGTATTTTACAAATGACCCTCAAGCGTTCCTTTATTCTTCTCGTTGACAAATCAATGGTCGAGATTAGATCTCCAATCAACGACTATGATTAAATTAGACTTGATCAGCTTTTTCTAGAAGTTTCATCCATAGTTTACATTAATACTGATTAATTATTTTAATTTCCTAAGTTAGACTTAGGGTCTGCTATGAATATAATTCATAACAAATAAATGAATGTAAATAATGTAAATAATAAATAATGAAATATTGATTATGTTAAATAGTCGTTAAGTTAAGTGAAAGGGCATGTTTAAAAAACATGCTCAGTCATGGAAGCCACCTGCTTAGGTATATAAGCAGGGCCTCATTGTAGCATTTATCATCATTTATACATTTTTATATAATAAATTATTATTACAAAATACCTCGTGTATTTTTACATTAAAGTCAACATGCCTACAGTTTTGTTGCTTCAGTGCTTTAGGGTCCTCAATAAAAATCATTAATTTTTCTTATAAAACTTTTTCTGGGTGGAATTTCCCAAAACGATTTCTGGGTTATTTGTAATGCATGTGTCTAAGCCTTTCCACAAAATTTGGGGCTTATAGCACATCCGATGCTACAAAAAATCAACAATAAGTTGGTCATTTTCCTTGGTATGAAAGCCCACAAATTGTTTCTATACTTTTATATTTTGAGGATGGTTGGGTGGTGCAAGCCAGGAGAGTGAAATCTCCTTTTGGTTGGATCCTGAAAATACTTCAAGGTGGCATAGTGGTGCTGGGAAATTTGGAGCTTGTAGGGTTTTGGAGCATCCTTTTAATTGGAGCTATTAAAACAAGTTTGTTGGAGTGTCCTTCTAGTTGGAGCTAGTAAAACTAGGGTGTAGGATCATCCTTTCAGGAGTTGGAGCTTCCCTGATAAATTGAATGCTTTTCTAGAGTACTAGGAAGTTGGAGTTGAGAAATATTGTACTGATAAATTATATTAGAAACGTTGAGATTTTTGAGTGTTGGGGTAGCATCGGATGTGCTCTAGCTCCCAAACTTTGTGGAGGGACTAGAGTATATCAGATCTCCAAGACCCAGAAAGGGATTTGAGAAATTCCATCCTGTTTAAGAGATATTTAATTAATTAATCTTTTTAATTAAGGTCCCTAAGTCTAACTTAGGAAAATTAAAAGATTAAAGTTTATTAAATTAAACATGTGATGAAAATCACTTAAGTCACACGAATCAAGCTTTCTTTTAATCTTAGCCATCGATTCAAGATTAGATCATGACCGTTAGTTTCCGAACGAGAAAAGTATAAAGGAAAGGCTTGGGGTTAATTGGACAACACACACAATGGCAGAGCACTGAGACTAAGTTGGAATTCTAGGGTGTTGTTTGCTAATAATTTCCAGAAGTGTTTCAACTGCAACGAGGGGTAGTGTCGGCGGAAGGAATGATCTGATCCCAGGCCAAGAGTGCAACAAGAGGCAGAGAAGCAACATACTGAGTAGCGCAAAAGCTTCAGGTGCTATGTAGAGGCTACGCAGGCGCAGAAAGGGCAATGCAGTGGCAACAGGTGGCCAACAGGGCTGACGCAGGCGTAGAAAGGGCAATGCAATGGAAACAGGTGGCCAGCAAGGCTGACGCAGTCCCAACTAGGGCAGCGTAGGGGCAACATATCCCAGTTTGGGGTGACGCAGGCCCTTCTTGAGCAGCATAGGGGTTGATGCAGGCTAGCAGAGTTGACGCAGAGGGCTTCATAGCAACGCTGGGGTTTCTGAATACTGAAAAGGGCCGAGTTCTGTAAATCCCATTTGAGGATGTGAATCAGTCAGTTTTTCTGTCTCTAGAACAAAGGTATTGCTGCAAATTGTTTATTTCTCTGTCGGGTTAACCAATTTGGTGCCCAGATTTGATGTACTCAGAATTTACTTAATAATAAAACCCTCCAACAGCGAGAAGACCAGTTTCCCGCATTGGGCTTTTCCGGGGATAGTTGTCTAGAAAATCCTATGTGTCACTTTGTCATTGTGCATGTATTCGTTTTAGATCTGTATGTGTGTACACTGTTAATGTGTTTACTTCGACGTTAATGCTGAATGTTTCAGATAGATTAATAGCTTGTCTAAGTAGGAGAAGAAAATCAAGATTTAACAGTAGGGTTTCTACATAAGTAATATTAAATTTTTTTCACATGGTATCAAAGCGATTGCAAATCTAGCCTGGATCACCAGCAAGAAGACTGAAGAATCCTTGCTACATAAAGCAACAGAGAAAGCAACAACAGTCGTAGAAAGCCGGACCAAAGAGGGCAGCGTAGGAGCAGAAGGAAAGAGAGCCACGCAGAGGCCAGAATGATGCAATCGCCATGCAGGCCCATGTACTTGTTGCGCAGAGGCAACGTAGAAAATGCGCTGAGACTGTTTGCTCACGCAGAGGCCAACTAGGGTGACACCATCCTGAAGCTGTTTGTTGATTCAGAGTGTCGGAAGCCGTGCTGCAGACATTTAGTAGTTGCTGGTGGGGTTAAAATTCTTTCGGTTCAGAATTTAGCGTGAGTAAAGTTGACAAAGAGCGGGAGGAGAACAACTTCTCAGAAGATTTCCAACCAAAGAAGTCTGAAGATCGATTAGAGGATCGAAGAGCGCTGATTTGTTTTTGATTTGAGATACTTCCAAGAGAGGAATTCAGTTGTCAGAGGGAGCAGAGGGTGCCTATTTCACCAAGGACCCTAGATCCAAGTCTCTAGCATAGAGAGGAGGATTCATTCCGACATATTTTCTGAGCAGATGGTACCTCACGGATTACGTGATTAGGATAGGTTGAACGACTTGTCCAACTTTGCAATCTGGAATGCCAGAATCCTAGTAGTCATGGAGGCATATGGTCTGAGGGAGCATGCAGAGAAAGTCTTGGCCACGCCGACCGATGCGAAGCTCCTGGAGAAGCATGAAGAAGTAGTGGCACACGCCAAGCACTTCATCATGGATGAGGTCAAATATCATGTTGTCCCTCACATAGCTGAGAAGACAACGACTCATGATATGTGGGTGGCTCTAACCACATTATATGAAGGAAGATCCATCTAGAGGAAGATGCTTCTGGGAGAACCAACTGAGGTTATTTATGATGGCCAAGGGGGAGGAGATTGATCCTTTTTTGTCTAGACTACAAGCGATTCGGGATCAACTGATTGGAATGGGGGTGAAGGTGGAGGACGATGTTATGGTGAGGACGGTTCTAAATACTGTCACAGAGGTCTGGGAAACTTTTGTCCAAAGTCTCTTGGGCAAAGTGGACCTTCCCAACTGGGACAATATGTGGGCGATCCTTCGACAAGAAGAAATCCGTCGGATCAGCAAGAGACGATACAACACCGGGTTGAGTAAAGTGAAGAAGGAAGAAGAGGAAGATGCAACCTTGGAATCAAAGAGGCAACAAGGGAGAAAGAAGCGGGATCGGTCAAAGATCAAGTGTTTCTAGTGAGGCAAACTAGGACATTTCGCCAATAACCGTCCCTAGTAAAAGGATAAGGAAGCTCCTAACTCCAATGTTGCTATGGCGGACGATGGCTCCGAAGATGACATAGCAATGAGCGCTCATGAAGCACGAAAGTGGGGCGACATGGATCTGTAGAGTAGCTACAGAGTGGTGGAGGGATCCTTGAGTAGCCCAACTCGTGGATCACATCTGTGCTACGAGAGCCTTAAGACAATAGCGGGACAAGTGGAGCAGTGGGTGCAGAGAATCATAGATGGAGCAAAGGCGGAGTTGGACGCTAAGAGGGAGCAACGCAGTGGAGATGCAGTAGCAGTGTGGCAGTAACAACGCAGAGGGGCTGATGTGACTTCAGCAGTGTAGAGCAGGCTCGCTTACACAGTGCAGAGCTGCAGCAATGTAGAGGCTTCAGGAGGACAGTGCAACACAACAACATCGTAGGGGACTTCAGCGCGGGCCAGCGCAGAGGAGGTCTGCTTATGCAATGCAGGGCTGCAGTAGCGCATTAGCCTCCTGATGACAACACGAAGAAACAACCTATGCAGCTTTAGTGATGAGATGCAGCCCAACTGACTTGTCTGTCAAAGGTTTGGCAGGAGTTTTCAACTGTTTCTCTTAGCAACTGAGTTGCAGTGCAAAAATTGGCAGCATGATGCAGTAGGTTGAGAGGGAGCTGCAGTACAGATGTGGCAGTGGCAGTGGCAGCGTCATGGGAAGCAGTACGGGAGAGCAAGAACAACGTAGTGATGAAGGGCAGCAGGCCAAGCATCAACACAGAGACCCACACCAAAAATCAGTGCAGAACTTCGGGGTGAAGTATTGTTGTGCTAGAGCACATTCCTCGCTAAGGAGTGTTGAGATTTTTAGTGTTGGGGTAGCATCGGATGTGCTCTAGCTCCCAAACTTTGTGGAGGGACTAGAGTACATGAGATCTTTAAGACCTAGAAAGGGATTTGAGAAATTCCATCCTGTTTAAGAGATATTTAATTAATTAATATTTTTAATTAAGGACGATAAGTCTATCTTAGGAAAATTAAAAGATTAAAGTTAATTAAATTAAACATGTGATGAAAATGACTTAAGTCACACAGATCAAACTTTCTTTTAATCTTAGCCGTCGATTCAAGATTAGATCACGACTGTTGGTTTCCCAACAAGAAAAGTATAAAGGAAAGACTTGGGGTCAGTTGGAGAACACACATAGTGGCAGAGCACTGAGACTAAGCTAGGATTCTAGGGCGTGGTTTGCTAAGAATTTCCAGAAGAGTTTCACCTGCAGCGAGGGGCAGTATTGGCGGAAGGGATGATCTCATCCCAGGCCAAGAGTGCAACGAGAGGCAGAGAAGCACCAGACTGAGCAGCGTAGAGGGAGTAGCAGCTACGCAGCAACTGCGCAATGCAGAAGCTTCAGGTGCTACACAGGCCCAGAAAGGGCAGCGCAGTGGCAGCAGGAGGTGAGCAGGGCTGACGCAGGCCCAACTAGGGTAGTGTAACCCAGTTTGGGGTGATGCATGCCCTTCTTGAGCAGCGCAGGGGCTGACACAGGCTAGCAGAGCTGACACAGAGGGCTTTAGAGCAACGTTGGGGTTTCTGAATACTGAAAAGGGCTGAGTTCTGGAAATCCCATTTGAGGCTGTGAATTAGTCAGTTTTTCTATCTCCAGAATAGAGGTATTGTTGCAGATTGTTTATTTCTCTGTTGGGTTAACTAGTTTGGTGCCCAGATTTGTTGTACTCAGAATCTACTTAATAATAAAACCCTCCAGCAACCAGAAGACCGGTTTTCCTACATTGGGTTTTTCCGGGGACAGTTGTCTAGAAAATCCTGTGTGTCACTTTGTCATTGTGCATGTATTCAATTTAGATCTGTATGTGTGTAGACTGTTAATGTGTTTACTTCAATGTTAATGCTGAATATTTCAGATTAATAACTTGTCTAAGTAGGAGAAGTAAATTAAGGTTTAACAGTAGGGTTTCTGCATAAGTAATATTCAGAAATTTTCACAAGAAATACATTTGGTGGTTTTCTCTTGGAAAGGTTTCCACCTAAAAATTTCTTGTGTACAGCTCTTGTGATGTGTTGATGATTTATGTTTTGATTTGATGTTAATGCTCTGAAATTTAAAACTTAACTAGTTGAAGTGAAATACTGATTCACCCCCCTCTCATTATTTCCAACATCTTTGTTGGGTATTGGAGAGTGCTGATAATGATGGGGGTCTTGGAACATCAATTTTGCTCTAAGGTATGAAAGAATGAGAGAAAAATACATCAGGATAGAGGAAGATAGGAAAATAATGAATGGTAGAAAACAAAAGGTTCAATCTGATGCATAATCTAGATTTGACAGCACAACATCTGCATTCCCTTGTGGTAGTCCGTCTTTATTTAACACCACAACATTTGCATTCTCTGGTGGCAGTGGAATGATAGGGCATGCAAGGGGTGGATTTAGAAGAACAATAGTATACTTCCTTCGTTTTGTTGGTAGTGAAGAGGTGGGATGCAAAAGTGGTACATTTTTTCTATGCATGTGGTAATACCATTCAATGTTCTTTGCCCTCCTATTGGCATGATATTGTTCAAGCCATCAATGAAGTCCCCCAGGCATACAAGAGCCCTGAGTACGAGAAATTTAGATTTGTGTTTTACTAGATAAGGAATGAGAAAGAATCCATATACCTCTATAACAATTTATAGATGAGTGGTTAGATAGGTTGGTACCCCATTATGTTAAAATTTAAATACCAGGTCTGATTTATTTTACCCAATGATTATTTATACCCAGAAAATTATTTTATTACACAAATAAACTTCTGAACTGCTGCAAATAAGTACTCTTGTATTTCTTAACTTCACAAATAAAATGCAGTGGAAAAATCTCAAGAGAATTAATAAGAAGAACAACATAAATTTGACCCAAATTGCTTTTCCTTCACGTATTTTAAATTTTGAAAATCTTGGGTTTTGACCGACAAAAAATTATATAGAGAAATAAAAGTTAACGGGGAACCTGTAACTTGGCCCCTTGGAAATTATAGTTAGCTAGAAGCTGAAATGCTGAACTGGAATCAGCCCAAGACAAACTATGCCTTTTGGACTGCTCTCAGCCCTCTCTCCCTGCTCACAACCTCTCTGTTAATCGCACAACTTGTGGACCTGTCAAATCGGCCCAAAGAAATAACTTGGCCACCACAACAAATGGGTGCTTGAGCTCAATCTTTCTCTTCCTGCTCAACTTCCCTTGAATTTCTTTGGAAATCTCCCCCCAGCAATTTCTCAATCTTCTTTGGTCAACCAAAGCCTCTCGCCCTCCTTTTGAGAAAATCACTCCCAAAAGTGCAGAATGGTGTCTTCACCTCTCCATTAGATTCACTTTATCATTACATTAAGCAAATAATCCCTAACCCTAATCTCAATAGCTAGGATTAGATCCTAAGCCTCTCTTGAGATCAATGGCTGAGTTTAAATCTAAGTCACTTAAATACTTTATTATTTATTCTTTCAAATTTTTATTAATTGTCCACAATAATTAATTACTCTAATTGTTGTACTTTTCCTAAGGTTAACCATAGGAAAGAAATAATGAAGTCACTTACTTCACCAAGCAAGCGTCTAAAGAGGCAATCAAACTTCTACATGCTAAGACACGAAGCAAGTTTAGAAGACCTTCAGTAGTTATAAAGCATCAATACATTATGTGGTAGTTTGGCAGATGTTAGAAACCAACATCTGATAAATGTTCTTGGTGTGCCTTTCAGCGGCGTTGTGTTTCTTGTAGTGCATGATTCCTTGTTAATTACCACGTATTCTCAAAACATTTTAGACCGATTATTGGAAGCCATCAATGATGTTGGTCCTTCTAATGTGATTCTAGTAATTACTAATTATGTAACAAATTGTAAGGGAGCAGGAAAAATCATTGAGAGATTGCATCCTCACATCATTTTATCTAAGTGTTTGGGGCACCCATTGAACTTTTTGATGCACAATATTGTCAAGCATACAGTTTGTGGTTGGATTAAGGACTTGTACAAGAGAGGAAATAAACTCATCAAATTCAACTCGAGCATACAAGGATCCATTACATGTATGGCATTACCCTAGGTTGCAACTACTTAACTCTGCACATACTATATTTGTTAGCTATTTTGTCATCTTCAAGTGCCTATTAAGGGTAAAATAGGCTTTGTGTGCTATGGTGATGAATGGGATAACATAAGTATTGATAGAGATGGTGCTAATGCAATGAAGGAAACCGTTCCTGATGGTCATTTTTGGTCACAAGTTAGGTATATTTTGTAGTTTTCCATGCCATTTTAAACTGATTAAGTTTGGGGATTCAAATTGACTAGTCATTGGGGAGTTGTATGAGTTGATGGACACATTGCTAGGCTGGATTAAGGATGTTTTTCTGTCTAAACATGAGATTTTTTATACTCCTATTTAAAACAATGTGAAAACCAAATGTTCCACAATATACCTTAGCATATTTGCTTACATGTAAATAGTATCATCCATCATAGTTGTAAGCACTAGTGCTTGGTGGTGGGCTGAAGGGAAAACTACTCCATGATGAGAAAACCCCTCCATGATCTAGAGGTTCAGGGTGGTTATATGAAAGATAGGATAAAGATAAATATAAATGTATTAATGTTCGACAAATGACAACTAAATTGTATACCTGTGAAATCATTAAACAAATCTGTCCTTGATGAGTGTTGTGATAGCAAATGCCAACAACTGAGCCAATACATTAGTGGCAGCCATGCAATTAGAGATCAAAAGGAGTCTATCATCTATCGAGTAGTGGAAGATGCATGGTGGTTTTGCCCCATAGTGATAGTATTTGGTGACATAGGTGCTTTCACATGTGGTGAGCACTTCTTTCACAAAGTTGTTGGAGCACATACAGTTTGATATATAATGTTAGGAGAAAAAGGTTGAATGTAAGCTAGTCAGAGTCTTTTTTGTCCCATTATTGGGAGGAGTCAAAGATGGATAAAAGATATAAGACTTGGGACAACAATCCAGAGGGGGATAATTTATAGGATGGAGCATGGATTTTGGAGCAATTGGAGAATGCTCCTTTTGATGATGATGATAGTGGTGCGATGCTGCCTTCATCTATTGCATATGTCATAGGGTTCGCTGAACTTCAACATTCAGGTTAACGATTTTGAAGTTTGTTGTGGTTTGTCAAACCTCATGACATTTGACTGAATCCATCTACACAGTTACCTTTGCCTTCATCTTTGGCACTGGCTTTGGTACCACTACCAAGTGCAGGCTCATAGGGAAATTGTGGTGGTGTAAACAGTAAAAAGGAAGAGTAGATAGAAATTAAATAGTTATTTCTTCTTTTATGTGTCGAACCTAAAAAAGTTTTGAAGTTTGTTTAGGTTCCTCAAATGTCATGACAGTTGACTGAATCCATCAACAAAGTTACATTTGCCTTCAGCTTTGGCACTGGCTTTAGTACCACTACCAAGTGCAGGCTCATAGAGAAATTGTGGTGGTGCAAAAAGGAAGATTAGATAGAAAATAGAATATTTACTTCTCCATTTTTGTAACTTTATATGTCAGACTTTAGCTCAGTTTAGTGGTTTGACCTTCTGATCTTCATACTTGGTAAAATATTATCTTAGAACTTGTGCAGATGGCCTTTTTTTGTAAACATAACTCTTTCGTCATGTTGATGGTTGGTGATTAGCTTGTTACATTCCATAAATTAATGGTTTACTTCCTATTATATAATTTAATATTTTTCTGTTTGTAGCTGCTAGATGATTGATGCTTGATTGATTAATTATTAATCTACTAGGGATGACAATTTTAAATTCACAGTAATCTAGTATTCATTTACAAGTAGCAAAAATATGCATGTTTTCATATATTCTGCAACTAAGTTGGTATCCTGCAAATATTATTATACTAAGAAGTTAAAAACACACCTGAGACATTCCACTTTGGTGTTTTTTTGGGTAAATGACACTTTTGGTGCTACTGCTTCCGCTCTATATTCTGGCAACCTTGCTTCCAACAAATTCCTATGCATATGACTCTGAAAATGACATGCTTGATGATGAGTATTGTTCCAGCTGACTTATTTTTGCGTCTGAAGCATAATCTATAAAGACATTAATATATTTTGAGGATGATCATTGATGTAATGTAAGTGGATTTTATGTAATGTAGTCTATAAAAACTATTAATTTACTCTAATTTTTGGCATTATGAATTGTAATTTACTGCTTGTATTTCTTATTACCTTTTCTTTAAGGTTTAATGTTCATATACACACCCAAACAAACACTTTAATTTTCCTGTTTCTTAAATGTCGAGGAGGTTGATTTCCAAAACTATTTCTGTTTCAAAGGTTTTTCCAATTTCTTTCCCTTTTCTGGCTACTGGGTCTGATTAAAATAATTGAGTTGCATCTGTTGCATCTTAATTACTTCACGTTATCTGCTACATAGGTTTTCTACCCACTTCTGTTCTCTGCAAGCATACTTTACAATAAGCATTGTTTACTGGAGATAGGGCTTTGTGAAAGAATATTTAGATTTTATTTTTAGAAAGGTGCATCAATGGATCTCCAACCTTAAAATTTTATTCTTGTGGTCAGATTTAACCAATACTAATGCCGATTTATCAGTTTGCCTTATATTAATTATTCTATTTGCAATTTGTTCTATAGTGAGAATGTCTGGTTGATTTCTTCTTTGTGTTATCTTAATGTCTGCAGAAGAATCTTTATGTACCCATAATAACAAATTATACTCAGCTCTGGTGGTTGCCTAATGTAATTGTAGCACATCAAAAAGAGGGAATAGAAGCTATTCATCTGGCCTCTGGGCGGTTAGTCTGTAAGGTGATTTTCTTTCCAAAAAGTATTTTTCTGGTTTACTATGCCTGATTTCAAGATGGAAGTCTTTTGGATAGTATTTGTTTTATTTGGCTTTTACTTTGTTATGCACTTATCAGCTGACTGGTATTTGTTAGAGAAATACCTATATATAAGAGGTTGAGTCCTATGTGGATTTTAGCAGGGTAGTGATTATATGGTCTGTCCAATGTGACCAACAACTGGTCAACGGGATAACTACTAAAGGGATATGTTATTAGTGTTGAAATTTTCTGATGTTGAAGATTTAATGCAAAACACAAAATTTCACCTCTTTGTCTAGAGGTTTTACAGCTCTTATTCATGTGAATTTTCAGCCTTAGTGCTGTTATGAAATAGAGTATAAAACAGCAGTGGAAGGAGAACATCATTCCACTTTCTAACAGTCCAATCTACTGGGCAATCCATGAAAAATTGTACAAAACTGTCTAGATAACTTTCAGCCTTCTTGGGTAACCTTTTCCACATAAACTAGATCTAATTATTCCATTTTACAGCTGTTATAAAAGAATTAAAAAAAATATATAGTCGGCTTAAAACAACCATTAAATTCTTCAATGGTAATGTCAAATCACTAAATAATTTGTCATTCTATTTATGTCAAATCAGCAAGACATGTATAGCTGTAAATAAAATTACGTGAAGAATATGGCTGAAACTCAAATCTGGAAATTGGACACATTTTGGACAAGACAATCTGGTCAGAAAAGATACAAACTGTCTAGATACGTTTCCGCTCTCTTGCACAACTTATTCTGCGTAAACCAGATCTGAAAATTCCCTTTTACAGTGTTTATGACAAAGGTGAAAAATATTATATGGCAGCAGCAAAACAACCCTCAAATTCTGATGTCAAATCACTCAACAAATTGTCCTTTTATTCATGTCAAATCAACAAGACATATATAGCTGTATAGTATAAATAGCTATATGTGAAGAACATATATGGCGGAAAATCAGATCGGGAATTGCACATGTTTTGGACAGCTGAAGACTTCATTAATGTGCTCAACGTGGAGTCCATGTACATACGATGGCCTTTTCTCAAGGCTAGTTCAAAGCATTAGCCATCGAAAACCATAGCTAGGGAAAAACATGAAAACCCTAGCTCAACCAAGGAGCTCCAACATGCAAGAATTATTACAACAATTCCTCCAAGGTAAGATGCCCTCTTGTGTTCCTTCTCCAACAAATATACCTTATTTTTTATCTTAGAACCCTAATTTCAAACCTCTAGGGGATGAACCCTAACCGTAAACTCCCAAGATGCTTCAAGATAATCCGAGATGGCAATAAGCCCTAGTGGCTCTAAGAGAGGGATAGAGATCAAGAATAAGTCGAGAGAGAGAGAAAACTAGTGCACTCTGTTCTCTAGGCCACATCTCAACTCAAGAGAGATTATAAGAAAGAACCCAATGATATGAATGGGGATGCTCTTCCTCCTCTATTTATGTGAGGGTTAAGTGAGTCCGACAATACAAAATGGGCCCAAGTCCTTACAAGCAATGTACAATGAGTGCTTTTAGTCCAATTCAAGCAACCTACAATGAATACTTAGTCCAACACAAGTGCTCCACTTCAAAGCAAGGTTATTTGGGAGAGGGAGCGAGGAGTGACATTTTCAAACGCTCCCGGTTTGGGAGCGAATCAGGAGCAAATTTTTATATAATATATATTTTTATATATTTTGATGCATATAAGTCAACAAAAGCATGTAGAATGATGAATTAGATATAAAAAACATAAAAACATGGATTGAACTAAATACACCTCAATCATCTAGAAGTCATTATCCTCATCAACCACGTTCACAAGTTAGTAACATACAACATATCGAGTCTCATGATTCGTCAATCTTAAAGTTTCAAGCTTTCAAAATTCAATATATAACATTTATCATTATTGAGCACTAAAGTTGTACTTTTAACCATTACCATTACCTAGTAACCAAACTATAACAAAAATATCTAACATGAAATGAAATGTTTCAACTTTCAACTTTCTCGAAGCATCATATTCATAATTCATTCCCAATGAGTTATAATTGCCAACTTCAAATTTCAAACTTAAATTGTCATATATTGTTTACAAAAAATATCATAATAAATATGAAAGAGTCAACAATTATAAAAACTATTAGAAACTAGAAAAGACAAGTAAATCTATTATCCATTGTGTCCTCTTGCTGCCATGAGAAATGTCTAATTTCTGAGAAGGTCGTGTTGGTATACTATTACTGGGAGTCTCCTCCCGCATAGTTGGATGACCAGAACCAAAAGCCACATGCCCTCCACGTGAGGATGTAGATGGAGGTGGCAACAACAAAGGCAAATATGTTGGAACTCAAGCACTGCTACTGATTGTGGTAGTGGCCTGACTGGTGTTTGCTAAATTTAGATAACCATGGTGTGTTCTATGTTTAATGCAGTGTTACTTCAATCTTTCCTATAGGCCCGATTCAATTTAGCTATCACATAAATATGAAAGTAAAATGCTAATAGAACATAATAATAGATCAATAAAAGACAAGCCAAATAATATATCAGAATTTGTAATTCTTCCTTGTCCAACAAATGAATAGATAAACATTTGTTACAACAGTCAACAGGATGCCCCAACCAGCAAAGTCTTGAGTTGGTCAAACCAACTTCTCCAACAACCAAATCAACCTTCCACAAGTGTCACACACACACACCTCAAAGACAACTCCAAAAGTCAACACAATTCAACCCAAATTGGTCAATGCAAAAGTCAACGTTGTAGTCAAAAGGGCTTCAGTCAAAGTCAGTGTTCATCCTTGATTTTAGTGCCCAGCATTACGGCCTTCAAAAATCGGAATTTTTGCCCAAAAACACAGTCAAAGTCCAAGCATTGACCCAAAGTCAACGCTATCCAGAAACCCTAAAAACAGTCCGAAAATTGCAACAACTTCTTCAGGTTCAGATTCACATGTGTGAAGGAGGGAAGCCTCTCCTAGGCTGTACATACTACGCACCAATAAGATCACAAGATGAATGTGTGTGATGAGTTGATGATGAAATGGACATCATCTCTCTCCAATTTATATCCATCAATGAGGGTGTGTGACACATCTGTAGGGCTTGTGAGCCTATATTACAAATTTTGGCTGACCTTGCACATGTGTGGAAAATAAAATCAAAATATATGTTTTGCTCATCCAACAAGATGATCTTTAGATCAATCTTGCACCTATCTGAAAGAGGAATACAACAAAATTATGATCATCATCATATGAGGAGTGCAACATGGAGTATGGACCTAGTTGCCCAAAATTAACACTCCCTCTCAACTAGGGAGAACTCCATCTATCCACCTGTGCCATCCAGTGATGAGTACCATCGTCTACTATCATCATCATCATCATGCGTTCCTGCGTCATCCTGTTGTAACATGCTTTGCCAGCTCAAGGGCAAACAAACCAGAGTGAGTCACAAAGACATCACACTCTGCTGACCTGAAGTCAGCCTAGAGGGTAAAACCCAATGTTCCACCGAGTTTCCGGGACAGGGAAACGCGGGAGCGGTGATACGCAGAAGGGGGACGTATATAAGCAACCCGAGGGACGTCAGAGCCATAAAAATTATAAAATTATTAAAAATTTAATATATAAAAATAAAATAATAAAATCCCAACAATATGTTAATAACTAAATTAGTAGATAGTAAATCTTATTAGTTATGAAATGCACATCTAAATAAGATCATCATTTCGTATTAGACTATTGTGAAGTAAAATTATCATTTGACATTTCTGCAATCATTAATGTAAATCTAAAAATAAATTACTAAATTGAATCTATCATTTGACATTATGCAATGTTCCATCTAAATTCATCATTTGGCAATGGGCATTAATATTATGCAAGGTACATCTAAATTAAATTCAACCCATAGAGGGCTTTCTTCAACCTGCATACATAGGTTTCTCTATCTTGGACTTTGAACTGAGAGGTTGCTCCACATAAACCTCTTCCTTTATCGAACCATGCGGAAAGGTAGTCTTCACATCCATATGATGGAGACTCCATCCTTGTGTTGCGACAAGGGCAATGATAGATCGGATGGTGGTATAGCGGGCGACATGTGCAAATATATCATCATAATCTATGCCTTCTTTTTGAGAGAAGCCTCGGGCAACAAATCTTACCTTGTACTTTTCAGCACTTCCATTGGCTCCATGCTTGATCTTGAAGAGCCATTTCGTGGTGACAACAGATTTTTCCTCCAGTCTTGGGGCCACTTCCCAGACATCATTCTTCATAATGGACTCATATTCTTTGTGCATAGCATCCTTCCAACTTGATGCTTTACGACTTCTTCAAATGATCCAGGCTCATATTGTATAATTGTGCTCATGGCTGCTAGATACCCTTGGTACCTATTCGGCTTCTTGCTTTCACGGAATGTCCCCCTTGGGGCAATATGTCTCGTGGCATCTTCGAGAGTTTCCCTGAGCCATGATCATCTCCTCTTATTTGAAGGAGGTGGACCAATAGGATCCATTGGTCCTTCAACATCGGACATAGGTTCATTCTTTGATTCTTCCTGCCTTCCTGCTTCTTCTTCTTCTTTGTCTTCCTTTGAGCTAGGAAGATTTCTTACTTTCTTGAGGGCAACATCTTCATCGAAGGTTGCATCGTGGCATATCTCCACTTCTCTTTGACCAGGCACATAGATTCTATATGCCTTCGAAGTTTCACTGTAGCTCACAAACATGCCCTTTTTTCCAGAAGCATCCAACTTTCTTCTCTTTTCTTTTGATCCATGAAAATAAAAAGGACTTCCAAAATCTCTAAATTAGGAGACATCAGGCTTCTTACCAGAGAAGACTTTTTTCGGGAGTTTGGAGTCCAAAGCGGAATGCGGGCATCTATTTTGAACGTACACAACTGTGTTCGCAACTTGTCCCTTTAACTTTGGAAGACCTTGGTCATATAGCATGGCATGGGCAGCTTCCACAATGGTCCTATTTTTTCTTTTAGCAACACCATTTTGCTTAGGAGTATACATAGTTGTGGTCTTCCTCTTAATGCTAGCTTCCCTGCAAAAGTCATTGAACTCATTTGACTCATACTCGGTCCCATTGTCGGTCCTCAAAATTTTGATTTTCTCCCCGATTTGATTTTCCACCAAGGCCTTGAAGGTACAAAACCATTTGAATGCTTCGTCCTTCTTTAAGAAATATATCCAGGTCTTGTGGGAGAAGTCATCTATAAAAGTCATGTAATAGGAACATCGTCCCAAGGATGTTACAGACAACATACCAGATAAATCAGAATGTATCAATTGCAAGGTATAAGATGTCTTTGTGACACTTGAGGGGAATGGTCCCCTTGTATGCTTCCCTTCAGCACAACCCTGACATATACCTTCATGATCATCTTTAAACTTGGGCATCCCTGTCACCACCTTCCTTGCTTCGGGAATGGCTTTGTAATGAAGGTGTGCAAACCTCCAGTGCCATAACTCGGTTTGAAGAGTTGTATCACATGACATGGCCCCCAACGGACTTCCTCCAACTTGGTAGAGTGTATCAACTCTAAAACCAATAGTAAGAGCTTCTTTGAAGTTCTTTTTCCAGATGCGTACCTTTCCATCAACAAATGCCACCTTGAATTCTTTGTCTTCCATTGCTGAAATAGACACAAGGTTCCTCTTCAAATCAGGTACGTACAACACATCTTGTAAGCGGACTTGATCTTGAGATAGATGAAGGCTCAGAGTCCCTGTCCCTTTCACGGGATAGGTGGCATTATCTCCAAGGATAATTTCTAAATTCGTATCCTTCTCAATCAAATCAGAGAGGGCTTCTTTATAACCAGTGACGTGCCTTGAAGCACCACTATCAATCAACCAAACATCCAGGGTGTTGGGAGGAGATGCAACAGAGAAGGTAGATACAAGAATATATTAAGTTTTCTTATTATCAACAACATTAGATTCATCGTACTTGGAATTTCTTGACCTCTTGAAAGGGTGCCCATTTCCACTTCGATTAGAGGGAGCCTTCCTCTTTTCTTTGAACCTGTTGTTCCTTTGATTGCCATTCCCCCTGAAGTTGTTGTTGTCATCATCCCTAGGAGAGTCCCTTCTATTGGGGCACTCTCTTGCACAATGACCAGTCTTGTTACAAGTGTAACATCTTCCCTTCCTTCCTTTGGGACTCGCTCTTCCATGGTTTTGATTTCTCGGGCCACCATAATTCTTCTTCTTTTCACGAGCGGCAAAGGCAATTAGATCACCTCCATTTCCATTAGAGGGATGATCTCTCTCCATCATTCTTGTTTCCTCTTGAGTGCATCTAGTCAACAATTTATCAAAATCAGGAATCACATTATTATTAAGAATCGTAGTATTAAATACATACCAGTCTCGTGGAAGTCCTCGAAGAGCAATGAGGACGAGCTCTTGATCAACTACTTCTTCTCCTATGGCAAGGAGATCATTCCTGATTTCTGTGAGCCTCACAAATATGATTGGATTGATAATCATCTTTCCTTTGATTTCCCCTTTTTTATACTTCGTCTTTGTGGCATTTGATGCATTTGATGGAGGCTCATGGATATTCCCATCAACTTATCATCTTCAACCTATGGATAGGCTCAGTCAACTTATCATCTTCCATGCATGATAATCAAACTTGTCAGTCAACTTATCATCAGACATGAAACCGTTGTATGTGGAGGCCATTAATCCTTGATAGGATTTGTCCTTTGGTGATTTCTTTTCACACTATCTTGGTCTTTGTCTTCACCTTAGTTCCAAGACCATGTTAAATTTAGATAACCATGGTATGTTCTATGCTTAATGCAGTTTTACTTCTGTGAGTGTCAGTCTGTACAGCCTGTCGCTAGTGATCAAATGGGCTCTTATGATGTCTTGTTAGGGTCTCAAAGTTAAATTTTTGTCATTTCATTAGGTCTTCAAGTAAAAATTTGGTCACTGGATAATGTGTCTAGGGATATTTCCACTCCTTTCAAAAGTTTTACATGCCGCTCCTTGTCATTACTCAGTTGAGTGTACCATCATTGAAAGGTCATCATTATCACTTCAGTCAACATCATCATGGTTTTCATTCATTTCAGTGTCTCCATTAGGTCATTAGGGTTTTAGTCACCAAATCTATTATTCCATGCATAAAATCCGGCAATGGAGGAGTGGTAATAGGCAAATTTGTTCAATAAAGTTTGGTTTCAATTGTAATTCATGTTTCAAATATGTAATAAGTTCATCATGTTCCTAAAAGCTGCAAAGAAAGTGTCAAAGTTACAAGTTTACAAAGCAATGTGAAAAGGACATGTAGTGGGCCATTCCACTACTTTGAAGAAAAGTGATCGCCACAAGCTATAAAAGACCAATTCAACTCATTTTTTTGTTCACCTCATTGAAGCAAAGCTCTCATTCAGCACCAAGTGCAAATTCAAAAATTTCAAGCAAAAAACACTCCAAAATTTGGTGCCAAAGGAGTGACTCCGCGTTTTCTAGCCTCCATGCTATGCTTTCTTCCCCATGTTGCGTTTTCTCTCCTGGAGGCATCAAACCATGTTATGGAGGCTTCTGAAGGATATCACATTGTCTAGCATCAATGGACAAGTAAGTTACACCTAAGTCAACCCCTCGTTGCAGCTCAATTTCATTTTTTAGTGTGAAAAACCTCCATTGGCCTCTATGCTGCGTTTTAGTGTCTAGCCCTATTTTTCAAGTTTTTCAAGACAATCACACTCTCCCATAGACTTGTCACCCTCCCTCACACCCAAAATCATCTCCCATAGCTTTCACATGCCCTCATTCCCAATTCCTAAGTCCCAAACCCTAAACCCTAGCCTAAATCTGCAATTTTGGGCAATTTTCCTAGCTAGGACTGTGTAAAAATTTCCTAGCTTATTTCCCTCACTCATTTCACTCCATTTCACTTGCCATACCTACCTAAAACCCTTGCCCATCTCCCTAAATTTTCCAACTCTCATCTCTCTTCCCTAACCCACTCATTCTATCCCTTTTCTCCCTTCTCCTGTTTTGTCATATTAGGGTTTTTCCCCTTGCAAACAACCAAATGGAGAAGAAATCTTATAACAAAGGAGGCCAAGTGATAAGACATGAGCCCTTAACCACTCTTGAAATGATGTCTACACCACTGTCGAACCACTGTTTTCATGCAGTAGGGTGTTTTACTTTTTGTGAAAAAGTTGGGAAAGTCAAATACGATAACACATTGACCATATTGTTTGCCACTCAACTCAAAAGGGACAAGGTAAGAATTGCAGGGGTTAACAATTTCAGGGGTTACTGTCACTATATCAACTGATATAGTAGCTGAGGCCACAGGGATGCCCAATCATGGTGAAAAATGGTTTAAGAACCAAGATCTAGGCCTTTAAAATTTTCAGCCCTATCTCAGAAGACATCATCAACAACACATGAAGAAGATTTTCCTTGTTGGGCACCTCCTTGACAAGTATACACTACTCATGAAGATCATCATGAAATACTTCACTTGTGAGGGAAGATTTTCTAGATTATATGGGTATCATGTCAGACTTCTCATGCATTTCACAGGTGTAAAGCCACTCAATTTGCCCTATTACTTCTACATAAGTTTGGCAAAGATGGCAGAAAAGGTCCAACATAAGTAGAGTATTCTTGAAAGCAATCTCTTCCACCATGCTCTAATCAAGATCATTGTTTTACACCAACATGAGCAAAATAACATCACTTGGGAAACCTTGATGCAGGAATATGTCTTTTTGTCTTTTAGTAGCCAACCTACTAGCCCTAGTTCACCATCAACACCTTCTAGACATGTGGAGGTTGGCTCACCTAGCACAGTTTTAGTGAGGAGGAAGATTGAGGTCACTAAACATACCAAAGGCAGGAGGCTTGTGTTTGCTCCTCAGATTGAGGAAGGGGCCAAGCCCACATCAATAGAGCAGTGATTACATTCACAGCCTGAGACATCTATGCATGATGAGGAGCATGACTTTGACTTAGTAGACTTGGAGGCCAGTGAAGAGCATGAAAACCTAGAGAAGAATCAAGATCATTAAGGAAAAAGATTCTCAGATCAAAGAGCTCGAGGACAACTTGGCAAGGGCTAATTTCATCATTTCCTTCCTAGAGCAAGAAAACAATCAGTTGAAGGCAAAACAGTTGTGTTTAGAGAAAAGTGAATTTGAAGCTAGTATGCATGATGTAAAAGGCAAAGCAGTGGCTGACAGTGAAGATTTGGAAAAGCATGAAAAGCAAGTGACAAGGAAGAGGCCAAGGACCATGGTTCTCCGAAGAGAATTGCAGAAGGAAAGAGAGCCAAATCCACTAGATGAAGAGTTGAGTTTTGAAGAAAGGATAACCATGGAAATCAATGAAAACAAGGAGTTTTGGCTTGAGAAAGTCAATATTCACTTGGAGAAACTTCTTGACAAGGCTAACAGGGACAACAAGATGCAAAAACACATGGCTGGCCAATACTATGCAAGAAATCAGATTTGCAATGTCAAAGTCAAACAATTGGAAGCCAAACTGAACAAACCACTAAAAAGTCAAAAGGAGAAGGACAACTTGGAGATTCTTGTTGATGCTTCTTTAATGGCATAACATACCTAATGAGGCACCTCTGGACCAATTTTGAGGAGTTTTGGAGCAAATTTTGTATTTTGAGAAATTTTGGTCAAAATTGGAAATTTAGAAAACTAGTCACTGGCAAAAGTGTAGCGTAGGCCACGCTATGCTTTTGTTGGGGGGGGTGGGGGGGTCCATTGGAGGAAAACTCAACTTTTTTAGATTCCTCTTGATGAGTACATCAATCCTAGTCAGTGGTTGGGCCATGTCAGCGAGTTCTGGGGGGTCAAAATGCCCAAAAACATGCAAAAAATCACCTTTCTACCCTGTTTTTGGAGCCTTTGCTACGCTTTCTGAGTACTCTTGGGAGAATGAAGTTTTGGAGGGCTAGGAGCCACCTTTTTGAGTGCTTGATGAGCCTATCATGTAGCAAACATCCAGGGCTTTCCAATGGTACCTTCAGATCCTGATTTGGACACCTGGAAGGCCTCCAAAAGTCAATTTTCCTCAGCGCGCTACGCTTTCTCTGAGCTCGTTATGCTTTCTCCAGAAGGCAATTTTCATAGAAATTTTGACCTAGTTTGACTTTTTACTAATGTAATTGATGAATGATGATGTCATGAGGTGTAATTGAGCTGGTAAATAGTGAAATAGGGTAGATACATGCTTGTTAATGCAATTTTGGTCAAATGTATCTAGTTAACTGTGATGAGGTGAATTGGTTGACCTCCACTAGACATTAAGGTTTTTTTGAGCTTATCATGTAATCAGCTCCACAACTGAAGGATTCGACCCCTGAGAGAGGGGAGATGATGTTTTGGTCTATATCTATCATTTTTAGAGTCATTCGACTAGTTGGACATCAAAAGATTGTAATCTTGTAGCTTGTACTTTCACTTTCATTCGTGATTGTAAACTATTATCTTGGAATTCATGTGGAGTGAGTTTATGATCATGTATTTTCTTTGTTATAGTCTTTATTGAATGATATATAGCTCCTCTTTCATATCTTGTATCTTCATGGCTTTCCTTACAGTTCATAGGCAAAATTCTATTAATTTAGCTCTGCTTATATGGAAATGTCATCTTGTGTTTCATGCTTCTAGTTTAATGAATTCATGATTGAACGTGCTCATTAAATCCCTCCCCTTTTCAGACTCACCACCATACCTACAAATCCCTAAAACCATCATAGATCCACTTCTACCTTGCTCCTTTATATCTTTGCAGCTGTAACCCTTTGATACCTAGACCTAGTTACTTGGTTTCATCCCTGATCCAACATCAAACCCTAAATTTCTCAAAACCTACCTGAGCCTATCATATCTAGCCTAATATCTTTCATGTCACAGTCAATCCTTGGCTGTGATCTCATTGAGAGAGCCCTCTCAGCCTGGTAGGGCTAGCTAATAGGTCAAAGTGGTTTGTGGTTACCTTTGTCAGTCTCCTTTTCAACCTTCGGAGAACTGGTGGAGTGCTGACAACTTCAATCTTTCTTATAGGCCCGATTCAATTTAGCAATCACATAAACATGAAAGTAAAACGCTGATAGAACATAATAATATATCAACAAAAAACATGCCAAATAATATATCAGAATTTGTAATTCTTTCTTGTCTAGTAAACGAATAGATAAATGTTTGTTACAACAGTTGTTAAATTTAGATAACCATGGTGTTCTATGCTTGATGCAATTTTACTTCAATCTTTCTAAGGCCCGATACAAAATAGCAATCACATAAACATGAAAGTAAAATGTTGATAGAACACAATAATAGATCAATAGAAGACAAGCCAAATATAGATCAGATTTACAATTCCTTTTTTCCAGCAAAGATATGAGATATTGTTGCGTTACGGCAGTCAACAAGATGCTTCAGCCAACAAAGTCTTTCTCGGTCAGCCAATCCTCCTAGTGTCAGACCCACAACCCTTAAAGACAACTCATCACAAGTCAACGCTGGTCAACCCAAAGTCAACGCAAGACAGCAACAGAAAGTCAGCGCTGCAGATTAGGGCTCTGATACCATGTTAAATCTAGATAACAATGGTGTTTTATACTTGATGAAATTTTACTTCAATCTTTCTTAGGCCCGATACAAAATAACAATCACATAAACATGAAAGTAAAATGGTGATAAAACATAATAATAGATCAATAGAAGATAAGCCAAATATAGATCAGATTTACAATTCCTTTTGTCCAATGAAGATATGAGATATTGTTGCGTTACGACAGTCAACAGGATGCTTCAGCGAGCAAAGTCTTTCTCGGTCAGCCAATCTTCCAAGTGTCACACACACAACCCTGAAAGACAGCTCATCACAAGTCAACGCTGGTCAACCCAAAGTCAACACAGAAAAGTAAACTCATGACAACAACAGAAAGTCAATGCTGCAGATTAGGGCTTCGGTCTAACTTCTCTGATTTCCTCGATTTTAGTGCCCAGTAGTATGACCTCTCAAAATCATAATTTTGGCAGAGTTTTGAGGTCAAACGACCCAGGGTTGACCAACGTCAACGCTAGTTAATGCTGTAGCAAAAAACCCTAAACAAACCCGCAAAAAATAGTAGCTCAACTCCACACGTGTGAGGGGAAAAAGGCCTCCAAAGGCTATTGAACCAATCATATCACAATGAGAGAATGTGTGATGAGTTGATGAGAAAATGACCTCCAAGTCTGCAATTTATATACATCAGTAAGGGTGTGTGACACATCTATTAGGCATGTGAGGCTACATTACAAATCTGGCCGACCTTGCACATGTGGAAAATAAATTCAAAATAAATGTTCTGCTCATCCAAACAAGATGATCTATAGATCAATCTTGCACCTCTTCGAAAGAGGAATCCAACAAAAATATGACCATTGTCATATGAGCAGTGCCCAAAATTAACACCCCCTCTCAACTAGGGAGAACTCCATCTGTCCACAAGAGCCATCCATCAATTCCATCATGTACTTTCACTAAACATCGTGCGTCATCCTGCCCTAACTTGCTTTGTTGGCTCTTGTTCTTAGATAGAACAAAAAGGTGTTTCACAAAGACATCACACTCAGTTGACTTGAAGTCAACTTAGAGGTTAAAACCTCTCTTGGACTCAAACAGAGTCTCATACTAACCTAAAGCTAGTTTACTGACCCGAAGTCAATTTAGAGGATAAAACCTCAATAGACTCAAAAAAAGTCACATACTAACCTGGAGTTAGTTTACTGACCATAAGTCAGTTTAGAGGTAAGAACCTCATCATACTTGATCCCAGATCAAGGTGTTGGACACGTGCCATCCTAGACATAGAGAGTATGACAATCTCTGATGCGTCCATCAGTCTTGCTATTTGCATCTATCCACATTTCCCACCTCATTGGCCAAATGAGAGGTACTTCCCATGAGTCCGAAACTCCATGGGTAGGATGCATGTGGGGCATAGATCAAAGAGAGGTGAACCAACTCAATATCATAATGGTGGGGCAGAAGCACAACAAGGTTCGACAAGCCTAGCCCCGTGTGTGCTTATAGCCCTGAGAAGCTATCCCCAAGCCCCCTGGAGCTCCCAGAGCTCATAGTCCAACTCAAGCAAGACCCTCAGAATAGGGTCTTTCCACAATTCCAAGCTTCTCACGTAAGGTTAGGAACTTGACCTTCCTTAGGGGCTTCGTGAGAATATCCGCGACATGCTCATTAGTTCCTATATGATCGAGCGTTACGGCGACTCGTTGTACCATGTCTTAGACAAATTGGTACCTGATATCAATATGCTTGGATGGATCATGGAACACATGATTCTCAGAAAGACGAATCCCACTCTAGTTATCATAGAGGATAACGGTGGTATTTAGCACATGCCCAAACAACTCACTGAAGAGCTTTCGCAACCAAACAACTTAATAACAGGCCATACTCGCTGCAATGTACTCGGCCTCAGCGGTGCTTAAAGCCACCGACTTTTGCTTCCTGGTCATCCAAGATATCGAAGTAGAACCCAAGGTGAAGCAACATCCAAATGTGCTCTTGCGATCCACCACATTGCCAGCTCAATTGGCATCAGTATATCCATGGAGTATCAAACTCGGTAGTGTATCTCAGCCCATGGCTGATTGTGCGCCGAAGATATCTCAACAGATTCTTGGCACCAATCTAGTGAATGTGATGAGGATCAACCATAAGTTGACTCAAAGTGTTCACTGCAAAACATACATCTAGACGAGAGTTCACTAAGAACATCAGGGCCCCCATGAGTTGTCGATACTTGGTAGGATTTGCTAGTAACGGCCCAACAACATTTCCACACAACTTTTGGAAGTTGAGTTCCATCGGTGTCGACATAGACTTATAGTCGACCATACCAAATCTCTCCAGCAGCTTCACGACATATTTTCCTTTAGAAAGGAAAATCTCGCCTGGCCTCTTTCAGACCTCCAAGCCTAGGAAGTAATGCATCAATCCTAGGTTTTTCATCTCAAATTCAGAAGCTAGCTCCCTCTTACACTGATGAATGAGAGGGTCAACACCTGTCAGTAAGAGATCATCCACATAGAAAACCAAAATGAGAGGCCTTTCTCTATCAACCTTAAAATAAAGGTTTGGATCAACATTACTTCGAGTGAAGCCCAACTTCATCAAGTAGCTATCTATCCTCTCGTACCAAGCCCTTGGGGCTTGCTTCAACCCATAGAGGGCTTTCTTCAACCTGCATACATGGGTGTCTCTAACTCGGACTTCGAACCCCAGAGGTTGCTTCACATACACCTCTTCCTTTATAGGACCATGCAAAAAAGTGATCTTCACATCCATTTGATGTAGACTCTATCCTTGTATTGCAGCAAGGGGAATAATAGATCGGATGGTGGTGTAGCGGGCCACAGGTGCAAATATATCATCATAATCTATGCCTTCTTTTTGAGAGAAGCCTCGGTCAACAAATCTTGCCTTGTACTTTTCAGCACTTCAATCAGATCCATGCTTGATCTTATAGAGCTATTTCAAGGTGACAACATATTTGTCCTTCGGTCTTCGGGACCACTTCCCCGACATCATTTTTCATAACGGACTCATATTCTTCGTGCATAGCATCCTTCCAAACTTGATGCTTTACGACTTCTTCAAATGATCCAGGCTGAGATTGTACTATCGTACTCATGGCTGCTCGATACCCTTGGTATCTCTTCGGCTTCTTGCTTTCACGGAATGCCCCCCTTAGGGCAATATGTCTCTCAGCATCTGCGAGAGTATCCCTGAGCCATGAGGGTCTTCTGTTATTTGAAGGAGGTGGATCAATAGGATCCGTAGGTCCTTCAACATTGAGCATCAGTTCATCCTTTGACTTTTCTTGCTTCCTTGCTTCTTCATCTTCTTTGTCTTCCTTGAAGCTAGGAAGATTACTCATTTTCTTGAGGGCAACATCTTCATCGAAGGTGACATCGTGGCATATCTTCACTTCTCTTTGATCAGGCACATAGATTCTGGATGCCTTTGAAGTTTCACTGTAGCCCACAAACATTCCCTTCTTTCAAGAAGCATCCAACTTGCTTTTCTTTTCTTTCGGCACATGAAAGAAAACATGACAACCAAAAACTCTAAAATGAGAAACATCAGGTTTCTTACTAGAGAGGACTTCTTCGGGAGTTTTGGAGTCCAGAGTGGAATACAGGCATCTATTTTGAACATACGCAACAGTGTTCACAACTTCTCCCCATAGAAACTTCAAAAGGCCTTAGTCACATAGCATGGCGCAGGTAAGTTCCATAATAGTCTTGTTCTTTCTTTCAGCAACACCATTTTTCTCAGGAGTGTACGCAGTTGTGGTCTCCCTCTTAATGCCAGCTTCTCTGCAAGAGTCTTTGAATTCATTTTTAAATTTGGGCATCCTTGTCACCACCTTCCTTGCTTCGGGAAGGGCTTTACAATGAAGGTGTGCAAACCTTCGGTGACATAACTCTATTTGAAGAGTTGTATCACATGACATAGCCCCCAATGGACTTCCTCCAACTTGGTAGAGTGTATCAATTCTAAAACCAATAGAAAGAGCTTCCTTGAAGTTCTTCTTCTAGATAAGTACCTTTCCATCAACGAATGCCACCTTGAACCCTTTGTCTTCCATTGCTGAAATGGACACATGGTTCTTCTTCAAATAAGGTACCTACAACACATCTTGTCATCGGAGGACTTGACCTTGAGATAGATGGAGGGTCACAGTCCTTGTCCCTTTCACGGGATAGGTGGCATTATCTCTAAGGATAATTTCCTATTTCACATAGGTATCCTTCTCAACCAAATTAGAGAGGGCTTCTTTATAACCAATGAGGTGCCTTGAAACACCATTATCAATCAACCAGACATCCAAGGTGTCGGGTGGAGATGCAGCAGAGCGGGCAGATACAAGAATAAATTCATTTCTTTTATCATCAACAACGTTTGACTCATTGTACCTGGAATTTCCTGACCTCTTGAAAGGTTGCCCATTTCCACTAAGATCAGAGGGAGCCTTCGTTTTTCTTTTGAACTCGTTGTTCCTGCCATTCCCTCTCGAGTTGTTGTTGTCATCATCCCTAGGAGAGTCCCTTCTATTGGGCATTCTCTTGCATAGTGACTAGACTTGTTACAAGTGTAACATCTTCCCTTCCTTCTTTTGGGCCCTGCTCTTCCATGGTTTTGATTTCTCTGGTCACCATTGTTTTTCTTCTTTGCATGATCGACGAAGGCAGTTGGGTCATTTCCATTTCCATCAGAGGCATATTCCATCATTCTTGTTTCCTCTTGAGTGCATCTTGTCAATATTTCATCAAAATTAGGAATCACATTATTATTAAGAATGGTGGTATTGAATACATACCAATCACAGGGGAGACCTCTAAGTGCAATAAGAACCATCTCTCAATCAGATATTGCTTCCCCAATAGCTAGGAGGTTATTCCTGATTTCAGTGAGCCTCATAAAATAGGATTGAATTGATTCATCCTTGCCCTTCTTGATATTCTTCAATTGATTTTTGAAAAAAAGGATTTGATTAGCATTGCTAGCCCTGAGCATGCTCACCATCTTATCATACATATCTTTAGATGTGTTCAGCTTAGAAATGTAAGCAACCAAGTGCTTATGAATAGAATCTCGGATAATCATCTTTGCTTTGATTTTCCCCTTTCTATACTTCGTCTTCGTGGCAGCAATTGCATTTGATGGAGGCTCTTGAATCTTCCCCTGCACATAGTCCATGACATCTTGATCTTCTAGTACCAAATCCAAGGACATCTTCCATGCATGATAATCAGTCTTATCAGTCAGTTTATCGTCAGCCTTGAAACCCTTGTAGGTTGAGAAGGCCATTTGTCGTTGATAGGATTCCTTCCTTCAGTGATTGCTTCTAACACTAGCTTGGACGTTGTCTTCACCTCAACTCTGATACCATGTTAAATTTAGATAACCATGGTGTTTTATACTTGATGAAATTTTACTTCAATCTTTCTTAGGCCCGATACAAAATAACAATCACATAAACATGAAAGTAAAATGGTGATAGAACATAATAATAGATCAATAAAAGATAAGCCAAATATAGATTAGATTTACAATTCCTTTTGTCCAACGAAGATATGAGATATTGTTGCGTTACGACAGTCAGTAGGATATGCGTCAGCCAACAAAGTCTTTCTCGGTCAGCCAATCCTCCAAGTGCCACACCCACAGCCCTGAAAGACAACTCATCACAAGTCAACGCTGGACAACCCAAAGTCAACGCAGAAAAGTCAACTCATGACAACAACAAAAAGTCAACGCTGCAGTTTAGGGCTTTGGTCTAACTTCTCTGATTTCCTCGATTTTATTGCCTAGTAGTACGACCTCTCAAAATCGGAATTTTGGCAGAGTTTTAAGGTCAAACGACCCAGGGTTGACCACTGTCAACGCTAGTCAATGCTGCAGCAAAAAACCCTAAACAGATCCGCAAAAAATAGTAGCTCAACTCCACACGTGTGAGGGGAAAAAGGCCTCCAAAGGCTATTGAACCAATCATATCACAATGAGAGAATGTGTGATGAGTTGATGAGAAAATGACCTCCAAGTCTCCAATTTATATACATCAGTAAGGGTGTGTGACACATCTATTAGGCATGTGAGCCTACATTACAAATCTGGCCGACCTTGCACATGTGGAAAATAAATTCAAAATAAATGTTCTGCTCATCCAAACAAGATTATCTTTTGATCAATCTTGCACCTCTCTGAAAGAGGAATCCAACAAACATATGACCATTGTCATATGAGCAGTGCAACATTGAGGTTGGACCTAGTTGCCCAAAATTAACAACAGTCAACAGGATGCCCTTGCCAGCAAAGTCTAGAGTTGGTCAAACCAACTTCTCCAATAGGCAAATCAACCTTTCCACAAGTGTCACACACACACACCTGAAAGACAACTCCAAAAGTCAACGAAAGTCATCTCAAATTGGTCAATGTTGCAGTCAAAGGGGCTTCGGTCAAAGTCAACGTTCAACCTCGATTTTTGTTCCCGGCAGTACGACCTTCAAAAATTGGAATTTCAGCCCAAAAAACGCTGTCAAAGTCCAAGCATTGATCAAAAGTCAACGTTATCCAAAAACCCTAAAAACAGTCCAAAAATTGCAATAACTTCTTTAGGTTCAGATTCACACGTGTGAAGGAGGAAAGCCTCTCCTACACTGTATGAACCAATCAGATCACAAGATGAATGTGTGTGATGAGTTGATAATGAAACAGAGATCATCTCTCTCCAATTTATATCCATAAAGGAGGGTGTGTGACACATTTGTAGGGCTTGTGAGCCTACATTACAAATCTTGCCGACCTTGCACATGTGTGAAATATAAAATCAAAATATATGTTCTGCTCATCCAAACAAGATCATCTTTAGATCAATCTTGCACCTCTCTAAAAGAGGAATCCAACAAAAATATAATCATCATCATATGAGCAACGCAACATGGAGTTTGGACATAGTTCCCAAAATCAACAGTGTTGCTTCATCATCATCACTTTGAAGTTCTGTTTGCAATTCTTCTAGATGTAGAGCACCATCCTCCAACTTATCTTCCTCTAGGTTGTTGTCCCAAGTTTTATATGATGTATCCTCATGAGCCTGATCACTAGAATGACTCAACAACCTCAAGTTGTAGTGGACATAAACCAAGCTTTCTACCTGGTTTTCATTGAGTCTATTTCTTCTCACATTATGGATGAAGCTGTAGGTGCTCCAACACCTCTGCAGAAGAAGTTTTTACAACCTGTGAGAGCCTACCCGCCATATGTGTCCCACCATGTGATAGCATCAGATTTGTCCCTATATTCCATTGCACCTCTCTGCAGAAGAAGTATTTACAACCTTTGAGAGCCTACCCACCATATGTGTACCACCATGTGATAGCATCAGATCTGTCCCTATGTTCCATTGCATGCAAAGAACCAAACACTCCAGTGCTAGTGAAGTATCTGCCTAATTCAAGACGCAGATTAGCACACTCCTTGTCAGGGACCAACTTGTCTAATGCTTTCATATATCCCTATTGAACCTCTGGATCTGTATGGGCTTTGACATTAACCCCATGCCCAGGTGCAGGTTTTCCCAACCAAGATGGAGAGTAGTATTTTGGCATAAGGATATACGCCAAGGCATGTAGTGGAACATTAAGTTTATTTGCCCCAACATGTTATCCATATGCTCATACACCTCCCCAATCACTAGTGCATCTTTATCTGTAAAACGAATCATTTATAAATGGGCTTGGTGAATTGCAAAACATCTCTCACACATCCCTAAAATAGACCATCAAGAGAAGTGTCCTCCACCTGTTCAAAGACTTGTTTTTCAACTGTGGTTGGAGCCCTATCCTTTAATACCTGCCATTGTTGACTTGATACCATGCTAGCCAATGACTCTCTTACCTTCAAAATGTGCCTGAAGGTGAGGTAATAGCTAGCAAATCTAGTCTTCGCAATCTTCAACAGCTCCAAACTTGAGTGACTGCGGAAAAACCCATGGGTATTTCTATGATTTGTAATAAATTTTATCAATTTTTTCCTCTCTTGTACAAATCACCAATCCATTTGTATTGAACTTTTTTTTCTTCTTAATGATATCATGCATCAAAGGTTCATTGTGTGAATCAAACACCCAGACAAAAATATGTTGGGGTATCTATACTCAATAATTGCACCCGTTGCCTTACAATTAGAAGCATTATCAATGATGACTTGGATGACATTGTATGGGCCAATACGTTCAATTGTTTGAAGTAATGGTTCTGCAATGTTGATGGTGGTCTTGACCTTTTATGAGTAATTGTTAATTTTAGTTAACAATGGTCTGTTCTATGCTTAGCACAATTTAATTCAATGTTCTTTTAGTAGCCCAATGACAATTTCCAATAATTTCCAGTAACAATCATTTTAACCATAAATCACATTGACAGTAAATGTAGATAGAACATAAGACAAAATGCAAAAGACAAGCCAAGACAAGAAAACACCGGATTTGGCAAATGCCAGGGAAAAACCCTAATGTGGGGAAACACTTTGATCAACTCTTATTATTATTCAAAAGTTCAGCAGAGAGAGAGAGTACAAAAGTCAAATTGACTAGCCCAAAACAAAGTCAAATCAACCCTGTCAAATTCTGCAGTCAACTATAGTCAACCTTCAACCCTTACTAGAAAGTCAACTCTGTTCAAAACAACAGTCAAACACCTCCTTTGAAGCTCGGTCAAAGGAAGTCAAACTCGGCCTTTGGCATCGGTCAAAGTCAACCAAAAAAGTTATAAAAGCTGCGAGCAAACTCGGTCAAATAGGCCTATGGTCAACACAGGTCAAACAACTTAGAAAACTTCGATTTCTATGTTAGTCAATGTAGCCTAGAGAAATCATAATTCTGCCCCAAAAAACACAGTCAAAACAGGTCAAAATCACCTTGGTCAATGTAGGTCGAATTGTCTGAAATTGTGCAATTTCGGTTCTGCAATTTGGCCCAAAAAAACTCGCCCTTCTTTGCCACACGTGGGAGAGAGAGAAGAATGTGTGAGTGATGATGATACCAAATGAGGTGTGAGGTCACTTCTATTTATACAATTCGTTGTGGGTGAAGAGACACGTCCGTTGGCGTTCATGAGCCTACATTTATCTGAGGCCGACCTGAACAAGTTGCACATGTGTGGGCGTAAATTCAAAATCACACTTCTGCTTGTTCGAATGAGATGATCTTTAGATCAATTTTGGCTGTCTCGAAAAGAGGAAGTTAATGCAATCATCATCTCCATCAAATGAGTTGTCCTAAGGTGTAATTTGGCCCTAGTTTCTAATTTTAACACTCCCTCTCAACTACAGAGAATTCCACCTGCCAATCCATCTGTTGACATGTTACATGTACCATCTTTGTCATCTTTGCTCTGCTGAACCATGAAGTAATAATGAAGAAGAATTGATCGAGAGTGAGTCACAAGACCTTACCACTCTCCACTGTCAAAAGTCAGTCCAGAGGTAGAACTTAGGATGATCCCAGATCAAGTTGTTGAACACCATGCATCCTAGACATAGGGAGTACGACAGTATACGATGCGTCCATCGGTAGTGCTATGGTTCCTATCCACATTTCCCAACTCATTGGTTAGATGAGAGGTACTTCCCATGAGTCCTAGACTACAAGGGTAGGATGTATGCTGAGGCATCAACGTGAGAAGGTGAACCACTCATCCTGCTCATATGCCATAGGAGAAGGTGAACCACTCAGCTTATGCATATGTCAATCGTAGGGGAAGGTGAACCACTCACCCTACACACATGTCAACCATCATGAGGTATCACAGGGGAAGGTGAACCACTCACCTTGTAGATAGCGCACTACTAGGGGAAGGTGAACCTCTCACCCTATGGTCGCTCATCGCTCCAAGAAGTATTCCAAGTCCCTAGGAGCTCCCAGAGCTTAGTGTCCAGCTCATGCCGGACCCTCATAGGAGGGTCTTTCCACGACTAGAAGTCTCTCACGAAAGGCTAAGAATTTGACCTTTTTAAGGACTTCGTGAGAATGTCTGCGACTTGCTCATCAGTCTTGATGTGATGTGGCCTTATTGCTTGCCGCTGTACCATATGCCGGATAAAGTGCTACCTGATATCAATGTGCTTGGAGCGGTTGTGAAACACGAGATTCTCTGAAAGGCAAATCCCACTTTGGTTGTCGCAGTAGATCATGGTGGTATCCAACACATGCTCAAATAGCTCACTAAAGAGCTTCCTCAACAAAACAACTTCACAACAGGGCATACTAGCAACAATGTATTCGGCCTCGACGGTGCTTAAAACAATTGATTTCTGCTTCCTGCTCATCCAAGATATTGAATCATAGCCCAACGAGAAGCAACATCCAGATGTGCTCTTACGATCTACCACACTACCAACCTAGTCAGCATCAGTATATCCATGTAGCCTCAAGTTTCCAGCAGTGTATCTCAAACCATAGTTGATTGTGCCCTGGAGATATCTCAAGGGATTCTTGGCAGTAATCTAATGTATGTGATGGTGCTCGACCATAAATTGATTCAATGTATTCACAATGAAGCATATGTTGGGACATAACTTTACCAAGAACATCAGGGCTCCCACAAGTTATCGATACTCAGAAGGATTTGCCATTTCGGTCCCAACAACAATTCCACATAGCTTCTTGAAGTTGAGTTCCATCAGAGTAGACACAGACTTGCATTCTAGCATCCCACATCTCTCGAGCCAGACCTTCAAGCTTAGGAAGTAGTGCATCAAGCCAAGGTCCTTCATCTCAAATTTGGAAGCCAACTCCCTCTTGCATTGATAAATGAGAGAGTCTACACTTGTCAGAAAGAGATCATCCACATAAAGTACCAGAATGAGAGGCCTGTCCTTTTCAACCTTGAAGTATAGGTTAGGGTCAGCTTCGCTTCCTGTAAAACCCAGCTTCATAAGATAGCTATCAATCCTCTCATACCAAGCCCTAGGGGCTTGCTTCAACCCATAGAGGGATTTCTTCAACTTGGATACATGTGTCTTTCGATCTTGAACTTCGAACCCCTCAGATTGCTCTACATAGACTTCCTCTTTAAGCTAGCTATGCAAGAAAGCAATTTGGACGTCCATTTGGTCTAAGCTCCATCCTTGAGAGGCGACGAGAGCAATGATAGATTGGATAGTGGTGTATCGGGCAACTGGTGCAAATATCTCATCATAGTCCACTTCTTCCTTTTGAGAGAAACGTCAAGCAACGAACCTGGCCTTGAACTTTTCAGCACTTCATCAACTCCATGTTGATTTTGTAAAGCCATTTCGAAGTGACCACAGGCTTGTCCTTGGGTCTAGGAACCACATCCCAGACATCATTCTTCATGATCGATTCATATTCCTCATTCATCGCATCCTTCCATACTTGGTGCTTCACGCTTCCTTGAACGTGCATGGCTCAGATTGAACAATGGTATTCATAGCAGCTGAGTACCCTTGGTACCTGTTTGGCCTCTTGCTTTCAAGAAATGCCCCCCTTGGTGCAACATGTCTTTCAACATCTTCGAGAGTATCTTTGAGCCACAAAGGTCTTTTCCTTGAGGTAGAGGGTTCACCAGGAGGTCGATCAATGGGATCCATTGGGCTTTCAACGTAGAGCATTGGTTCATCTGTCAGAGATTCATCCTGCTTTCTTGCATTATCATCATTGTCCTTCCTTGGGATAGGGAGATCTCTAACTCTCCCAAGGGCAGAATCTTCATCAAATGTGACATCATGACATATTTCAACTTCTTTTTTACTTAGTACATAGATTCTATATGCTTTTGAAGTTTCATTGTAGCCCACAAATGTTCCTTTCTTCGCAGATGCATCTAGCATGTTTCTTTTCTCTTTCGACACATGAAAATACATAGGACAGCCAAAAATTCTAAAATGAGAAACATCAGGTTTCTTATCGGTGAAAACTTCTTTGAGTGTCTTGAAGTCCAATGCTTGATGTGGGCACCTATTTTGAACATATACGACGGTGTTTGCAACTTCTCCCTATAAGAACTTTGGTAGGCCTTGGTCATGGTAGCCTCTATGATGGTTCGATTCTTCCTTTTGGCAACTCCATTTTGCTCAGGAGTATATGCAGTAGTGGTCTCCCTCTTAACGCCAACTTCTCTACAATAGTCATTGAATTCATTTGACTCATATCCGGTTCCATTATCGGTCCTCAATATTTTGATCTTCTTCCCTGTTTAATTTTCAACCAAGGCTTTGAAAGAGCGGAACCATTTGAACACTTCGTCCTTCTTCTTCAAGAAATAGATCCATGTTTTGCGAGAGAAGTCATCCACAAAAACTGCATGGTACAAGTATCTTCCCAATGATGTTACGAGCAACATACCAGATAGATCAGAATGGACTAATTGAAGGATGTTGATAGATTGAGTTTCACTTGAGGGGAATGCCCCCCTTGTATGTTTTCCAGCTACCCAACCCTGGGAAACTCCTTCATGATCTATGTTGAATTTGGGCATACTTGTGACCATCTAACTTACATCAGGTAAGGCTTTGCAATGAAGGTGAGAAAATCTCTAGCCATAATATAAGTATCGCGAGTCATAGCTCCCGAAGGGCTTCCTCCAATTTGATAGAGACCTTCAACCTTAAATCTAATGCATCTTTCGGGTTGCTTTTCCAAACACGTACCCTCCCATCAATGAATGCTACCTTGAAGCCTTTATCTTCCATAGCAAAAATAGATACCGGGTTCTTTTTTAAATCAAGTACATACAATACACCTTGTAGATGAAGAATTTGACCTTGATTCAAGTGAAGAGTGATAGTCCCTATCCCTTTCACGGGGTAGGTGGCATTGTCTCAAATTAGAGAGGGCCTAGTGAAGTGCCTTGAGGCTCCACTATCAGTCAACCAATTATCCAAAGTGTCCAGAGGAGAGGCAGTAGTGAGGGCAGAAATAAGATAAAATTCTTTTTGTTTTTATACAACATTAGTTTCCTCATACTTGGAGTTTCTCGACCTTTTGGGAGGTTGACCATTTCCATATTGAGTAGCGGGAGCATTCCTCTTTCCTTTGTTGTTGAATTTGTTATTCCTTTGATTGCCATTGCCTTTGAAATTGTTACGATTGTTGTTTTTGTCATCATCCTATGATGTATCCTTTTTATGAGGACACTCTTTAGCATAGTGGCCAAACCTGTTACAATTGTAGCACCATCCCTTTCTTTTTTCTTTGAATCCGTGCTTGAATCCTTGACCTTGTCTTGTTGGACCAACATTGTTCTTCCTCTTAGCATGAGCAAAGAATGTAGTGGGCTCATTTCCTTTTGAAGGCTTGTCTGTCTCCATTATCCTCGTCTCTTCTTGAGTGCATCTAGTCAATAATTCGTCGAAACCAAGAATCCTGTCATTGTTAAGAATAGTGGTGTTAAACTCATCCCATGCTCGTGGGAGACCTCTAAGGGCAATAAGAGTGAGCTCCCTGTCAGAAACAACTTCTCCAATAGATAGAAAATCATTCTTGATTTCTGTAATCACGATGAAGTAGGATTGGATAGACTCCCCTCTATCCATCTTGATGTCTTTCAAATTATTCTTGAGAAAGAGGATTTGGTTTGCATTATTTGCTTTGAACATCCTAATCAACTTGTCATACATCTCCTTAGATGTGCCCAAATCAGAAATGTAAGCAACCAAATGTTTTTGAATGGAGTCCCTAATGATCTTCTTAGCTTTGACCTCACCTTTCTTACACTTTGTATTAATATCAACTGATGCATTTGAAGGAGGCTTTACCACATTTCCTTGCACATAATCCATGACATCATTTTCTTTCAAAGTCAAGTCCAAAGACATCTTCTATGCATGATAGTCAGATTTATCATTGAGCTTATCCTCTGATTTGAAGTGAGATGTAGAAGCCATTGAGGCTTTGTCTTTGTCCAACAAATCTTTGTGATTGCTTTTATCTCTCTGGCTTGGGCTTTGTCTTCACCTTAGCCCTGATACCATGTTAATTTTAGTTACAATGGTATGTTCTATGCTTAGCACAATTTACTTCAATGTTCTTTTAGTAGCCCAATGACAATTAACAACAATTTCCAGCAGCATCGCCTTAACCATTAATCACATTGACAGTAAATGCAGATAGAACACATAACAAAATGCAAAAGACAAGAGAACACCGCATTTGGTGGATGCCAGGGAAAAACCCCAATGTGGGGAAAACCGTTTGATCAATTCTTCTTATTATTATTTAAAAGTTTAGCAGAGAGAGTAGAAAAGTCAAATTGACTAGCCCAAAATAAAGTCAAATCAGCCCTGTCAAATTCTGCAATCAACTGCAGTCAACCTTCAGCCCTAACCAGAAAGTCAACACTGGTCAAAACAACAATCAAACACTTCCTTTGAAGCTCAATCAAAGGCATTCAAACTCGACCTCTAGCAGCGATCGAAGTCAACCCACAACAGTCATAAAATCTGCAGTCAACTCTGAGGTCAAATAGGCCTGCGGTCAACACATGTCAAATTGAAATAACCCAGAAAAACTCGATCTATGTGCCAGTTAATGCGGCCTAGAGAAATCGGAATTTTTGCCCCAAAAACCGTAGTCAAAACATGTCAAAATCACCTTGGTCAACGTTGGTCAAACTGTATGAAATTCTGCAATTTCGGTTCTACAATTTAGTTCAGAAAAACTCAACCTTCTGTGCCACATGTGGGAGAGAGGGAGGCTGCCCAATAGCTGCACGAACCAATCTGATGAATAGAGAGAAGGTGTGTGAGTGATGATGATACCAAATGAGGTGTGAGGTCACTTTTATTTATACAATTCGTTGTGGGTGAAGAGACACGTCCCTTGGGCTTCATGAGCCTACATTTAGCTGAGGCTGACCTAGACAATTTGCACATGTGTGGGCATAATTTCAAAATCACACTTCTGCTTGTCCGAATGAGATGATCTTTAGATCAATTTTTGTCCTCTCGAAAAAAGGAATTTAATGCAATCATTATCTCTATCAAATGAGCTATCCAAAGGTGGAATTTGGCCCTAGTTGCCAATTTTAATAGTAATCATATGCTGAAAGGAAGATGTTGTATGTACAAAGGCCCCCTCGCAACCCTGTTGGAAAGTACATATGTCATGTTCCAACATGATGTTGTATACAATAAAGGCTTCAAAATGATGTAGCTATACAATGCTAGTCCACACCTCTCCAACACAAGCTTGCATGGATTCCAGTTGATCCTTCTAAGCAATGTACTTCACTAGGTTAGAAACCCCTTGCGAGAACATTGTTGTAGCTCAAGTGTCCTTGAGCCATCTCCAAGTCTCGAAATAGAAAGCCAAACAATCCCATGCCATCTAGTGTTTGATGCCTCCAAGGTGCACAATGCTTCTCCTTCCAGGAGAGACATTCTCTAGGCAAGTAATTTATGTCCTTGTCCAATCCATAAAAACATGAAAAGGTGGAGTCATAGCCAACTTGGATCCTATGGGCTATTGATAGAAAATAAGGGGGTCAATAGAATAAAATAAACAATAAATAAATAATTAAATAAAGGTGGTAAAAAGTCACTTTAAGGAAAATAAAGTGACCCATGGTTTTTTATAATGTCCCTAAATTTTGGATTATATTCTGATGTGATTAGGGAGATCTCCAGAGCTTATGTCAGCTAGGTCACTGGAGCAAGATTACATTATTGTTGGGCACAAAGGACTTTGAGTTTTATGGGTGCTGACTGGGATTGCTTGCCGTCATTAATCATCAGAATCAATTTCACATAGTTCGATCTTGGTTTTGATGCATTCTGACGATTTCAATAAAATGTAATATCCCGGATGGGATATTTTAATTAAAAATGCAGAAAAATAACTAAACTCCACAATATGCCGTAAAATCACTATTTACTCAACAGAAGATTGCCATGTAAAATAAACACATAAGCACTGCAATCTATCAACACATCAAATATGAAGAATCTCAACATTTTATTATAGATAATAACTGGGGTTACAAATGCATCTGACCCAAAGAAAGAGTTGAGACGGAGAACTGGCCACCAAGATGAGCTGCTGCACTGCGCTGGCCTCAAAACTGAACTGCTTCACTCTCCCTCCGGCAACAACTGTCACTGAACCCACTAAAGATGATGAAGCACAAGTTGAAGATCTGAATGATCCTCACACCAATCCCTGAAGCTTTGCGAAACTTTTGAGTGAAGTCTCCTCAAGAGAGTTGGGTTTTCGTCCAACACTCACAAATCACTCGAGGGTTTCTGTCCTGGGGCTACGGCTGAAGTAGAGAACCACGTCTCACATCTTTCATACAATAAAATGATATGATCCAAAGATATCTCTCAATGGCCTCCTCCCTTTCTTTTATAGATATCTTGGAGCCTTCTAGAGCATTATTTTATTATTATTTTTTTCATGGAGCACTTTTCCCTCTTATTAAAATATTCATTTTTAATGCAGAAAAGGGTAAATCGGCTACCACGCCTCCTCCGGTCACTGAAACCCGTGTCTAACCGTCCCAGCATGTAGGTATCCTCGTCCCGGTTCCAATGAGCTATTACACTAAGGTGTTCCATGATGTATTCCTCCCGGAATGCCACCTTGAGCATAATCAGCTGAGTTAAGCCCAAAATTAACTCAAATTTTTGAAAGTTATCAGAATGCATCGGAATGAAAGCCAAACTGCTCGGATGATGGAATATATCAAGCGAATGCCACCCGATCACATAGAAACTCCTCAAAACTCCTCCAAAAGCCCTTGGGCCTGCTGATGACACCAACCTGTACCTGTGACTGGTCTGCTTCTAACTCTGGAAGTCCATCCTTGCCTTGTCATAGGTGACACCAAAAAATGGAATATTATAGACCTTCCGCCCCAAGATTGCTTGCACTCAAGCAATCCAAATATGTGGGCCACCCTGTTGGCCTGCTGCAACTGAGACCCAATGCCCAGATCCCATACAAACCTTCTGGTGCTACTATGTGCCTGTGTCAAGCCGCTCGGAATAGACCCCTCAATGCAGGGATCCCAAACTGATCTCTCATTGTACCTGTCATTAAACAATCCTCCCGGATCCCCACGCCACGATGGCCAATCATCGAGCAAGTCCCACAGCTCGGAGTGCGCACTGCCTCTAGCTATAACTGATGCTCTAAGAGGTGAAGACCACCAACGAGCATCAAGGTTCCCTGGCTCCTGCTGTGCTGTACCTCCAAATGTATAAGTTGCCCCACCAACCGTGTACCAACTCATCACCTCTCTCCAATCCAAGTCCCGACTCAATCCCACTCTGATCCTGCTCTCCTGAAATCGGGATGGAGTGCTGAAGAAACAACGACCTATGCCCCACTGCCAGTTGGAATCTGTAACATCTGCTATGTCTAAGGGCCCTTGCTCTGCTGTGCTCCCTACGAAGGAAATCGTACCATCAAGAGGGTACCAACTCATGATCTCCTGCCAATCTATCCTGGAAGAAGAATCCAATGTAGTGTCAACTGCATACGGAATATCCCCAGAGAACTGTCGCCAGCGCATAATCAACTCACGCTGCTCTGTCCCGTCTGTTAATGAAAGCTAGCTGTAGAAGAAAGCCCCTCTCTCTATAATGGGCCAAAGTGGGCAAGATATGCTGCAAGCCCCATCTATGTATTCATGGAGAGTGCTACTCCCTGAGGGTACCGTAGCTCTGCTGACTGCATATGCACCTATCTGCACCTCATCAATGTGTCGGCCCACAGATGGACGCTCCACCATCTCCAACAACTCCTCCCACTCCTGATCAGAAATGTCATGCTCCTGCTGTCTACTAGTCCCCTGCAGAACCATCCCATCAACCTCCAACACCTCCAGAATAAAAGATATCAATCTGCAACTGCTGTCACCATACTCGATGTCTGTGCATCTGACTGCTCCACCTCAATGGCTGACCCCAATGTAGCCACATATCCATCATAGACTCAATGTGGGCGCCCATCTAGCTCTCCCCCAAAGGAATATCATGCCTGATGTGCATAATATCCTCCTCTGCTGACTTAGGCTCCATCATATATTGCTTTGACTGAATCGTCACAAGTGACTCATCACCCAGAGTATATCCCGTAGAGTCCCCTGTCTGCTCACCCTGCACACTGGAACACAACTCCAGTATACTGTCATCATCTTTGCATGATTGCTGTCACTCCCCAGAAGCGTCCTCAGCTGATACCATGGACTCATTTGAAGAAGAGTCCTCACCGTGGCATACAGAAGGAATGCCCTCCTGTCCTACCTCCGCCCCATCATCTGCATCACTCAAACATTAGTGATCAAGCCCCCATGGTCCTTTGCAAATGAAGCAAAGCCCATTCCTCCTCAGTTCATTTCTGCTGCATGATCCACCAAACTGGAACAACTCCTCCCTAGTCAACTGTCTCCTGAAAAGCTCAATGTTCTTCTCAACCAGCCCTTGGGCTAGTTCATAAGCAGTAGGGGAGACCAACTGCTCTCTCCTCCAAATGCTCAGCAACCTAGTCTGCAACTCTCAGCAAATGGCCTCACGGACTCCCATACATGACGACAGGATGGACTGCATGTGTGCTATGACTGTGTCAGAATGATGTCTCCTAATGCTGAAGAAGCATTGGAACATCTACAGAATCAATCCTTCACACTCAAAGTCAAACATGATCTCATGAGTCCGGGTCATGGCCATGACTTCTAAAACCTTAAGCTTCCTCCCAAATGTAGAGCCTGCATAGTTGTCCAAATCCCAGAAGGTTCCTACTATTAGTCTGAAAATTCTTTTCATAATGTCATCATTGTAAGGAGGGAAGGGCGCTGTTATCCTCAAAATATCACTGAAACAAGAGGTAGCTATAAGCTTGACTCTCTCACTTGGATGTTCCAAGAATCTAGCTTGTACCAATGCAAGCATAGATGGCTCCAAAGCCCAATTTAAACTCCAATCAGATTGCTCTACCTTTGAAAGGCATGATTCCAGTTTCTCTAATATGGGAAAGTCATTTTCTGATCTTCCGCTCTTTAAGTCCAGCCCAAGTGCATAAAGCCAATTTCCCACTTCTCTCTCCTTTTGTAAATTCCTCGAGTGCCTTTGTTGGAGAAAATTATGTACCTCCTTGGAGAAGGGTCTGTTGTTTTGTTTCAAGGAACTAACTTCTGCAGTGTTTAATATTTTTGGTCTTTGGTTTAGATCACAACCCACTGAGGCACTGCTATGTTGATTTAGGAGTTGTTTTAAAAACTTCATTGTTTCAACGACATATATGGAAGTAACAGTGGTTCAGTTGGACTTGCACAAGGCAAGCTACAAGCACCAGGTGATGAGTGCAAGCAAATCCAATCACTCCAATAGCAAGCTCCTCCAGAAACTGCACTACTACTCCAAGACTACACTACTTCCTGACTTAGGCATCTGATTTACCCACTGAAAATTGCTCAGAAAATTCTAGGAATTTGGGAAGGTGATCCTTGCCCAAAACCCAAAAAAACCCAGAAAGGGTTTCCTCTAGTTCCAACCTTCAAAATATGATCCTTTGTAGTTTGGCCCTCTTCCAATTTCGTTTTCTGGCACTGCAGCTGCTACTGTCAATCACCGCTCTCCAAAATCCCAGCCAACCTCCTCAAATGGCTCTCTTATCAATCTCCCAACACCCCAGCTCTAAAATCCCACCAATGTAGCTCCCACAAATGAGCCTCCTCCAATGACTGCGTAGGCCTTTCTTACCAAAATAGTTGTAACCGAAACTGGCAAACATGCAGGTTGAGCCAAGATTGAGGCTCTGATACCACTGTAATATCCCGGATGGCATATTTTAACTAAAAATGCAGAAAAACACTGAACTCCACATTATGCCGTAAAATCAACATTTACTCAACATAAGATTGACATGTAAAATAAAAAGTCATGAAACACTGCAATCCAATAACACATAGAACAGGAAGAATCTTGACTTTTATTATAAATAATAATGAGGGTTACATATAGATCTGACCCAAAAATAGCTGAGATGGAAAACCGACCACCAAGATGAACTGCTGCACTGCACTGGCCTCCAAAACTGAACTGCTGTACTCTCCCTCCGGCAACAGCTGTCAGTGAACCCACTGAAGCACCTGTTGAAGATCCGAATGATCCTCACTCCAATATCTCTGTAGCTCCGCGAAACTTCTGAATGAAGTCTCCTCAAAGAGAGTTGGGTTTCTGTCCAACACTCATAAATCACCCGAGGGTTTCCGTCCTGGGGCTATGGCTGAAGTAGAGAACCATGTCTCAAACCTCTCACACAAGAAATTGATATGATCCAAAAGATATCTCTTAAATTCCTCCTCCCTTTCTTTTATAGATCTCTTGGAGCCTTCTAGAGCATTGTTTTATTATTATTTTATTCATGGAGCACCTTTCCCTCTTATTAAAATATTCCTTTTTAATGCAAAAAAGGGTAAATCAGCTACCACGCCTTCTACGGTCACTGAAACCTGTGTCTAACCATCCCACCATGTAGGTATCCTTGTCCTGGTTCCAATGAGCTATTACACTAAGGTGTTCCATCATATATTCCTCCCGGAATGCCACCTTGAGCATAATTAGCTGAGTTAAGCCCAGAAATAACTCAAATTTATGAAAGTTATCGGAATGCATCGGAACGAAAGCCAAAAAGCTCGGATGATGGAATATATCAAGCGAATGCCACCCGACCTCATAGAAACTCCTCAAAACTCCTCCAAAAGCCCCTGGGCCCGCTGATGACACCAACCTATACCTGTGACCGGTCTACTTCTAACTCTGGAAGTCCATCCTAGCCCTGTCATAGGTGACATCAAAAAAGGGAAAGTTATTAATAGACATTTTTTAATTAATTATACTTAAGGTGTTGTTTTGGGATGATTATTTGGAGAAAAGATCGTTGGAATCGGGACGAACAGATTTATAAGACAGGATGATAAAAAAGGGCTTTTGGAGGCTAGTGTCATCATGGTGGCAGTTTAAGCATTTTTTGGAGATAGAAGTGATTTTAATTAGTAATAAAAAGTCACTTATTGAATAAAAGGAGAAAAAGCGTTTTTATGTAATGGGTAAATAAAAAGGGGCAACAATTATTTGGGGAAAAGGAGGAAAATATGCTAAGTGGCTTATTAATAAAATAAAAAAGGAGACTTCTAGAAGATTGGAGAAGATCTGACAAATTATTATAAAAGGGGAGAGAAGGCCATTTCTCTAGCATTTCAGTTTATGATTATTTCTTGATGATTGATTCGGGCTCAAGCGAGTCTAGATCAAGGGTTTTAGGCGAAGCTCTCTAGCTGGTTTCGATCGACATCCATTGCCACCCTAGTTGGTTGTCAACTGATTTCGGTGGCCTTCGAGTGCCTCCCTAGTTGGCTTGTGGGAAAATCATACAGGTTTTCCATTTGTGCTTAAATTTGCAGGTAATCTTGGAGCATCTACTTAGAAGGACAAATTGCTCTTCATTTGCCAGAAATCAATTTGTTGCTGCTAGGCAAAGTTATATTTTCCATTTCTTTCATGAGGGCCGAGTTTCCCATTGGAGATTGAATTCTTTTGCCTGGGGTTGAGATTGATTCACCAGTTTATTTGTTAGAGGTTTGATCCATTGTTGGAGGAATATCCAATTTGCCGGAACTGAGTAAATTTACCGGAGTTTGAACTTATCTTCTGGAGAGGCCGATTTTCTCATCCATTTTCTAGAGGCTGAGTGTGCCATCTTAAGGTCGAGTTTATTCTTTGGAGATTGTGATCATTCCAAAGACCAAGTTTATTGCTGGGGACGAGATTATCTATTGTTATCTATTGGATGCCGAGTTTGCTGGAGCCGTGACCATTTTGCTAGATGCCGAGTTTTTCATCTGGGCAATTAAATTGTGGCTAGGCTAAGTTGCTGGGCAGAGATCATCATTATTAGAGGTTGAGTCTTGCTGAAGATCAAACTTTTAACTGAAGTCCGAGTTCACTTTTCAGACGGCCAAGTACATTTCTGGGAGGCCGAGTTGGTTCAACTAATTTCCAGAATTATATCACAGGTTTATCGATCAACATTTTGTATGCAATCCTTTGTTTCAGCTTAATAAAACATGGGTTCTGTTGTTGACATATTTCTGCTATTCGTGATTATTTCTGTTCAGAGTGTTTGACGAAATGATTATTCACAAAGCGTTTGTCAAAATGTGTCAAAGAAAAAATTAAAATTTTGGTGAATTAAATTAGCATATTTTAGAAAAAAGTCTAAAGAATATTACATTTTTGTTTACCACCCACGGTTTTCGAAGGAGGAAAATATTGTTAAAAGGAGACTCATGATTGGGGGTGGGAAGAATTATTGATGAATTGTCAAGAGCTTGAGTGGCTTATTGTGAGTGGGAGAAACCCTCATTATTTTCCCAATTTCTGTTTCGGTGTTGAGATATACACCCTTGCTGGTGGCGGTCGATTTTGGTGGTTGTAAAGCCACCCTAGCTGATCTTTTGACATTGTAGGGAGATCAAATCGGCTATTAAGGGGAATGCATAACCATCAGAAGGAGGCTGATCCATTGTCTATCTAGGAGGCTGTGTTTGTTCATTTTTTGTAGGATCAAGTTTTTATCTTTTAGAGGAGTGAATTGGCCTGTGGAAGGAGGGCCAAAATGATCCACTGTTGAAGCCCCAGATTGCCGAAGGAGCTAGTGCAAATTGCAGTAACGAATCAATGAGGCCGAGTTAATTAATGTGGTAGTTGAAGTCGTGTTCCTAGGCCGAGTTAACAAAGAGTTTATTGAGGCCGAATTCATTAGTGCGAATTAGTAGGGTCTGGGAAATCCATTTCCATCAAATTCATGTGGTCTGAATTACTGCCTTGGAGGAGTGAGTTTATCCCTCTTGTGGTTCGAATCGCTGGTGCGAACCGAGTATTGTCAGAATGGGCCAAATTACAACTGTTTTGAGCCATCTATTGGGAGGCCGACCTACATTTGCAGAGAGGGCTGCATACAATTATAGGCTGAAATTATTATAGTTGTGAGGCCAAATTGCTTTGAGGAGGGCTGAATTTCGCATTTTCCAGGAGGTCGAATCTCTCTTTTTAAGGGATGAGATCTGAAACAAGCAATTTCAAGGGGTCAACGCACCAGGTTTTGGTCTCAATGATTTTATGTAAAATTCCTGCAGAAATCCATTAATGAAAGAAGCTAGGGTTTTACAATGGAGGCCCACACAATAGTCATGATGGTGTAAAGAAGGGAGAATAGTAGATAGAATGATAGATACTAGAAATTGTTTCTCCTCTTTCATGACTTTATTTGTCATAGATCATAGATTAGTGTTTTGGACCTTTCGGTCTTCATACTTCATTGTGTAGATGACCTATTTTGTAAAAATTCCTACTTTGTCATGTTGGTAGTTGCTGGATAACATATTTCAATAATAGGTTAATGCTCTACTCCCAATTATATGGTTTAAAAATTTGTATGTTTGTTTGTAATTGGTAGAATCTAGATGGTTGATACTTGAATGATTAGTCAATGTAACATGGACGCTGTTTCAATCTTCATTGATGTACAAATATGCATGTTTTCATATAATTTGCAACTACTTTAGCATTTAGGATTTTTTTTTTTGTATATAAACATACATACACATGCTCTGCTCCCAAGTATTTTTGGAAAATGATGCTCTTGATGCTCCCGCTCCACTCTGCTCTCACATCCTTCCAAATATCTTCTGAATATGCCAAATGGTCTGCCTCAGAAGGTAGTGTACCCAAGAAGGAATCCTTGAAGCTTGACATATTCCCATAGAGACTCTGGTTGACTCCACTGCTCCATGCATATATAAATATATAAAGAATTATATTTTAAGATTTAAAATCAACAACATGGCAATTCTGATTTGGACAAGGCTTCCTGAAGTGGAAGATAACTCACATTTTCTTTTCAGAACTGCTCACAAGACATTTTCTTTTTAATTGTTTTAGTTGCAAGTGTTTACTTTCTTTAGTTGAAATGCAAACCAAGGATGCATATGAACATCCAATCTTACAGTTGGAATGATTATATATGCGTGTGTGTGTGTTTATTTGGGTTTGTCAATATTCATTTCCTTAATTGGTTTCAAACAATGTGAAGCACATTAGTTTATCTTATATATAAAAATAATCTTATTTTTGGTTAGAAAATGTTTGTCTCCTTTGGAATCTATTATTTTAGTAAGAATATGTCTTCCTGACACTTCTCGGAGAAATGCTATTAATATGTTTCTTCTAATAGAAACTAAATATTTATCTAATTGCTTGGTCAATATTTCAGCTTCATCTGCAAGAGGGTGGCCTGCATGCTGATATAAATGGAGATGGAGTGCTAGATCATGTTCAGGTATTTTTGTTGTATTTGTTAATCATATTGATTTTGAATCATTGGAGTAGTTTGTCTTGATCGTTTTAATAATATATTTTTCCAGGTTACAGTAATGCTTTTTTAGTGAAGTATCAGGATCATTATATTAGAACCAGTTAAATATTTTGTATGGATGTCACCCGGCTTCACCTTTTGTTTTTCTTTTCATCTTGATTTCTTTTAATTTTACAATGGACCCACTCTCCACTCCCAGTAATAATTCTAAATAGTAAGCTGGTAAGTTGTTCTGATAATACTTATTACAAACCTGAAAAACTTACACATTCCATGCTTGTAGACATATTTGTGATTGGTCAGCCTGTGTTATTGTAAAGAAATCGGTTTTTGGAAGTCTTGTAATGGGATCACATGATTATATATTTTGGTCCTTAGCAACCATAGGGCTTATATCAATAAAATTTGATATACTGCATTTGTTCTCTAGGTCAAGGATTGGTTTTCCGTACAGAAATCTTAGCATTTTTCTGGCTGCCCATAGTGATTAAATGCAGGCCTTTTTGGGATCAGGCTGTGTGACAATAATATAGAAAATTCACAACAACCCCCTATAGCAGGCAGAAAAGTTGAAGTTTAGCATCAAGAAACAGCTATAACAGTGGCAGGAAAATAGAGATTTCTCCCTTCAATATTTTCCAGTAAAGCTAGACAAACAGTCTGCTTTGCTTACTCTCTCAGCAGTGGTCAATTACTTGGTCAGTTCTTCAACTAGTCTCTCTTCATTTTGTGTAAGTATATCAACAAATATGAATTTCTTTGTCTATAACAGAATAGTCCTTAAAGGCGAGACGTTGAGAGCATTATGTGCTCTCTTATGTCTCTTAGATGCATAATAAGTGCCTCTCTCTTTCTCTGTGGCTTAAAACAAATTGATGGTCAGGGTTGGGTGGCAGGTCAATTACTTCACCTTCAAATCCCTCATCGCTTCCTCACTTGGCAATTTGATAGTCCTGTGTGGAGTGTCTATGACAGTGATGCGGGGAAGCAACCCCCCTAGCCCCCAACAAAACCCCTCACTCCTGCTCTCGAAGTGAACTTTGAACGAAAGCACTCAGGGAGCAACCCGAGAGCATGCTCCTGAATCGCTCCCATTGTGAAAAATCTATTGCAGTTTATTGGTTTATTTCTTCTACTTGATTTTGATTAATACAAGTTATTTTCAGAAATTAGATTCAAAAATACCGAAATAAACACAACTACAGCCTACACATGCAGATCATTTACTAAATAATACGCTTATACAACAAAGTGACACATGGATTTTTGGACATAAGTCCCCGGAAAAACCCAAAGCGGTAAAACCGGTGCAGCAAATATGATAGTTTATTATTAAGTAGATTCTGAGTACAGTAAATCTGGGTTCCAGATCTGGAAAACCCGATAGAGAATAAAATAAATCAAATTTGCAGCTAACCTGAAGTTTTAGTGCAAAATATTTGACTGATCCACACTCTGAAACGGGATTTACAGAACTCAGCCCGGATCTGGCCCTAGAAACCCTCAGTGCTGCCCCTGAAGCCCCAACGTCAGCCCTGCTAGCCTCAGAATGCCACTGCGCTGCCCAGAGAGGGACTGCGTAACCCCTGGAAGGGTGACGCTGTACTTACGCTGGCCCCGGAGACCCTCTGCGTAACTGCTGCAGCCCCCTGGAGCGTCTGCGCTGTCCTTTGTAGCACCTACGTAGCTACTGCTCTGCTTCTCTGCGCTATCCTTGTTGCTGCTCCTTTGCCTCTTACTATCTCTTGGCTCTTGGGATCAGATCATTCCCTTAGCCAATACTACTCCTCGCTGCAGGAAATTCCTTCAGAAATTCTTAGCAAACCCACCCTAGAATTCCATATCTATTCCTTAGCTCTGCTCCTTTGTGTCACCTCCAATTGACCCTCAAGCCTTTCTCTTATACTTTTTCATTCATTTCATCAACGACCGAGATTAAAACATTCATCAACGGTTGAGATTAAAAGACTGCTTGATCTGTGTCTTTTAGAACATTTCAGCACGTGCTAATTAATTCACTTTAATTATTTAATTTTCCTAAGTTTAGACTGAGGAAATCCATTAAAATAATTAATTATTCGAATAACTTGAACAACAGCTGAAATTTCACAATACACTTACTGGGTTTTGGAGATCAAGTGTGTCCTAGTCCCTCCACAAAATTTCAGGGCTAGAGCACACCCGATGCTACACCAACTATACAAAATCTCAACACTCCCTCTTAGCATAGAGTGTGCTCTAGGAAAGTGTACTCTAGCAATGCATTCACACCATGCACTACAAGATCTTGACGCTGGATTCTGTGCTACTGATGCTTGGATTGCTGCCCTCCATCTACTGCACTGTTGCTCTCTGTACTGCTCCCCATGCCACTGCCACTGACACCGCCACATCTGTACTGCAACTCCCTCTCAAATTGTTGCATCATGTTGCTCATAACACTGCCACTGCTAACTGCTACACTACAACTTAGTTGCTAAGAAGTAAGCAACTGAAGGACTCTGCCCAACTGTTTGACAGATAAGTCAGGTTGCCTTCCACCACTGAAGCTCCCTGGATGCTGATTTATGTTGTCCTCCTGGAGACACTATCATGATGCAACATTGCACTATTAAAGTTCCCATCGGCCAACATTGCACTACTGAAGTCCCATCGGCCCCTCTACGCTGCTGCTGCCTCTGCATCACGCTGCTCCCTCTTCAACTCTTCAGCTCCCTCTTTTGCTTCAATGTGGCCTTTTGCAACCATCTCCCGACTCATCTCGTTATCATCTTAAGGCTCCCTTTGCTCGTATGTGATCTAAGAGTAGGGCTGACTCAAGTATCTCGCCACAGTCTGTAGATGCTCTATAGATCCATGTCACCCACCTTTTTTCTCATGGCTGCATCGTCATCAGAGCCATCATCCTTTGCTACCGCAACCTTGGAATCAGAAGTTCCTTTGTCCTTCTTCTTAGGACAACTGCTGGCGAAATGTCCAAGATCACCATAGTTAAAGCACCAGACCTTAGAATGGTCCTTCTTCTTCTTCCCTTGCTGTTTCTTTTCCCTTGATGCAAGGGCTGCATCCTCCTCCTCTTCCTTGACTTCGGCCTTTCTGCTTCCTCCACTGATATTTTGCCGCTTGGTGACCCTCCTGATCTCCTCTTGGCAGAGGATAACCCACATGTCAGCCCAAGATGGTAACGCTGCCCTTCCCAGAATTCTCTGGACAAACGTTTCCCAATCTTCCGAGACTGCATCCAGAGCAGTCCTCACTGAGAGCCCCTCATCGGGAGTAGCCCTCATCGGGAGTAGCACCAATGCCAACCAGCTGATCTCGGATGACTTGAAGCCTGAAGAGGAAAGGAACTATCTCTTCACCCTTAATCATTTGGAACAACTGCATCTGGTTCTCCAAAAGAATTCTTCTTTGGACGGAGCCTCCTTGGTACATCGTGTCCAAGGCTACCCACATGTCATTTGCTGAAGTCTTCTCAGCAATATGAGGTATAATGTGGTCCTTGACTTCGTCTATGATCAAACTCTTCGTCCACGCTTGATTTTCTTCATACTTCTTGAGAGGATCTCCATCGATTGGTGCAACAAGAACCTTCTCCGCATGAGCTTTGAGACCATACTCATCCAGAACTGAGAGGATTCTGGCTTTCCAGATAACATAGTTGGACATGCCGTCCAAACTATCTTGATCCCTTAGTCCATATCGAGCCATCTTGCTGAGATTTGACAGAAACAATACTTCTCCCTCTGGATCTGGGTTTCTTGGTGACTCGAAACCCTCTAATAACTGCTTCTGCTGAAGATTGATTTCCCTCCTAGAAATATTCCAACAAAACACAAACGAACAACACTCTTTGATCCTCCTAATCGAATCTTAGATCTATTTGGCCCAGATCTGCGGAGTAACTGTCTTCCTCCCGCCTTTGTTGCCTTAGCTAGGCACAATTCTGCACTTGCAGAATCTTTACCCCACTAGTACTGCGGAAGATCTGAAGCACTGCTTCTGGATCTTGGCGAAATTCTTCCACAACTGGAGAAATGACTGGATTGCGTCTCACTGACTGGCCCAGTGCAGCCTCAGCACTGCCCAAAAGTGGACTGCGTAACCTCAGACTGGGTGACACAGTCCTTACGCTGCCCTGGGAAGGGTCTGCGTAAGCTTGAAGGCCTTCTGCAGCTTCAGCGCTGTCCTCTTCTGGATTTGCATTCTCCTGGTGTCAAGATGCCCTTTCTGGATCTACTGCTTCCTCTGCCACCCTGCAGAAAAATATTTCTTCAGCTGATTGCTGGAGATTCAACTTAATATGCTATTGCTCTGATACCATGTGAAAAATCTACTGTAGTATACTGGTTTATTTCTCCTACTTGATTTAGATTAATACAAGTTATTTTCCGAAATTAGATTTAGAAAATACCGAAATAAACACAACTACAACCTACACATGTAGATCAATTATTGAATAATACACTCATACAACAAAGTGACACATGGATTTTTGGACATAAGTCCCCGGAAAAACCCAAAGTGGGAAAACCCGTGTAGCAGATATGAGGGTTTATTATTAAGTAGATTCTAAGTACAATAAATCTAGGTTCCAGATCTAGAAAACCCGGTAGAGAATAAAAGAAATCAAATCTGCAGCTAACCTGAAGTTCTAGTGCCAAATATCTGATTGATCCACACCCTCAAACGGGATTTACAGAACTCAGCCCAGATCTGGCCCTAGAAACCCTCAATGCTGCCCCTGAAGCCCCAACGTTAGCCCCGCTAGCCTCAAAATGCCATTGCACTACCCAGAGAGGGATTGCGTAACCCTTGGAAGGGTGAAGCAGGCCTTACGCTGGCCCTGGAGACCCTCTGCGTAGCTTTTGCAACCCCCTGGAGCCTCTGCGCTGTCCTGCGTAGTTGCTGCTCTGCTTCTCTGCGCTGTCCTTGTTGCTGCTCCTCTGCCTCTTACTATCTCTTGGCTATTGGGATCAGATCATCCCCTTAGCCAATACTACTCCTCGCTGCAGGAATTTCCTCCATAAATTCTTAGCAAACCCGCCTTAGAATTCCAGATCTATTCCTTAGCTCTGCTCTTGTGTGTCACCTCCAACTGACCCTCGAGCCTTTCTCTTATACTTTTTCGTTCATCTCATCAACGACTGAGATTAAAACATTCATCAACGGTTAAGATTAAAAGACTGTTTGATTTGTGTCTTTTAGAACATTTCAGCACATGTGCTAATTAATTCACTTAAATTATTTAATTTTCCTAAGTTTAGACTTAGGAAATCCATTAAAATAATTAATTATTTGAATAACTTGAACACCAACTGAAATTTCACAAAACACTTTCTGGGTTTTGGAGATCAAGTGTGTCCTAGCCCCTCCACAAAATTTCAGGGCTAAAGCACAGCCGATGCTACACCAACTATACAAAATCTCAACACCCATATGGGAGCCGAATCACTCCCATATGGGAGATATTTTTGGAGTGCGCTCTAACAAATTTTTGTCTCTCCCTAGCTTTTCTTCGCAAAAGAAATTTTTCTCTTTTCTTCAACGCCCCTGTAAAAGTATGTGACAAAGCTAGTGAGAATGAAAAGCGTTGGAACAACAAATTTTAAATGTTTCCTCTGAAATTATAAAATCTGTTGCAGTTGATTGGTTATTACTCACCTATCAATTGATTATTTGTCTTTTGCAATTAATTTCGACAAATACTAAATAAAACACTATTGCAACTTCACAGAAAATAAATGGACCATAGGAACTGAGAAAATTATTGCACACACACACAAATAATGAACACCAATATTTTTGGTCAAATGTCCTTGGAAAACCCCAGCGTGGGGAAAACTGGTTTTGCAGATGAGTAATTTTATTAAATTTTCAACAAAATATGTGATGGAGAAATTACAATCGTTTTTCGTAAATAAGAAAACCTAATCCCGTCACTTCTACAAGCCTATATACCCTCCTAGAAGCAATTTGGCCTCCTCTGATCAATTCGGCCTCGCTCTAGATCCTGAATTGGTCATATGTGCAGCCTTGGCTGACGCCCTTCCGTGGAAAACTCGCACTGCTAGGAAAATGAACTCAACCTCCACTAGATTTCAATCTCAGTTGGAAATCTCGACTTTCCTGTGCAAATCGATCACTTTGGCAATCTATCTCCTTGCTCTGACAATTCATCCTCTCTGGAGCAATTCACACTCCTCTATGGAGCAACTCGTACCACTGGAAAATCGACCTCTCTCTGTAGAAAAATCAATGACCATGATTGCTAAGATCATCTTGACCCCTTCTCGTGACTTTTCTAGAAGTCGCTAGAGGAAAATCGTTTTACCTCAATTAATTTTGATTAGTTAAGCCATTTACCTAAGATAGACTTAGGAAAATTAATAAACTCACTAATTAATTCTAATCAAGGCATTTTTTTTTGGAAATTTTTTCTGGCTATTGGAGAAAATGTGTTTGTTAGCCTCATAGACACCATCTAAGACTAGAACTCATGTCTGAGCTAGATAAACTAACACTCCTTAGCGAGGAAGGTGTTCTGCATAACACTCAACTTTTCTATGAAAAAGATGAATATCGCCTTCCCCAAAGCCTTCGTCAGTATATTTGCTACCTGCTTATTTGTGGGTATATATTGTAGCTGAGCAATCCTATGTTGCACACAATCCTCGATCAAGTGGTATCTGATGTCTATATGCTTGGACCTATTGTGAAACATTGGATTCTTTGATAGCTTGATGCAAGTTTGATTGTCACAGTGTATCACCGTTGTCTCAACCCTCTGACCAAACAAGGCTATTAGCAGCTTCCAAAGCCATATAGCCTTGCATGTAGCCATGCTCGCTACTATGTACTTTGCCTTCGCAGAACTTAGTGCCACATACTTCTGCTTCTTGTTGTACCATGAAACAACTCCTGATCCCATGCTAAAGAAACACCCTGAAGTGCTTTTCCGATCCACTATGTTAGTTGCCAAGTCTCCATCAGTATATCCAACCAACCTGACACCATCACATTGAGCATACCTGATCCCATACTCCATAGTGCTGTGCAAATGTCTCAGCACATGTTTAGTTGTCGTCCAATGCACTTTATTCGCCTCCACCATGAATTGACTAAGATAGTTTATTGCGTAGGATATATCTAGTTTGGTGTTGAGCAAAGACATGAGAGAGTCTATCAACTCCCTGTACAAGGTGGGGTCTATATCCTTTTCCCTGGATGCATTTATCTTCCTCCAATTAGTGATCATGGGAGTGGACATGGCTCTACAATCCTCCATCTCGAATCTTCTTAGGATTTGATGCAGTATTTCCCTTGTCTAAGGAAAATCTCACCATTTGTTTTCCATACCTCCTGCCTAGAAAATAGTGCATTAGCCTTGTTACCCACCACTGCTTGGGTGATATCCCTAGGAGAAATTTTTCTACATGACGGACTTCAGCTGGAAGCCAACAACCCCTTGCAGCCTCCTTCTAGCTCGTTGTGCCATATCTACGCCACATGAGCCAACCATATGGTCCCTCACCCATCTGTATTGATTGTATGTTTAAAGCTGGGCCTCCTGAATCTAAAGGTATGTCTTCTCATTTGGTAATTGAGTATTGGGTTTACTTATCATGGATACTTCTGAGCATGGATTGATGGGGGGATTTGGCGGAAAGAGTGGCTTAGTTTGTGCTCCTATGCCCTTGATCTCTTTTGGGTGTTACCCTTGCATCTTAGTCCCGTGGGATCTCCTTTATTAACCATTCGGTTCTAGGGTGGTACTACTTGGGAAACCTCGGCTTTGGGTGCGTGGTCCCATTCTATCCATATATATTACTCCATTTCCGCTCATTATACTCCCATTCATCATTTCTCCCACCTAGGTCCACATATCCTCCATGGGTGCACATAGGTTCAGCCTCCCTACCCCCTTGCCTCCACCTTGGGTCAGGCCTGGAAAGATACCCCAGAGGTTGATGCAGTTAAAAGTAAAAGAAAAGCATAAGCAACCACACTTAACAAGAAATTGTACCACAAAATGCAAAAGATGGCCAAGACAAGAAAAAAATAATTAGCACGTGGGCAAAAGCCATTACATGAGCTCTGCCCCATACCCATGGCCATCCCCCTGGTTCTATAGGCCCTAGATGAGCCTCCTTTGTCATTCAGGAACCCATGATTGTCCCAACCTCTGGAGGGCAATGAACTGCCCTGCCATAAAGGGGTAATCACTGCTATATTTGACACATCATGCTCTTATCCTTGAGCCCCAAGCAGTTAATTAAAGAAAATTCATAAAAGGTAAAAGACATATAAAGAAGGGTGGAAAAATCAAGGCCGAGACACGTCATGTACCATGATTGCTCCCTCCTACACATTATATACCCTGGTGTGCGCTTCCCCTTATCTCGCTGCCCCTATGCCCCAATATGTGGCCCAGGATTTTCCACTCCCATTCCCTACTCCCTTTCACTTATTTATCACTTTCCACACCCATTCAAAGGATGTACCTTGGACCTACTATCCCCTTTAAGGACTGAAAACTCTTAATAACATACGTGGCTAACCCCCTTTGGAGTATGGAGACACTAGCACATGCCAAAGCCCACTACGAAAGGGCATGCCATTATGAACTGCCCACTTTGTTACCATGATTTTTAAACTCTTTTACACGATTACTCTAATGAATGGTTGTACTGGAAGCCTAGGGGAAGCATTGGATCTTATATACGATTGCAAGTGGTTTTCATTTGGGTTTGGTCTCCCTATACGGGGTCCTAACCCTCAAAGGGCTACATTGGCACATATAGGGTGTGCGTAGAGAGCCATGAGCCTCCACAACAATAGACAACACTCCACGGATACCTATCGATGTTCAAGGACTACTAGCTATCCACTTTTGGGATGATGATGATGTGCTTGGTACACTATGCCCAATAGACTCCACAGGAGCCCCACACTCTTGGCAGATGTCCCAGGACTTGTATGATGTCATGGAGAGGTTCATTCCATCACTCTTATATGGAGACCCATGGGGTCATTTATGTCCACACCGACTGGGAGCACCACAAGTCTACTACTTGGAGAACAAGGGGCCACCCCCTTGTCCATCATATTTTGAGGAATTTATTCCTAATTGTGGCACTTTAGGATATTATTAGGCCTTTGGAGGGCCCCATGCCATTTACATATTATTATTTGGCACCTTGAGATGCTTATTTTTCCATTTATGTGCTAGTTTGGTGGGCTTGTCACAAATAAAGGTTTTATTTGCACATGATTTTAATAGTAGGGGCTAATGTAGGCTCATAGGCTAATTCGAACTCCAAAGAGGGGTATAAATTGATGTTAGCTACATTCATTTGTATCATCACTTCACTTGGGATCTCTCTATCTTTAGAGAACTTCACATTTCTTCTTGGAGGATTATTATGGATAATGGATGAATTCTGATGTATGGATTTGGGCCATTTTTATCTTGGTGCTTCTTTTTTTTCAAATGTGATGCGTAGGTTGGATATAATCTCTAACAATGTATGTGAATTTTGATCATATATTTTTGTTGCTACATACTGTTGAACTTCGCTATAATTAGGGCTACTTGTTGCATGATTGGAATGTGGAATTAAGAATCTATTTAGCTCGTTTAATATATGGGCCACTGTTAGATGAATGAAATGTCTTAGAGATCCCGAGATATCCCTTGGTGAAAGTCCGTAAAGAGAAGGGAGTCTTAGCCATGATGACAGTGGGCTAAGTCTCCACCGTTGCCCTTAGCCTAACAGTGGCCCTCTTAGGAACCCCTTTAGGTTGCTGGTTTGAGTGGTAACATTTCCAGCGCCGTTGTCAGGGATGAGACATATGTATGGTTCTCCATACGACAATATTGATATATCAGTCTTTGGCGACTCCATTAGAAGAACGAAACCCTAGTTCTTCATTGGTTTCTATGGTTAATGCTTGTAGGGTGAAGAAAACATTTGTCAAGCAAATTTCATTCACCCTAGCGACTCCCATGTCATAAAGGACCCAACAACATGTTGACCGCATATTTTCCCACCATAGTTATGACAGGGATTTCAAGATATCCCTCATCGAAATCCATGAAGAATATGCCAATGTTTGATGGGGATCCACATTCCACAACTAATCACGTGGTAAGGTTCATGAGGTATCTTTCAAAGCAAAATATGACTCAACCTTGTGAACAAATGGAATTGTTTGTCCTATCCATTACCGCCCTTACCGATTGGCTTGAGTTATGTAGACTTAAAAGAATTCCTTCTCTTCAAAAGTCGACTATGCACTTCTTGTTGCATGAAGGACCGGGTTTCCAAGATCATGAAGACATATGCCAAATGTTGGATGTGGCCCTTCGAGAGCAAGAGGTCATTGAATGTGTTTTTGGGCCCGAGGAAGAGTGTCTTGACCCTTCTCCAAATCATCAATATCAAATGATTGATGTATACCTTGAGAACAGTACCGGAAAAGAGACACATGAGTTGGAAAGTATATCCCCTAAGGATAATGAAGAAGATATCGACCTGGAGAGCTCTCATGTGTTGAAAGAATGGATGATGGAATATGAGGAGTCTTGTTGGAAGTTGATGGCTACATATAACTCATAAGAGATTTTCTCATACTATCAGCAACAATCAGAAAAGCTCTGTAGTATGAAGCATGACTATAAAAGGAGTGCTACTGATGACCTTTTGCTTGAAGCATTCCGTCAAAATCATTTAGTAAATACCTTGGACATCATTCTTCGAGAAGGAATGAAGGAGGAAAGGTCCTCCTTATCTAAAGAAGAGAATGAATGACATCTTAGCCAACATGATGTTTACAGTGAAGAATGGGAGGATGCTGAGGAGGATCATGATAGGCAAATAAATGAAGAATCTATGAGTGACTTTTGGGCTGTTGATTGGGGAATTGGGTATGACTATAAAAATGAAGACCCCATGGTCTCTCAAATCCATAAGAATGAGCTTAGGAAAGAAGGTGCTCTGCCCCTTATGAAGCCTTTCTTGGTGATTGGAAGGGTCTCTTCTTTATGTTCTAAGATGATTCAATCAAAGAAGAGCCTTCCAAAATTGTGGGTAATTTTGATGACTTTGATGTAAAGGAAGTTGAAGGGGCATTAGCCACGCCATCGATAAGGGGTTTTTCTTCATGTTTGAGCATCCAACCCCTTTTATGACCCTGCCCCAGAAATGGATGTTTGTTCCCCTAGCTTTGATGAAGAGTTGGTTTCCCCTTTAGAAAAACGAGAATCATGGTTTTCCCCCAAATACAATGATGAGTCTACTTCTTGTTTTCCTAATGACGAAAATAATGTCGTCCTAAATACGTCTGAGTCATTTACTATGTACCTTGAGGATGATAAGCCTGAGATAGTTCTTCATCAAAGATTCATGTACCTGATCATTGACATTTCCATCTCCTGTGTAGAGGACCAAATTCAATCCTCTCAGTTGGTGTCTTTTCCTTCTTCCAAGGTTCCTTTCTATGGCATATGGGTCTCTTGTTTTCCCACCTCCCGCCCGTGTAGCCCCTCATATTATTATTCCCATTTGTTTTTTTTGTTCCATTGCAAAAATAATCATGGAAACATGCATTCTTGTATTAATCAATTGATATGTTGGTTGCATTGGATCTATGATTACACCTAGTACTTGATATCGTATATTATGCATATTAGAGTAGGATGCATTGCATGTAGATTTTCTGCATTAAAAATAATGTCATATGATATTTCTCATGATAGATTAGATGCATTCAAAATAAATCTACATATTTTATTATTATTTATTTACTACCTGGTTTTATGGGCTGACATTAAACATGGGTGAGCATTTGACACCGTGAAAAACATGCTACCCTGTGAGTTTGGTCATTGACATGTGCAGGTAACAGGTTTACGGTGACCAAGGGATTGCTGGAGTTCTCGTGACCTCTCGTTCAGGTAGGTTCGCTCACTTCTTTGAGAGATCACACCCCGGTTGGAGCCAGTTGTTACCCACCACTTTGTGGGTAAAATCCGTAGGAGAAATTTTTCTCCATGATGGACCTCAGCCGTCAACTAATAGCCCCTTGCAGCCTCCTTCTAGCTCGTTGTGCCATTTCTATGCCACCTGAGCCAACCATGTGGTCCCTCACCCATCTATATTGATCATATGTTTAACGATGGGCCTCCCGAATCTAAAGGTATGTCTTGTCATTTGGTAATTGAGTATTGGGTTTACTTATCATGGATACTTCTAGGCTTGGATTGATGGGGGGATTTGGCAGAAAGAGTGGTCCTAGTTTGTGCTCCTGTCCCCTTGATCTCTTTTGGGTGTTACCCTTGCATCTTAGTCTGTAGGATCTCCTTTATTGGCCATTCGTTTCTAGGGTGGTACTACTTGGGAAACCCTGACTTTGGGTGCGTGGTCCCACTCCTTTATACACATATATTACTCCCCTTCCGCTCATTATACTCCCATTCATCATTTTTCCCACCTAGGTCCAGATAGCCTCCACGGGTCATAGGGTCAACCTCCCTATCTCCTTGCCCCACCTCGGGTCAGGCCTGGAATGATACCCCAAACGTTGAAGCAACAAAAAGTAAAAGAAAAGCATAAACGACCACACTTGAAAGGAAATTGTGCCACAAAATGCAAAAGATGGCCAGGACAATTAAAATAATTAGCACGTGGGCAAAAGCCAATACATGAGCTCTGCCCCATACCCATGGCCATCCCCCTAGTTCCATAGGCCCTAGATGAGCCTCCTTTGTCATTCAGGAACCCATGATTGTCCCAATCCCTAGAGGGCAATGAATTGCCCTACCATAAAGGGATACTCACTGCTATATTTGACACATCATGCTCTTATCCTTGAGCCCCAAGTAGTTAATTAAAGAAAATTCATAAAAGGTAAAAAGCATATAAAGAAGGGTGGAAAAATCAAGGCCGAGACATGTCATGTACCACGATTACTCCCTCCTACACATTCTATACCCTGGTGTGGGCTTCTCCTTATCTGGCTGCCCCTATGCCCCAATATGTGGCCCATGATTGCCCCTCTCATTACCTACTCCATTTCACTTATTTATCACTTTACACCCCCATTCGAAGGATGTACCTTGGACTTACTATCCCCTTTAAGGGCTGAAACCACTTAATAAGGTACGTGGTTAACCCCCTTTGGAGTATGGAAACACTTACATGCCAAAGCCCACTATGGAAGGGCATACCATTGTGAAGTGCCCAATTTGTTATCCATGATTTGTAAGCTCTTTTACACGATTACTCTAATGACTGGTTGTATTGGAAGCCTAGGGGATGCATTGTGTTATGAAACTAGCTCTATAGGGACCTAACACATTGGATCTTATATAGGATTGCAAGTGGTTTCCATTTGGGTTTGGTCTCCCTATACAGAGTCTTAACCCCAAAGGGCTACATTGGCACATATAGGGTGTGCGTAGAGAGCCATGGGCCTCCACAACAACAAAAAACACTCCACAAATCCCCATCGATGTTCAGAGACTACTAGCGATCCACTTTTGGGATGATGATGATGTGCTTGGTACACTATGCTTGGTAGGGCCCACAGGAGCCCCACACCCTTTGCAAGTGTTCGAGGACTTGTACGATGTCATGGCGGTGTTCATTCCATCACTCTCATATGGAGACCCATGGGGTCATTTATGTGCCCCCACACCCACTGGGAGCACCACAGGTCTACTACTTGGAGAACAAGGGGCCACCCCCTTGTCCATCATATTTTGAGGAGTTTATTCCTCATTGTGGCACTTCAGGATATTTTTTAGGCCTTTAGAGGGCCCCACGACATGTACATATTATTATTTGGCCCCTAAGAGGCTTATTTTTCGATTTATGAGTTAGTTTGGTGGGCTTGTCACCGATAGGGGTTTTATTTTCACATTATTTTATTAGTTGTGGTTAATGTAAGCTCATAGGCTAATTCAAACTTCTAAGAGGGGTATAAATTGATGTTAGCTACATTCATTTGTATGATCACTTCACTTGGGATCTCTCTATCATTAGAGAATTTTGCATTTGTTCTTGGAGGATTATTATGGATAATGGATGAATTTTGATCTATGGATTTGGGCCATTTTTATCTTGGATCTTCTTTTTTTGCAAACGTGACACTGGTTGGATATACTCTCTAACACTATAAGTGAATTTTGATGATATATTTTTGTCGCTGCATACTGTTGAACTTTGCTATAATTAGGGCTAATTGTTGCATGATTGGAATGTGGAATTAAGTATCTATTTAGCTCGTTTAATATACGGGCCATTGTTAGATGAATGAAATGTCCTAGAGATTGTTTTGTCTCGATAAGCTTGCACCATTTGTAAGAAGTTTAAATGCTTGAAGGTCACTTTTCTTCTCTTTCCCTTGACATTGGACGAAGTTGACTTTCAAAGCCTCCTTGATCAAGAAACCGGATTCTTAATCATTATCATCCTTGACAACATATCCCCAAGGGAATTAGGCACTGGGCCCTCAAGAGGGTGGTCATTTTCCCCTTCTTTCTTACCTTTTTCCCCTTTTACCTAGGTCTATCCTTTTTACCATGCAACATATTAGTCCTAGTAGGACAATCTAGCTACAGGCAGGCCTCCAAATCACATTGTCATAGGAACACAATGTACATTATTGTCACTGTCATAGAGCACTGTACACTTCACAGTTTTCTCATCATCATAGAGTCAAGCCATGTCAAGGTCAACGCAATGTCATTGATCAAGGCCACTGCCATGTCATATATGTTTACAACCATATCAAATGTCACTATCATACTTGGTCACTGTCATATTGATATCATTTTGATAATCATATATATTGTTATACAACAAAGTCACTGTTACACATCGAAGTCACTGCCATATTAAATTCATTGTCATGCCATATGAAAGGGCACTCTGTCATCTATTATCTCAGCAATATCAAAGGTCATGGATATCTAGATTACTGTCAAATCACAGTCATACGGATCACTGTCTGTCATGTCTACACAAATCACAATCATATATAAATCAGGCAGCGGACCATAGAGATATAGTTTCCATTGTAATGTATGCAAATCACATAGAGGAGCAAGCGAGCAACACATAGTAATGTGAACCATGAATATGAACCATAGAAACATGAATACGAACCACAAGTTATGTGTCACTAAAATGAAGTCAAGTCACAGAGATACCATTGTGGACCACAGTATAGAATGCAAGCCATTGAAAGCTAGTCACAAAGATACCATATGCGAGATATATAGAACAAACCACAGGGCTACAAGATGCGAGCCCCAAAGCTACAAGATGCGAGCAACAAAGTTACATGATGTGAACAATAGAGATATAGGTTGCGAGCAAAGAAGCCTCAGAGGACCATGTTGCAGAGTATAGTGGAAGCTACAAAATAGATGCGAGCCATGACATAAATTAAGTGAGTCATGCCACAAAATAAATGCGAGTCATGCCACAAAGAGACCAATTCCCTCATAAATCCAAGTTTGATATCCAAATGATGGAGGACACATGCCAATTTATAGTTGTTGCCTGCTATGAAGGGTCACAACCCTTGGGCAAGCCGACATGCCAATTTAGATGTTCGACTTGAAATATTTGGGATCGAATTATGGAGGGAAATCTTAAATTCAAATTCGCTCAATTGCTTGCCCAAATTTATATCACAATAAATAATAAGAGGAGTGGAAATATTAATAACAACAATAATTCTTTTGTCCAGCTTAAATTCTCCTTTGGGGCAAGGTGGACTTCTTTTGGGTTTATTGGGTTTCTCATGGGAAATTCATCCCATAGCTGCTCCTAATTTGAACGTCTGTTGATGCACTCATACCATGCCTTAGGAGCCTGCTTGAGCCCATACAAAGCTCTCTTCAACCTGCACGCATGGGTCTCTTTGCTGTGTGCCACAAAGCGCTCTGATTGTTCAATGTACACCTCCTCCTCCCGTTCACCATTCAGGAACATCGTCTTGACATCCATTTGATGGATCTGCCATCCTATTCTAATGAGATCATAGCTTGTTTAGAAGTGTACTTGTCCATAAGAGCAAATGTCTCCTCGTAATCTATTCCCTTTCTAAGAGAATCCCTTGGCCACAAACCTTGCCTTGTATTTCTCGATGTTGCCATCTGCACCATGCTTGATCATATAGATCCAACGTGATCCAAACATCTCCTTGTCTGTCGGTCTCGGTACAACCTTCCACACATCGTTTTGCATGATTAAGGAGTAAGGAGTACTCAACCATAGCATCCCGCCACACCTGCTGCTGTGCAACCTACTGATAGCTGGAAGGATCACTATCTACTAGTTGACTGACTAATGCCATGTAGCCAACGCACCTCTCTGGTCATCTCTGCTCTCTCCTGCCCATCCCAGGAGTCCCCACAAACTCTCGAGCATCTTTGAGTGTTTGTTGAACCTCGTGGTTCCTCATGCTCTGTTGCCCCTGATCCTGTTGCACAACTGTAGGAGATTCTACTGGCTGCTCACTCTGATCATCTGCTGATGGCAAATTTCTAGACCTCGTGTATGCCTTGTCCTCCATGAACTTGACATCTCTCATAACAATGATCTGCCCGGTCCCTGGAATAAATATTCGATAAGCCTTGGAGGTTTTGCTGTAACCTATGAAATGACCTCGCTCTGCACTCTGATCTAACTTTGAAGGTGTGTCTCCTGGAATGTGACAATATGCTAGGCTGCCAAATATCCTGAAGTGACTAACATCTGGCTTCTTTCTTGTGAATGCTTCTTAAGGTGTCATCTTGCCAAGCGCTTTATGTGGGACCCTGTTCTGTATATAGACTTCTATACTACATGCCTCTGCCCATAAATAACCTGGGAGATGCTGGTGATACAACATCGCTCTCGTTGCCTCTGAAATAGATCGATTCTTCCTGTCAACAACCCCATTTTGCTGGGGGTTGTAAGGAATCGTCCACTCTCTTCTGATTCCTATCCTAGTATAGAACTCCTTGAATTCGTTATTGGTTTGACCTCTGTTGTCTGACTAAAGAGTCTGGATCTTCCTACCCATCACATTCTCCACTAGAGCTTTAAATGCCCGGAACCTACTGAAGGCCTCATCCTTGGTCTTCAAGAAGTAGATCGAAGTCTTTTGTAGAAATCATCAGTAAAAGTCGCAAAGTACTTGTATTATCTGAGAGATTTTGTAGACATAAACCCACATATATTTGAATGCACTAAGTCAAGTATCCCTTGACCTTGGAAAAACTACTTTTGCAAACTTCCCTAACACACATCCTCTACAAATGTCATCATTTTTTGTGCTCACCTTTGGAACACCTGTCACCATCTCATGAAGCAATCTAAGTGCTCCATGATGTATATAGCCCATCCTCCTATGCGATAGCTTCCTTTGATCCTTTGGATTGCTACTGTTAACTAGAGCCTTGGAGTGTCCATCTACAACTTGTACAACCACCGCTTCTGACTCCAATTTCTATAGGTGACGCCCCTCTAAATAGAACATCATACCCTTTATCCTGAAGGATAGATACAAAGATCAAGTTCATCCCTAAGCTTGGCACATGCAACACGTCATGAATCAGGATCGACATGCCATTCTCCCTTTGAAATAGAACAATCCCTCTTGCAACTAGGTTGCATTTGGGCTTGTTCCTCATATGAATCCAAAATCTGATGTCCTCCTTCTTATAACTGGAGAAGTACTTTCTACACCGTGTGATTTGAGCTAGATAGGCAAACAATCAATGCCAATTCCTGATTCATCTTGCTCGAGAACTCATCTGCCTTAGCTGAAGCTGTTGCTTTCTTCTTGCCCTTATTTTTCCTTTGTGGACAATTGATGACATAATAGCTAGTTTCTTGACAACCATAACACTTGACCTTCATATAAGGTCCTTCTTCTTCTCTCCTTTTAGGCTTGATCCCTTGTTGGATCCCTTCTTTGCCTTCCCTTTTCCTGCTAGGGCTACATTTTCCCATTCGTTTTCAACCCTTGGAGTTTTTACACTGCTGCTACTATTGCCACTAACCAAGCTGAGTCTAAGCTCCTCCTGAGTGAAATCACTCTGTAGGCGATCCCAACTCGGTAATTGGCCGGATCCATTGATAACTTGGACAAAGACATCCCATTACTTAGAGAACCAATTTAGGGCCACTCGGACTAGCTTGGCATCACTTGGATTATCTCCAAATGTAGGCAATTCATTTCTAGCAAGTCGAACTCTGGTAAGATAGGAAGCCACGTCTTCATCCTCATTAATTTTAGTTAACGATGGTATGTTCTATGCTTAGAGCAATTTACTTCAATCTTTCTTATTAGCCCAATTCAATTTCCTGTTTAGCAATTACATTAACATTGACAATAAATGCTGATAGAACATAAATAAATAACCAGAAGACAAGCCAAGACAAGGGGACACAATAATTTGGCGGATGCCAGAGAAAACCCCAAATGTGGGGAAAACCCTTTGATCGAATCTTCTTATTATTTTTCAAATTCAAGAGAGAAAGAACGTACAATTTTTAGTAGAATTTGGATGGTGCATGCTTCAATCCGAAAGGCATCACGTTCCATTCATAATGTCCATGAGGGACACTGAATGCAGTCTTCCATCTGTCACCTTCTGCAATGGCAACCTGCCAGAAGCCAGACTTTAAATCAAACTTGGAAAACACCTTAGCTCCTGAAATTCTTCTTATCAGATCACCTTTGTGAGGGATCGGATAGGTGTCATCTGCTAATACATTATTCAGAGGCTTATAATTTATCACTAATCTTGGGACTCCTCTGACTTGCTCGCTTCTCTTATTTACATAGAATCCATAGCAGTTCCATGGGCTACTGGATTCTCTGATTAACTTCTTTTGCAGAAGCTGTTCAATTTCTTTCTAGCAATGCTGTCTGTCTTGGACAGACATAGGGATATTCCTTGACCTACAAGGCTTGCCAGTATATCCCTCCTTGTAGGGTAATTCAATGCTATGCTGCTTTCTATGCCAGAAGGCATTCGGCTCTTCAGAGCAGCATGTTTCTTCAAACTCTTTCTGAATTTCAGCAATCTTCTTTTGAACATCTGGAGAACTCAATTGTTCTTCAACTCTGATAGTCTCCTTGTGGTCTTTGAGCTCAACCAGGGTTTTCTCAACAGCTTGAAGTTTTTTCTCTTTTTCTTTCATTACCTGCACCATGGGTGAGATTCTGTTCCTTGAAATATATGGCAGTTCAAATCTTTTACCAGAAACAATAATAAAGATTCCTGCAGATCCATCAGGAAATCTAAATGACCCATGTGGCTCAACTGCTGCTAAAAACACATTACCCAAAATACAATCAACAGGAATATCTGAGACTGCTAAGGATAACTTGACACACTTAGAATCAAAGCAGACAGTGGCTGAAGAAACTTCAAACTTCAATTGCTTCATTCCTAATCCCTGAACTTCTTTTTCTGCTGTAGTCCAATATCTCGAAGGGATTATATGCTTAGATATAAGGTTAAGATCAGAACCAGAATCAATTAAAGCAATAACCTTATAAATTTGACCAACAACACAAAGATTCACCAAAATATGGTGCTGCTGATACTGAACTGCAAGGACTTGCATGTCCCCAATCTCACTGGAGCCTGATGAGACAAATTTACCTGATGCAGTTTGGACTTCAGTATGTGGCTGAGTGTGCAGAATATAATTTGTCGGTTGTTTTGACAAAACTGCTGCCGATGATGTAGGCTGCTGTGCATTCTGGGATTTTAAGACAGCAAGTTCATTTTTAATGTTGCGCACCTCAGTTTTCAGATCATGTATCTCCTTGCTCACCTCCCCCAAAGTGAGACCACGAGCTTTGCTATGGTGTTGGAGATACGTCTTGGTATTTTTGTCATAAGAAGCTTCGACAAAATTGGGCTTCTTAGAGGAATTGGAAGAATGGGAAGAACCAGGAAGGTTCTTCATGTAGGCAGAAAGGAGAGCATTTTTCAAATCTCCTTCATCCATGGCTCTAATCTGGGTAAAAATTTTCAGATCATCATCAGTTTGGGCCATAAGGACATGAGGTGGAATTTCCACGGCAGACGAATAAGAAGACTCAGAGTCAGACAATCCACATTCAGGCATCTGAGTGCAGGACATTGACGTTACCATTATTGACTTGCTCTTAGGAAGAGGAAGAAGAGTAGTCATCAAAAGAAGAACTATCATCTATGGCATGTTGTTGTATAGAAAAACGACGACCTGGATAGGATGGACAGTCAGAAATCCTATGAGAAGTAGAGTAGATTTACAATAGGCACAGGCGTCGGGATCTTGTTTGACAGTGGTCTGGGAAGTAGAAGGTTGTTTATTCTTAGCATACTTGGCAGACTTTTTACCTAGACCTCTTTTAGATTCTAGAGCAGTAGGACACAAATTAGAAGTATGGCCCTTTTGACCACATAACCAGCATTCAACATCCTGCATCTTGGCCATTTTAGCATCTCTAGGCCGAATATCATGAGGCTGGTAATAATGGGTATTAGGCCTCCATCTGGATTGCCTCTTTGGGGCTCTAGGCCTTCTGTGCTCCTTAGGTCTGCGAAGCTCTCTTCATTTAGCAGAGCTCAGTCTGTAAGTAGACTTACTCTTTTTATAAGCTTTCTTTGCTAGTCTCTTGTGCTTCCTTCTGTGCACAAGGGGATCATCCACTGTAATGCCATGTTACAAAGATTTTTGTACTGGAAAGTCTGTTCAATTTGTCAATGAACTCCTGCATCCTTTGACTGAGTACCTAAATCAAACTTTGTATGATGCCATTAAAAGTCTCCCCCACCTGGTTTCAGTAGCCAAAGGAAGGCTTTCTTCCATCTTTAAAATGTCCCTACTATTACGCTTTGAGAAGAGCCCACTAGGTAGGCTGCTTCCTGATAAATTCTTGGGGTCCTTTGCCAAGAATATCCTTTGAATCAATCTATGGAAGTCTTCATATTGATTGATGTTGTTGCACTTTAAATTCATCAAAATCATTTCATGTTTATCTGCAGCAACATATTCCAGTCCACAAAAATGTTCCTGAATCAATGCTGTGAGAGCACCGATCATGTTGGTCTGTGCAGTGCCGTCAGGGTTGAACATGATGTCACCCTGTTCATCCTTCAGAATCTCTTTCTCCATTTTTTCAATCAACGCAGGAGAGGATTCTAGTTCCCACCATCTAGCCAGTGTGCCAGTGAAACACTGCATGATTGTTTTGCAGGCTTCGATCTCACTCTTTCCTTCCACACACATCAACTTATATTCAATGATCATTTGATCCAGTACTTGTCTGATCTGATGTGCAGACATGTTATCAATGTTCCATTCTTTGTGACTTCCTTCCTTGGTCTAACACTCTCTGCAGGAAAAGCCTTTCTGCCTACATAAAAGGTCGGGGGAGGAGCATGTACGGTAAGCGGCGGCTCTAAGGGCTCATAGATAGGAAAGACATGTTTTGAATACAGGGTCTGTGACTTGTGTGTGTCTTCTGGAACCTTTCTTCTTGTGACTATGACTGAACTGGCTACAGCCATGGGGTAGAATAGCGAGGAATTTCTTTGGGGAACAGGTAGGAAACCTTGAGGCAGGAGGACTTGACTCGGGTTGAGGAATGCTATGGCTGCTGTGCTTGCTACTTCCCCGTGTCAGCCAGCTTGTTGAATGGGCAAAACTTGTTCGTGGGGGTCCTTCAAGGCACAGCAGACGGTTTATAAACGGTACATCATTGTAATTGACGGTCAATTTTTAATTTTCAATCTCATCAAATTAATAAAAGAAATTTCGAAAATACTCCTAACTGAAGGAAACCTTTGTCACCAATTTAAGACTCTATGTACATCATTCACAGAGACTTGAACTGAATCAATCTGGTCCTTGACCAGGGCAGTCTTTGCAACATTTTTCTCCAATCCCGTGAGTGCAGTATTGGTCCAATTTATCTGCTCACTCACTTTTTGAACTCTTCCTTCAGAACCCATCAAAGAATTATCATGCTGGACCAAAGGACTAGCATGAGCTGTGTTAGACCCTTCTCCTAAAACAATACTTCTGAAAGGAGGATATGTAGTGGAGGTCTCAATCTTACTGCCATCAGTTGCAGTCCATGAATGTGAAGAGGATGTAGTAGTATTAGCCATTAATACTACATCATTCTCCATCTTTTTCTTCCAGGCATAAAAAGAAATCCATACTTGCTTCTCTTCCATATATTCTTTCCATTTTGCTGCAAGCTTCATCTTCTCCTCCTTTTGATAGGCAGCTGCAAAGGCATCAGCCTGAGGATGTGTGAACAAATCCCAATTGATCATTTGTTTCATCCATTCTGCAGGGATTTCAGATCTAAGACATCCATCCATGAGAGTGTAGAACTTATGGATTTAAATTACGAAGGTTTCTTACAACTTTGGTGGCCAGAGATCATTATCTTTTATCTTTACAGTATCAACTTTATTAGCTTACTCAATATAGCCAACCCATATCTAGGACTCTTAGGTGGTCTTTGGTTTATCCAATAATTGATCCAATGCAGGATCTTCTTCTTCAAAGAGGGAAGAAGATGCATCATCAAAACACATGTGGGTGGCCTCATCTTCATGAGAAGGAATGTCGAGCACTTTAGGTTTGGACAAAAAAGGATTGACGATACTGAGTCATTCATCACACCGGTTACGGGGTTATGATTTCTGTGTAAAACAGCATAAGCCAAACTCTGTAAGTTGACACATTGATGACACTGAGGACATTCGACTTTGACTGGCTGAAAATTTACAATTTGAGCAAATTCAAAAAGGGCTACATGACTACAATTAGAAACAATAGAACTACAACCCGTATCTGTACAATCGGGTGAAATGTAACGAGGCGACTTTTTACATTCAACTTCTAATCTTCTGCGATCTATGGTAGATCTTCTGGGGAAAGACAAAATAGCAGAAGACTGATCTTCAGTAATGTTCGCTGTGGTTATCTTCTGGACAGACAGAGGTCTGGGGTTTGGAACGGTCCAGTGTTGGGGAAATTGCAGATCCTCCCACCGTTTCGTTGGCCTGTTTTTAACCTTTCAAGCTACTACATTGCTTTGTATTAAGTGACTGCAGAAAAAAAAGGGGTCACTCATTCAGTATAAGAAAGAGAGCAAAGAAAGAAAAACAGTCAACGCAAAATACACACATATACACTACACATATACAAATAAAGCTATCGAACAAGTTCGCAGGTTAGAAACTGTAGAATTTTCAGAGAGAAACGGTATTCAGAAACAGCGTGTCCGGGAGAAACAAATTTCAGGAAAGGCTTTTACTAGCAATTTGGCAGAAAGGGTATCATCTGCGTAGAAAAGTATTTGCATATTGGCATTAGTCTCCTCCGAGAATTCCACGGTTCTTAATTAACATCCTCCGCTGCACTTGATAAACACACTGCCCCTGTATTCGTCGATCCGTGCTCCATAGTTCCTCTTACATCACATAAACCCGACCGCCTGTCTGCCTGCCCGATTAAGCCGCCGTCCGATTGGTATCGGTTTTTTTAAACCTGTCCAAAAGCACCGGAATATTATTCGTTTTGAACCGTGTGATATTTTTGACAGGTTTTTTTAAGCAATCCAGTGTTTTTTAAAACGAGGTGACGAGTTTTTTTTATTAATCGAGTTTGTAAAAAAAAGAAACGAGTGTGACAGTCGGGTGCTGTCCACGTCTAGTCCACAGGCGCTGGTCCACGTCGGGGCTACCGCAAACCGGTGCCACAGCAATTAATCAAATAGAAAGGCGTCAAAATTCACGGGTGCTGTCCATTGGGAGCTGCCGGCACTGTTACACTTCCGCCTCCGCTGTCACCGTTGACCCCGACATCCACTCTTCGACTGTCTCTGTTGATCCCGTCGCCTGCCCTACCGTCCGCCGTTTCTGCACTCCGCCCGTATAATATACATCATAGTTTTAAACGGCAGCAAATAAACACGCGTGGCATTGTTTACGGGCATCAAATATACATCAGCAAATAAACGGCAGCAAATATACATCGGTTTGTAAGTTATATCAAACAAGGCATCGTTTACGGGCATCGTTTAAAAAAAATACGAATTTTTTATTATATAAAATATATAATATATAATTCAAATTGATAATTATATATATATATATATATATTATAATTATATAATTTATTTATATATATATTATAATTTTCATATAATAATTATATATATATATATAATAATTATATAATTAAATTAGATATATTATATAATTTTTAATTAAAAATTATATATATATATAATAATTATATAATTTAAAAAAAAATTATTATTAATTAATTAAATATTAATTAATTAATTAATTTTAAAAAAAAAAAAAAGAGGAGGAGAAACTGGCAGAAAGATATTCCCCACCTCATACACGCTCGATGTCTTCGTCAATGTCGATGGCGGAATTCCAGAAGAAATTGGGAGATCTTGAGAAACAAATCAATAACAATTCCGAAGAATTCGGAAAAAGATTAGTCAATCTGGAAGGTACAGTTTCAGGGCACTCCAACGACATCAAAAAAATCCATGATACAACAAATCGCATAGAAAGACAAATGTGGCTAAATCATCACGAGACCACAGAAGCAATGAACAAGCAGAACGAAACAATGAACAGTATGAAAGAACTCTTCAACAAGCTAAATGATAAAATAGATAAGTTGGGTCAGACACAATCCCCAACATCTCCTAACAGAGAACCAAATCAACAAAACAGTACCGCAGATTCAGGGAACTCGGAAGAGCATCAGGAAAAAACCGATTCCCCACATCATCAAGAAGATAGTAATGCAGATTTTCAAAACAAGCAGCTCTGGAACGCATTCGCTAATCAATATCCCCTTCTTGTTCCACCATTAGCATATCAGCGCAAAGCCAAGATCGACCTACCCAAATTTGATGGTAATGAAAAGAATAGCGTTGCATGGCTTAATAAGGCAGAAGAATATTTTGAAATTTATGACATTACTAGTGATGATGAAAAAATTAAACATGCTTCCATGAAAATGGAAGGAGAAGCATATAATTGGTAATGTGGTGGAAAAAGACGACGCTCGCTATCAGTTGGAGGAAATTTAAGGATGCATTCTTCAAAAGGTTTCAAGGCATAAAGGAAGAAAAGTTCTTTTCAACGTTTATCAAATTACGCCAAAAAGGAGATGTGGATGAGTACACGCGAGAATGGGAGACTTTGGCAACACGAGTACCCGGATTGTCGGAATCTCGTCTAATCCAGTCTTACATCTCGGGACTTAAAGTCCACATACAAGAAGAACTAGAACTACATGAAATCACGTCTGTAGAAGTAGCAAGGCAAAAAGCAAAAGCTGCTGAAAAGAAATTGGAAAGATTATCAAAACCAGAAAAAGTATATTCGAGACGACGGTTTCCTCAATCTGAAAATGTAGTTGACACAACATATGTCCCTGTCCATCCTTGTGAAGACGAAAAATCTAGTCTGGAAAAACAAAGAATACGAGAGGGCAAGTGCAAACGTTGCGGTGAAAATTGGGACCCTAAGCACAGATGTGCTAATGGAAAAGCAAAAAATCTATACAGTTGTGAAGCAACTAACGACACTAACAGTACTGATTCGTGTATAGAAGGATTAGAAGACAATTTAGAGTTCTCTCCAAAAGTGGAGGGCGAAACTATTCCACAAGTGTCCTTATCAGCTATGACAGGCATATTACAACCTCAAACCCTAAGGTTAAGAGGACATATTAAGAACAACAATGTAATGGTTCTAATAGACACAGGTAGCACACACAATTTTCTAGATTCCACCATGGCCAAAAGACTCAACCTCTTTACTTTTCCCATGCCTAATATGAAGGTAATGGTGGCCGACGGTAAGAAGATTGAACAAGTAGGAAAATGCCATAAAGTCAAATTGCAGATTAAAGACTTTCATTTAGAATCTCCGTTATACACCGTTCCATTACGAGGAGTAGATGTGGTCTTAGGAATTCAATGGCTACGAACTCTAGGTACTTATTCTGCCAACCATCAGAAGTAGTTTATAAGTTTTAAGTGGAAAGGGCAGAAATACAAGTTGTATGGATTCCAAGCCCCAGGAAATCAAGTCGTATCTACAATACAATGTCAGCAGTTAGAAATGTTATCTTCAAAAGGGAGCCATGAAGAGTCTCCAGAAATCAAGACAGGATCCGACTCTGTCGATATCAGATATTTTTCACTATCTAGATCAACAACAAACTGAACTCGAGAATATGCTCCATGACCTTTTTAAAATATGGGAAGCAAGAGCTCTCCGCTCGCGGAAACCAGACATTCGTCAACGTTGTCCATCAATTACATATGCTTTGAGGACAAATCATCTTTAAGAGAGGGGCAATGTGATGAATATTTTATTAATTATTAGTTAGATATAGTTATATTAGGGTTTATTAACTGAAAGGGCATGATCAAAGATCATGCCTCTTTGCCAAGGGACACCTTGAGGCTATTTAAAGCCTAGGCGATCCCTCATTGTAATCATCTCGTATCTTTTCATCATTAATAATATATATTTATCACTTTACCGCAGTTTTTACACTCCAGGCGACTTTTTACATTCAAATTTTCTAATCTCTCGCGATCTATGGTAGATCTTCGGGGAGAGACAAAATAGCGAAGACCGATCTTCGGTAATGTTGGTCGTGGTTATCTTCCGGATGCATGCAGTTCCGGGGTTTGGAACGATCCTGGCCGGGGAAATTGCAGATCCTCCCATTTGATAGCTTGATGTTCTATTTTTTGATTCTTAGGATCTGTAAGGACAACTACACTGGTTTTAGACTCTCTTCTGGGTGCATGGAGAACAGCGGGAAACATTGTGGATGTGTGGCGAAAACAGCCACGAAATTGAATCGCGATATTCCTTCTTCTTCTTCTCATATCAAATCCCATGGTTTGGATTTGAAGCTGGAGAATATCGGCCAATGTTTCATCAAAGACAGACACTGAGAAATTTGGGTAACAGTCAAACCAGACTGGCCCGTTTGATAGTGGAGCCACTATCCCTCCAATTAATGAATCAGTGTATTTATTATGTGTTAAATCACGGACTGTGGCCAACACATAGGCATCGACTCCAGGGTGCACTAGCACATGAATGCCAATTCTCAAACAACCTAAATGTAAAAACTGGGTTCCCAATTTCTTGGCTTCGGCTTGAAGTTCCTTGGGATTCAAAATAGGGATCAACTGGACACGATCACTATTTTCCTCGATACTAGACACAGACTCTTTAATAGTCACTCTAGTGGCAGTTTTTAGGTGCCAGATACCTAAATCATTATATGCTTCAGAGGGTTTAATATTTGGGAGTACCCATCTTGCTTGGGGTTCGACCTCTTCATACAGGTGATCAGACTCATTGATCACACGACTACTACTAGACGCAAATAAATCTCTGAGTGGATTTTGCTCTGCTCGATCTTGTTCTTCGAGCTCTCTGAAAGATACAGACTTAGACATTGAAGAATCCATTCTTTAAAAAGAGAGAAAGAAAGACTTTTAAGTATTACTCAAGATCTTGAACCAGGCGACAACGTCGACTTATTGGCTCTGATACCAATTTCTAGCAGAGGCTTCTCAAAAGCTTGCTTGCAGTCGTAAAACAACTGACTTGGCCTTGTTAAGTGTCTCTGAACACTGCTCTATGTGAACCCAAGTGTAAACCCAGACGAACCTACTGATCCTTCACGCACTCATGGCCTTTCTCAACGGCATCCACGCCTTCATACGGCCTTGGCGTCCCTCAGAATTTTCGCGAACTCCAGCGAATCTGGCGAACTTTCGAGCAATGCAAGTATCTTAACAGCAAATATAAAGCACACAGAGTAATAACACTTAATGCGGAAACTCAGAACAAACTTCTTCTCTCTTTATTTATCAGAATGATTTCACAAACAAATTACAATGTCTCTGCTTCAGAGATTGACTGTCTCGGAATTTACTGGACTTATGATCTTCAAAAATGAAGGATCGATACCAGAGGCTTCCTGGCCGATTAACAGACTCTGTCTCAGAGTTTACACAACACATATACAGACTTTACAGACTTCCTAATGAACTGGCCACTTTAGGTTCTGATGTATGCCGAGCACATACACCCGCAGGCTTCTCAGTTCAACCTATTGACTGTGAGCAATAACTCCGTGATGCGAGCAGATCGCTAAGATAGCGCAGACGCAGAGCAGGGAGAGAATACTCAGACTCTAACACAACACACAAGACTCAAACAACCGGTGCCTACCAATGAGCCTAACCTCTCCTTATATAGGAATGAGAGGGGGACAAACATTACTATGCACCATCTGATTATTGACACTTGGCAGAAGATCATCGTTTTCGGGTAACACCAAGAGGTGACATCCGCACGGAGATCTGTCATGCCGACAAACTTAAGTGCTAGTGGATACACTGTGGATGCCTTACAAAGGCCCACGAGGAATCAAACTTTATTGATTACACATTGGATACTTTTCGGACGAAGGAAAAGTCCAAGAGAAAAGCTTCGTCACTATACACCCGTGACTAGGGATCATTATTGTACATAGGGAAAACCTTTCATGAGTGGGGCTCCCGAGGACCACTTGTACTTGATTCTGCTGCAGGATCATCAAGGATTTTTATCCCTGGATATCTGAGAGGATAGAACTCATCATCCCAAGCCTTTGTAAATATTCTACGAACGATCATGGGCTTGTTGAGTACTATCTAGTGCTTGATCTTCGTCATGACTAACCACTGATGGTGCATCTACATATGCATTTTTAATATGGGATTTCCTAACAATTTATGTTCCAGACTTGCGATTTCTCCAGCTGTCTTACAAGGATAGTGAAAACATTCACCAGCTGGTCCTGTAAGGCAGTCATCACAAAATAATCTGCAATAAGATTCATAAAATTTAGGATCCATACTATAAGGACTAACACCATAATGATACCACCAGTTTGTCAACCATGGAATTTGTGACTCTTTCTCATTAATCCATGTAGGGGAAAATTTCAGCTTGGTGTAGTGAGTTTCTTCTGGTCCATATTTATTAAGTAAATCCCACCACAGTCTCTCATAACCTGCAAAATTGTAAACAATGTCAGGAAATAAAAGCTTTGGATCATCATGCGGCCATGAAGTGAACTTGCCATGAATGTACGGGCCGATCTTTCTGACTCTGTTTATTACAAATGATTTGTAATATTCTTTGGATCTGTCACTGCCTCCAGTACTGATGACATACAGATCCCAAAAATCTTCTGAAAGTGACCTCTCAGCTTCATGAGAAGCTGCCATGCTATGTGAATACATCATTTCATGTATCCACCGATTTCCCTTTGGGTACACTTTCCTTCCTGGAACCAAGTGCTGCAAATCTGTATGATTATGTAAATTTCCATCCAACACTTGGGTGTTTCGGAGGATCCAAGTTGGCCTCCATTTTTCTGCATATATAGGCCATGGCTCATCATCTGCAATGTATCTAAGCTCCTCTCTTTTGTTGGCCTGATTCCATTCTGTTAGAATGACCATACAATGAAGCTGTACGTTCTCTTCAGGGCCATTCTCATGTTCTTGATGCTGGATGAATTCCCTACTTAAGAAATCTGGAATACAATTGTCAGAACCTCTAATATGTTCAACTTTAAAACTAAAGTAGGCAAAAAGAGCTTGCCATCTAGCAAACTTAGCATCTTCGGGGTTATTGATTTCTTTGGTCAACACCTTTTCCAGTGCTTTAGCATCTGTTCTAAGCAGGAAATACTTATTAGCCAAATGTACAGAAAACTTCTTCATGCAATACCAGGCTGCTTTTACCTCTTTTTCTATAGGAGCATAATTTTTCTCTGCTTTACTCCAAACTCCAGAGACAAATAGAACAACCTGTTCTTTTTCTTTTGGATCATCTTCTGTAGGATTTTGTTTCAGCACACCTCCCCAACCAATGTTACTGGCATCTGTTTCAACAATCTTATAAAAATTATCATCAGCAACATATAATATGGGCAGATTCTTTACCTTAGACTTTATTTCTTTGACTGCTTGGGTGTGCTTATCAGTCCAAGGTTTTGGGTTTTTCCTTAATCTCTGGTTCAACAGAGATTTGTCAATGGCACAATCAGGATAGAAGTTGCTCACATAATTGAGGCAACCCAAAAACCTCTGCAACTGGGTTTTATCTATAATAACATCTGGAAACTTATCTGCAAACTCCAGTGCATGTTTTTGCAGAGCAATCTGGCCATTTTCTATTTCATGTCCTAAGAACTTAATTTTAGTTTTGTACAATTCCATTTTCTTCTTACTTAGGACAAGCCCATTTCTTTTGACCAACTTCATAAAAATCTTCAGGTGTCTGAAGTGGTCACTCAGATTCTTTGAAAATATTAGCAGATCATCTGTATATGCTAAAAGCCATTCTGCATAAGGCTTAAAAATAGAATCCATTACCTTTTGGAATTTGGATGGTGCATGCTTCAATCCGAAAGGCATAACATTCCATTCATAATGTCCATGAGGGACACTGAATGCAGTCTTCCATCTATCACCTTCTGCAATGGCAACTTGCCAGAAGCCAGACTTCAAATCAAACTTGGAAAACACCTTAGCTCCTGAAATTCTTCTTATCAGATCACCTTTGTGAGGGATCGGATAGGTATCATCTGCTAATACATTATTCAGAGGCTTATAATTGATCACTAATCTTGGAACTCCTCTGACTTGTTTACTTCTCTTATTTACATAGAATCCATAGCAGTTCCATGGGCTACTGGATTCTCTGATTAGCTTCTTCTGTAGAAGCTGTTCAATTTCTTTCTGACAATGCTGCCTGTCTTGAACAGACATAGGAATGCTTCTTGACTTACAAGGCTTGCCAATATATCCTTCCTTGTAAGACAACTCAATGCTATGCTGTTTTCTATGCCAAAAGGCATTCGGCTCTTCTGAACAGCACTTTTCTTCAAACTCCTTTTGAATTTCATCAATCTTCTTTTGGATCTCTGGAGAACTCAATTGTTCTTCAACTCTGATAGTTTCTTTATGATCTTTGAGTTCTACCAGGCTTCTTTCCACTGCTTGAAGTTTCTTTTCTTTTTCCTTCATTACCTGCACCATGGGTGAGATTCTATTCCTGGAAACATATGGTAATTCAAATCTTTTGCCAGAAACAATAATAAAGATTCCTGCAGATCCATCAGGAAATCTGAATGACCCATGTGGCTCTACTACTGCTAAAAATACATTACCCAAAATACAATCAACAGGAATATCTGAGACTGCTAAGGATAACTTGACACACTTAGAATCAAAACAAACAGTGGCTATAGAAACTTCAAACTTCAATTGCTTCATTCCCAACTTCAAACTTCTTTTTCTCGCCGTAGTCCAATATCTCAAGGGATTATATGCTTAGATATAAGGAAGCGAAGATCAGAACTTAATCAATTAAAGCAATAACCTTATAATTTAATCAAAGAACACAAAGACTACCCAATATGGTGTCGTCGATACCGAACCTACATCGCATGTCCCCAATCTCATCAGTCATGAGACAAATTCTACCGATGCGCTGGGACTTCGCATGTGGCCGAGTGTGCAATATAATTTGTTCGTCGTTTTGACAAACTCATCGTCGATGATGTAGGCCGTCGTGCATAGCAAGTTCATTTTTAATGTTGCGCACCTCAGTTTTCAGATCATGTATCTCCTTGCTCACCTCCCCCAAAGTGAGACCACGAGCTTTGCTATGGTGCTGGAGATACGTCTTGGTGTTTCTGTTATAAGAAGCTTCGACAAAATTGGGCTTCTTAGAGGAACTGGAAGAATGGGAAGAACCAGGAAGGTTCTTCATGTAGGCAGAAAGGAGAGCATTTTTCAAATCTCCTTCATCCATGGCTCTAATCTGGGCAAAAATTTTCAGATCATCATCAGTTTGGGCCATAAGGACATGAGGTGGAATTTCCACGGCAGACGAATAAGAAGACTCAGAGTCAGACTCAGAAGAATCACATTTACAGGCATCCGGGTCTGAACATTGACAGTACATGTTGACTTGCTCTTCGGAAGAGGAAGAAGAGTAGTCATCAGATGAAGAGCTAGCAGAAGAGTCAATGGCATGTTGTTGTATAGACAAACGACGACCTGGATATGATGGGCAGTCAGAGATCCTATGAGAAGTAGATTTACAATAGGCACAGGCGTCGGGGTCTTGTTTGACAGTGGTCTGTGAGGTAGAGGCTTGCTTATTTTTGGCGTACTTAGCAGACTTTTTACCTAGACCTCTTTTAGACTCTAAGGCAGTAGGACACATATTGGAAGTATGTCCCTTTTGACCACATAACCAGCATTCAACATCCTGCATCTTGGCCACTTTAGCATCTCTAGGCCGAATATCATGGGGCTGGTAATAATGGGTATTAGGCCTCCACCTGGATGGCTGTCTAGGAGCCTTAGGTCGTTTATGCTCCTTAGGTCTGCGAAGCTCTCTTCTCTTAGCAGAGCTTAGTCTGTAAGTAGACTTACTTCTTTTATAAGCCTTCTTTGCTTGTCTCTTGTGCTTTCTTCTGTGCACAAGGGGATCATCCACTGTAATGCCATATTTACTACAAAAAGATTTTGTACCAGGAAGTCTGTTCAATTTGTCAATAGACTTCTGCATCTTTGACCTGGTACACAAAGAAATCAAAACTTTTGTTATGATACCATAGAAGTCTCCCCACACATAAGTTTCCATTGGCAAAGGGAAGGCTTCTTCCATCTTTAAAATGTCTACTAGCTTTGAAGGCAGAGCTGCTAGGTAGACTTGCTTCCACAATAAATTCTTGGGGTCCTTTACCAAGAATATCCTTTGAATCCAATCTCTATGGAAGTCTTCATATTGATTGATGTTGTTGCACTTTAAATTCATCAAAATCATTTCATGTTTATCTGCAGCAACATATTCCAGTCCACAAAAATGTTCCTGAATCAATGCTGTGAGAGCACCGATCATGTTGGTCTGTGCAGTGCCGTCAGGGTTGAACATGATGTCACCCTGTTCATCCTTCAGAATCTCTTTCTCCATTTTTTCAATCAACGCAGGAGAGGATTCTAGTTCCCACCATCTAGCCAGTGTGCCAGTGAAACACTGCATGATTGTTTTGCAGGCTTCGATCTCACTCTTTCCTTCCACACACATCAACTTATATTCAATGATCATTTGATCCAGTACTTGTCTGATCTGATGTGCAGACATGTTATCAATGTTCCATTCTTTGTGATTCCTTCATGGAATGTTTCTCTCTGTGGAACCTTTCCTGCACCATAAAGGTCAGGAGGAGCATGTCTGGTAAACTGTGGCTCTAAGGGCTCATAGATAGGAAAGACATGTTTTTCAGACTCTGAGTCCTTCATGACTTCAGCAATAGTAATCTTCTCAGACCTTTCTTCAACTGGCTGTGACTCAGGCTTTGACTTTGACACAGTGGTAAGAGATAACTGAGGAATTTCTTTAGGGAACAATTTGGGAAACCTTGAGACAGGAGGACTTGACTCAGGTTGAGGAATCGCATGAGGCACAACACCTTTTCCTTTACCAGCAATAAATGACATTGGAATGGGCTTGCTGGCTTTCTTGACATTAAGTCCTTCAAACTTTTCAGACAGTTTATAAACAGACTGTCTGGTAGCAATTGACTGGTCAATTACACAATTTTCAATCTCATCAAATTTAATAAAAGAATTTTCTGAAATACTCCTAACTACTTGAAGGTCACACTGTACAGATTTTAATACTCTATGTACATCATTCACAGAGACTTGAACTGAATCAATCTGGTCCTTGACCAGGGCAGTCTTTGCAACATTTTTCTCCAATCCCGTGAGTGCAGTATTGGTCCAATTTATCTGCTCACTCACTTTTTGAACTCTTCCTTCAGAACCCATCAAAGAATTATCATGCTGGACCAAAGGACTAGCATGAGCTGTGTTAGACCCTTCTCCTAAAACAATACTTCTGAAAGGAGGATATGTAGTGGAGGTTTCAATCTTACTGCCATCAGTTGCAGTCCATGAATGTGAAGAGGATGTAGTAGTATCAGCCATTAATACTACATCATTCTCCATCTTTTTCTTCCAGGCATAAAAAGAAATCCATACTTGCTTCTCTTCCATATATTCTTTCCATTCTGCTGCAAGCTTCATCTTCTCCTCCTTTGGATAGGCAGCTGCAAAGGCATTAGCCTGAGGATGTGTGAACAAATCCCAATTGATCATTTGTTTCATCCATTCTGCAGGGATTTCAGATCTAAGACATCCATCCATGAGAGTGTAGAACTTATGGATTTCTGGTACAGAAGGTTTCTTACAACCTGGTGGCAGATCTCTGTATCTGCATTCTGGTATCAACTTATTGGCTTGCTCAATATAACCCAACCCATATCTAGGACTCTTAGGTGGTCTTTGGTTTATCAATAATTCAGTCAATCTGGGATCTTCTTCTTCAAGAGAGGGAAGAAGATGCATCATCAAAACATGTGGGTGCTCATCTTCATGAGGAAAAGGAATGTCAGAGCACTTTGGGTTTGGACAAGGATTGACAGAAGTACTGGGTGGTGCTTCACCAATTCTGGGGTTATGATTTCTGTGTAAAACAGCATAAGCCAAACTCTGTAAGTTGACACATTGATGACACTGAGGACATTCGACTTTGACTGGCTGAAAATTTACAATTTGAGCAAATTCAAAAAGGGCGACATGACTACAATTAGAAACAATAGAACATCAAGCTATTAGGTGGGAGGATTTGCAATTTCCCCAACACTGGACCGTTCCAAACCCCAGACCTCTGTCTGTCCAGAAGATAACCACAGCCAACATTACTGAAGATCAATCTTTTGCTATTTTGTCTTTCCCCAGAAGATCTACCATAGATCGCAGAAGATTAGAAGTTGAATGTAAAAAGTCGCCTTGTTACATTTCACCCGATTGTACACAGCCAGCAAAGTCAATGCTGGTAAAACCAACATTATGTCTCGCAATGGAGCTCGGTCAAAGGTAGTCAAAATTGGCCTCAAGAAACAGTCAAACTGCGGTCAAATCCGCGATTAAGTTTGTAGTCAATGCAATAGTCAAACAACACAAATTTTCTTGATTTTTGTGCCACCAAACTCGACCTCCCAAACTCAGATTCTGTCCCAAAAATCGAAGTCAACTTGAGAGTTGACCCAAGGTCAACGCTATTGCAGAAACCCTTAAACAGTCTGAAATATCCAGCTACCCTTTCACATGTGCAGAGGAGAGAGAAGGAGAGAGAATGTGTGAGGAGATGATGTCCAAAATGAAGTTTGAGTCTCTCGTTTTTATATCCTTCAATGAGGGTGTGTGACACATCTTTTGGGGCTTGTGAGCCTACAAGTTGCATGAAAAGGGAAAACAGAAATGAGTTTCCGAAACGAGAAGCGAAGCGAAACGCGACCTCCCCAAATTTTGGAAACGGGGAAACGCTATAATAATAATAATAATAATACTTTAAATTTATATTAGAATTTAGGACATTTAAGAAATGTTATGTGAAATCATAAAAGTTTAAAACATTACAAGTTACAACAAATTTACTCATGAATGATAACGGACACAATGAAAATAGCAATATCGGAATATTGGATTGGTGCTCTTGATTAAATACGAGTTCCATACACTAATACATGACAAAATACGATGGAGACATTGCAATCACCCAATCCTGAAATCCTGAAAAATTGATTAGTCTACTGGATTTTGAATGAGATCTAAAATTCTACTTTCTCCATATGAATTCCAATGAGGTCAGAACCACTCTCAAACATCCTGAGTCATTTCATGGTAATGTTAAAAATTTAAGATTAAGGAGAATGTCACTTTTACTTTAAGAATTTAACATTACCATGAATCACATATAAATACTAGGGCCATAGGCTTTAAAAAGCCATCTAGAAGCATCCATAAAGGATTAGAATAATATTAAAAAGCACGAAAACCGAAAAAAAATAAAAAAACCAAGTTAAATTGCTTTAAACATGGCCGTACGGCCTGGAAACTTATTTCTGGCTGTACTAGCAACGTTTCTTGAATAATATTAAAAAGCACGAAAACCGAAAAAATAAAAAAACCAAGTTAAATCACTTTAAAGGGAAGGAAACGCGGCCGTATGTTTTGGAAACGCGTTTCTGGCCATACTGGCACGTTTCCCAATGGGAAACGTGCCAGTACTGCCAGAAATGTGCACATTTCCCAATGGGAAACGTCCCAGTACTGCTAGAAATGCATTTCCAGGCTGTACAGTACGCGTTTCCGTATTTCCGTTTCGTTTTTTTCTAGAAATGAGGGTGGGGAGGACGTTTCCTGCAACATAGGAGCCTACATTACAATTTAGGCCAACCTTGACAAATTGCACCTGTGAGAAATAAATTCAAAATTCAACTTCTGCTTATCCAAACAAGATGATTTTTAGATCAATATTGCACCTCTCCGAAAGAGGAATCCAACAAAAATATCATCTCCATCATATGAGCAGTGCAAAGTGGAGTTTTTCCCTAGTTGCCAAATTTAACACTCTCTCTCAACTAGGAAGAACTCCACCCGACAATCAATTTGTCAACTTGTGCAATCCTGTCATCTAATACTATCGTGTACTATCATATATCATGCTGTCATCCTGTGTCATTTTGCTACCTCAGTACTTTGTCGGCTCTGCTCTGTTGTAGAAGAAATTATGTAGAATATTTGATCGAGAGTGAATTACAAAGACCTTGCCACTCTCCACTGACCCGAAGTCAGTTTAGAGGTAAAAACCTCAACCAGACTTGATCCTAGATCAAGTTGTTGGACACAGCCCATCCTAGACATAGAGAGTATGACAATACACGATGCATCCATTAGTAATGCTATGGTCTTTATTGTCATTTCCCAACTCATTGGCTAGATGAGAGGTACTTCCCATGAGTGCTGGACTACATGGGTAGGATGTATGTGGGGCATAGAGCAAGAGAGCGTGAACCAGCTCAATATCATAATGGTGGGGAAATAGCACACCAACAAGGTAAGGCGAACCTAGCCCTGTGGTTGCTTATAGCTCCAAGAAGCTAATTTCAAGCCCCTTGAACCTCCAGAGCTCAAAGTCCAACTCAGGCAGGACCCTCATAAGAGGGTCTGTCCACGATTCCAAGCTTCTCACGGAAGGTTAAGAATTTGACCTTCCCCAGGGGCTTCGTGAGAATATCTGCGACCGGCTCATCTGTTCCATTGTGATAGAGCCTTACGACGCCTCACTGTACCATATCCCGGATAAATTGGCACCTGATATCAATATGCTTGGAGTGGTCGTGGAACACAGGATCCTCTGAAAGTCGAATCCTACTTTGGTTTTCGCAAAGGATCATGGTGGTATCTAATACATGCCCAAACATCTCACTGAAGAGCTTCCTCAACCAAACAACTTCACAACAAGCCATACTTGCTGCAATGGATTCAGCGTCGACGGTGCTCATAGCAACCGATTTCTGCTTCCTGCTCATCCAAGGGATCAAAGTGGAAGCTAAGGTGAAGCAACATCCAGACGTGCTCTTACGATCCACCACACTGCCTGCCCAGTCAACATCGGTATATCCATGGAGCTTCATACTCTCGGCAGTGTATCTCAGCCCATGGTTGATTGTGCCCTGGAGATATCTCAAGAGATTCTCTCAAGAGATTCTTGGCACCAATCCAGTGAATGTGATGAGGCTCGACCATGTATTGACTCAACGTGTTCACTACCAAACATAATGTCTAGACGTGAGTTCACTAAGAACATCAGGGCCCCTACGAGTTGACGATACTCAGTAAGATTTCGCAAATCGGGCCCAACAACACTTCCACACAACTTCTTAAAGTTGAGTTCCATCGGAGTAGTCACGGACTTGCAGTCTACCATCCCAAATCTTTCCAGAAGAAGATATAGTGAAACGCATGGGAAGAAAGTAGAATTTTGGATCCCATTTAGAATTTTATCAGATTTAGAAATTTCAAGGATTTCAGCATTTCAGAATTGGTCGGATTGCAGCATTTCAAGACTGGATTCTATCGCTTATGAGGGCATGGGATTTGCATCTATTCAAAGGCACCATGCCCTCTATGAACCCCATTTTTGGTGGTGCTCATTGTTGAACTCATTCTTCATGACCTTAGTGAAAATGTACCCTTTACCCAAGCCAAAATCATTGATTAGGCATGTTAATCTTTCTGACTCATTTTAACAATTGGAATATCATAGTTCATCAAAATTGTAGGGTGTTAACTTGAACAACAATAGGGTGAATGGACTTGGATCTACATGTGTTGAAATTTTGATGTTCTATGTTGATACAATCACTTAAATCTAGAACGTCTCTATGCTGCAAAATAAGTTAAAACATAAACCATTTAAACTATATGCACAATGGAAGACAACCAAGAACTCAATGAGACACAGAGAAGTTAGGTCAATGACTAGGGCAAAACCCACAGGGGGAAAGCCCAACCAGATTCTTCTTCTATTAAAAATCAATTGTTCAACAGAGATACAAAGTACAATGAGAGAATGAAGTTCACCCAAATCTGAAGATCTCTAATAGCAGTAGCTGATGCAGACACTGAATCACTTTGACTCTCCAAGATCTGCGCTTGCTCTTCATGACTCTCTTTCTCTCTCTCAATCTTCCTCTAGACTCCCCAACTCTCTCTTTCTCAAGTTCGAATTCTCCTTTCACCAGCACAAGTGTATCACGTGAGGATGAGAGACACAAATGTGTAGGAAGAGCAAGGAGGTCAAATTCATGAGGGAGTAACTCCTATGCCTTGAGGAGGAGTTACATATGTCAAAATAGGAGTGTAACTTATGCCTTAAAAGAGAAGATCGTAACTTATGCATTTAGGAGAGAAGTGTAACTTATGCATTAAAGAGGTGTAGGAGGAATCTTTTTATGATGAGGCATTAAAGAGTGTAAGAGAGTGTAAGAGGTGCGTAAGAGCATTAAAGAGAGAGAGGAATGAATCCATTAAGAGAGAGAGAGTAACATATGCATTAATTGAGGGGAGTTACACATGTCATGATTGAGTCTCATGATTGAGAGACTTGAATTTCTTTTTAATAATAATATACAAATATCATAAAGAGGATAATAATAATATTGATGATTGAGTTAAAAGTTGAACAATTGAGTTTGATTAAGGACAAGTTAAGTGATTTTCCATCATGTATATAGGATTACGAATTGATGGAAGGTGATTTACTATTTTTGGAAAGTCATGGTTGCAAAGATAGACATGACTTTCTATTTTTAGAAAGTCACTTTATAAAGGGCATAAATGAATTTCTATTCAAAGAAATTCATCCCATGGCTGTAAATTTTCAACAGTCCCTCTCAGTTAAGGAGAAATTTCTTTCTAATACAGGGATCTCTGCTATCTCTGCTTTGGAACAATCATGTTACAATCTAGTGAAGAAGAATCATCCTAGGGGAGATACATCAATCTCCCTATACACACTTGGGGGGATCCACTTGTCAACACATGACAAGGATCTCACACATCCAAGGCTCATCACTGCTTGGGGGGATCCACTTGTTAACACGTGACAAGGATCTCGCTCATCCAAGGCTCATCACAACTTGGGGGGATCCACTTGTCAACACATGACAAGGATCTCACACATCCAAGGCTCATCATTGCTTGGTGGGATTTCCTTGTCAACACGTGACAAGGATCTCGCTCATCCAAGGCTCATCACTGCTTGGGGGGATCCACTTGTCAACACATGCCAATGATCTCGTTCATCCAAGGCTCATCACTGCTTGGGAGGATCCACTTGTCAAAATTTGCGTTGTTTGACTGTGGCGTTGATTACAGACTTAATCGCGGATTTGACCACTGTTTGACTGTTTCTTGAGGTCGATTTTGACTACCTTTGACCAAGCTCCATTGGGAGACATATTGTTGGTTTTAGCAACATTGACTTTGCTGGCTAGGGAATCCTATTGACTACTAAAAATTGTACGTTCTTTCTCTGTTGAATTTGAAAAATAATAAGAAGATTCGATCAAAGGGTTTTCCCCACATTGGGGTTTTCTCTGGCATCCGCCAAATTATTGTGTCCTCTTGTCTTGGCTTGTCTTCTGGTTATTTATTTATGTTCTATCAACATTTATTGTCAATGTTAATGTAATTGCTAAACCATGGTAGAGAGGGGCTCAAAGGAAGGAAGGGGAGATGTTACACTTGTAACAAGACTGGTCACTATGCAAGACAGTGCCCTAATAGAAGGGACTCTCCTACGGATGATGACAACAACAACTCGAGAAGGAATGGCAGGAACAACAAGTTCCAAGGAAAAAGGAAGGCTCCCTCTGATCGTAATGGAAATGGGCAACCTTTCAAGATGTCATGGTGGTATCCCAGGCATATCATCCATGACCAAGGATTTCGCACATACACCTCTTCCTTTATAGATCCATGCAGAAAAGCAGTCTTCACATCCATCTGATGTAGACTCGTTCCTTTCGTAGTAGCAAGGGCAGTGATAGATTGGATGGTGGTATAGCGGGCCACAGGTGCAAATATATCATAATAATCTATGCCTTCTTTTTGAGAGAAGCCTCGGGCAACGAATCTGCCTTGTACTTTTCAGCACTTCTATCAGATCCATGCTTGATCTTATAGAGCCATTTCAAGTTGAAAACAGATTTGTCCTCCATTCTTGGGACCACTTCCCAAACATCATTTTTCATAATAGAATCATATTCTTCATGCATAGCATCCTTCCAAACTTGATGCTTTACGACTTCTTCAAATGTTCTAGGCTCATATTGTACTATCGTACTCATGGCTGCTAGATGCCCTTGGTATCTCTTCGGCTTCTTGCTTTCACAGAATGTCCCCCTTGGGGCAATATGTCTCTTGGCATCCTCGAGAGTATCCCTAAGCCATGAAGGTCTTCTCTTATTTGAAGGATGTCGATCAATGGGATCCATAGGTCCTTCAACATTGGGCATCAGGTCATCCTTCGGCTCTTCCAACTTCCCTGCTTCATCTTCTTTGTCTTCCTTGGAGCTAGGAAGATTTCTTACTTTCTTGAGGGCAGCGTCTTCATCGAAGGTTGCATCGTGGCATATCTCCACTTCTCTTTGACCAGGCACATTGATTCTATATGCCTTCAAAGTTTTAATGTAGCCCACAAACATTCCCTTCTTTCGAGAAGCATCCAAGTTGCTTCTCTTTTCTTTCGGCACATGAAAGTAAACAGGACAACCAAAAACTCTAAAATGAGAAACATCAGGTTTTTTAACGGAGAAGACTTCTTCGGGAGTTTTGGAGTCCAGAGAGGAATGCGGGCATTTGTTTTGAACATACACAACAGTGTTCGCAGATTCTCCCCATAGAAACTTCGCAAGACATTGGTCACATAGCATGGCTCAGGCAACTTTCATAGTGGTCCTGTTCTTTCTTTCAGCAACACCATTTTGCTCAGGAGTGTACGTAGTTGTGGTCTCCCTCTTAATGCCAACTTCTCTACAAAAGTCATTAAACTCATTTGACTCATATTCGGTCCCATTGTCAGTCCTCAAAACTTTGATTTTCCACCAAGGCCTTGAAGGTACAAAACCATTTGAATGCTTTGTCCTTCTTCAAAAAAAAATATATCCAGGTCTTGCGGGAGAAGTCATCTGTAAAAGTCATGGAATAGGAACATCCTCCCAAGGATGTCACAGGCAGCATACCAGATAAGTCAGAATGTATCAACTGCAAGATATCAGTTGTCTTTGTGACACTTGAGGGGAATGGTCCTCTTGTATGCTTCCCTTAGGAACAACCCTGACATATATCTTCATGATCATCTCTCAATTTGGGCATCCTTGCCACCACCTCCCTTGCTTCGTGAAGGGCTTTGTAATGAAGGTGTGCAAACCTCCGGTTGCATAACTCTGTTTGAGGAGTTGTATCACATGTCATAGCCCCCAATGGACTTCCTCCAACCTGGTAGAGTGTATCAACTCTAAAACCAATAGAAAGAGCTTGCTTGAAGTTCTTCTTCCAAATAAGTACCTTTCTATCAACGAATGCCACCTTGAACCCTTTGTCTTCCATTGCCGAACTGGACACAAGGTTCTTCTTCAAGTTAGGTACATACAACACATCTTGTAATCGGATGAATTGACCTTGAGATAAATGGAGGGTCACAGTCCCTGTCCCTTTCACGGGATAGGTGGCATTATCTCCAAGGATAATTTCCAGATTAGTGTCCTTCTCAATCAAATCAGAAAGGGTTTCTTTATAACCAATGAGGTGCCTTGAAGCATCACTATCAATTAACTAGACATCCAAGGTGTCGGGTGGAGATGCAACAAAGAGGGAAAATACAAGAATAGAATCATTTGTCTTATTATCAACAACATTAGACTCATCGTACCTGGAATTTCTTGACCTCTTGAAAGGTTGCCCATTTCCATTACGATCAGAGTGAGCCTTCCTTTTTCCTTGGAACTTCTTGTTCCTGCCATTCCTTCTCGAGTTGTTGTTGTCATCATGCTTGGGAGAGTCCCTTCTATTAGGGCACTGTCTTGCACAGTGACCAGTCTTGTTACAAGTGTAACATCTCCCCTTCCTTCCTTTGGGCCCCTCTCTACCATGGTTTTGATTTCTTGGGCCACCATGGTTCTTCTTCTTTGCATGATGGGTGAAGGTAGTAGGGTCACTTCCATTACCATTAGAGGCATACTCCATCATTCTTGTTTCCTCTTGAGTGCATCTTGTCAATATTTCATCAAAATCAAGAATCACATTATTATTGAGAATAGTGGTATTGAATACATGCCAATCACGGGGAAGACCTCTAAGTGCAATAAGAACCATCTCTTGATCAGATATTGCTTCCCCAATAGCTAGGAGGTTATTCCTGATTTCAGTGAGCCTCATAAAATAGGATTGAATAGATTCATCCTTACCCTTCTTGATATTCTTCAGTTGATTCTTGAAGAAGAGGATTTGATTAGCATTGCTAGCCTTGAACATGCTCACCAGCTTATCATACATCTCCTTAGATGTATTCAGCTTAGAAATGTAAGAAACCAAGTGCTTATGAATAGAATCCCGGATAATTATCTTTGCTTTGATTTCCCCTTTTCTATTCTTCTTCTTCGTGGTAGCAACTACATTTGATGGAGGCTCTTGAATATTCCCCTATACATAGTCCATGACATCTTGATCTTCTAGCGCCAAATCCAAGGACATCTTCCATGCATGATAATCAGACTTATCAGTCAATTTATCATTAGCCTTGAAACCTTTGTAGGTTGAGGAGGCCATTTGTCCTTGATAGGATTTGCTTCAGAGATAGCTTCTAACACCAGCTTGGACTATTGAACTTTGTCTTCACCTCAACTCTGAAATCATATTAAATTTAGATAACCATGGTGTTCTATGCTTGATGCACTTTTACTTCAATCTTTCTTAGGCCCAATACAAAATAGCAATCACATAAACTTGAAAGTAAAATGTTGATAGAACACAATAATAGATCAATAGAAGACAAGTCAAATATAGATCAGACTTATAATTCCTTTTGTCCAGCAAAGATATGCGATATTGTCGCATTACGGTGGTCAGGAGGATACTTCAACCAACAAAGTCTTTCTCGGTCAACCAACACTTTCATGTGTCACACCCACAACTCTCAGAGACAACTCATCATGAGTCAACGCAAGTCAAACCAGGGACAGTGCAGAAAAGTCAACGCAACAAACTAGGGCTTCGGTCAAACAACCCAAAATTCCTTGATTTTAGTGCCCAGCTGTATGGCCTCCTAAAATCAGAATTTGTGCAGAAGATTGAGGTAAAACAACCAAGGGTTGTCCACGGTCAACGTTGCAGTCGAAAAGCCCTAAACAATTCAGTGCAGGAAACAAAAAGCCCTAAACAGATCAACGCAGAAAATAGTAGCTTCGCTCCACACATGTGAGGGAAAAAGGCCTCCAAAGGCTATCGAACCAATCAGATTACAATGACGGAAATGTGTGATGAGATGATGAGAAAATGACCTCCAAGTCTCTCCAATTTATATTCATCAATGAGGGTGTGTGACACATCTCTTAGGCATGTGGGATAAATCTGGCCGACCTTGCACATGTGGAAAATAAATTCAAACTCGATGTTCTGCTCATCCGATCAAGATGATCTTTAGATCAATCTTGCACCTCTCCGAAAGAGGAATCCAACAAAAATATGACCATCGTCATATGAGCAATGCAACATGGAGTTCGGACCTAGATGCCCAAAATTAACAAAATCCTCAAGGCCGAGTACCATTTTCCTTCATAGTTCTGAAGGCAAAATTCAGTTGCTGTGGTGGAGGTCAATTCAAAGTGTTTCCTTATTGATTTTTCCGTATCGTTATTCCAGAAATCCATCTATCAGGCTGAGCTTGGAATCCGATTTATTTTGATAACCAAGGACAAATTCAAGAGGCCAAATTTCTCAACAAAAAGGAGAAGACAAATTTCCTGTATTGGTCATCTTATCGGTTTGATTGGAGGAGCTGTGGCAGAGGAGCTTAATAACCAGAATTTCAATCAAATTCTTGAAGGTTGAGTGGTATCGTTTGAAGGGTTGGGTGCCAAAAAGCCACTTTCCATTCCATAATTAACCTTGCTCAGTTCTCTTAAGTGTCCCAAATAGTGTGGTATTTTCTCCTTGACAAAATTATTGTTAATCAAGGTTGTCATTGATGTCAATATGGCATTGACTGAGATGTCAATATTCTTGAGATGTCTGGTTCCAGATGATGATGCCGTGACTCTTGGTTGATACCATCAATGAAGATGTTGG
>CM076570.1:658822809-659011802 GCA_034641835.2 Pinus albicaulis
AGGTGGGACGCAGATCTGAGGAGCAGATCATTGTGAGGAGTGCTTAACAGCGTTTTCCAGGATCCTGTAGCAGCTTCATCTGTCTGGAGAGTTGAGGGCTTGGTGCTTTATCTGTTGCTGCGCTGTCACTGGCAGAGACAGCGTTTTTCCATTTGAGAGGGTTTGCAGTCTTCAGCCCCAGCGCAGTTCATCTTCAGCTTGCAGAGCAGCCAGGACGCTGTCCTTGTTGCAGCCATTCTTCTGTTGAGAGGGTCTCCACTTGCCTAGGGCAAGGATAGGTGCACTTACTCTAATTTATTGTACTCCTCTCTATGTACTTTCTGATTAATAAAATGGCTCAGATTTCGGTGTTACATGTGTCATGATTCAGTGACCTGGTTCAGTTTATATCTGTATTAGTGCATTTCTGTTTATTACTGGTTATTTCCCTTTGGGGATATTACATTATAGGTCCTTCTTCTTCCCTTGCTGCTACTGTCCCTTTGATGCAAGGGTTGCGTCCTTCTCCTCCTTCACTTTGCTACTTCCATTGTTGAATTTCCTCTTGGTCATCTGCTGGATTTCCTCCTGTCGAAGGATAGCCCACATGTCATCCCAATTAGGGAGTTGTGCTCTACCCAAAATGCTTTGGACAAAGGTTTCCCACTCATCAGTGACTACATTCAGGGTAGTCCTTACCAAGAGCCCTTCATCCGAAGTTGCCCCAATGGAAATCAGCTGATCCCAGATAGTCTTCAATGTGGAGAGGAATGGATCGATCTCTTCCCCCTTATGCATTTGGAACATCCTCAACTGGTTCTCTAGAAGCATCTTCTACTGGACGGAGCTACCTTGATACAGCGTGGTCGAAGTTGTACACACTTCATTTGTTGTTTTTTTCTCGACAATGTGTGGGACCACGTGATCCTTCACCCCATCAATGATCAAGCGCTTTGTCCGTGCTTAATTCTCATTGAATTTTTTCAGAGCGTCCGCATTGGTCGGCATAGCTAAGACATTTTCAGCGTGGTCTCTGATGCAGTACTCTTTTAGGACTGACAGGATTCTAGCTTTCCAGATCGCGAAGTTGGACACACCGTCCAACCTATCCTGATCATGCAGTTCGTATGGGGCCATCTAGGTCAAATCTGTCAAAGTGGGTACTCCTCTCCCTTCTACTGCTGCTACATTCAACATAAGATTGGATTTGGGTTTCGTGGCAGTAGAAATCCTCTAGAGTAGCTACTCCCTCTGACAATTGATTTCCCTCTCAGAAATCCTCCGCCAAATCTCCTGAATTAGTCTTGTACAATCACACTCCTAATTGAATCTCAGATTTGTTTAGCACAATTCTGCTGAGCGACTGTCCTCCTCCCGTTTTTGTCACCTTTGCTAGGCACTGTTCTGCACCGGCAAAACCTATGCCACACCAACAACTTATGAAGATCAGAAATAGCACTTCTAGCCTTGGCAAACTGTACAACAACTCACCAATTCGGACTGTGTCACCATTGTGGTGCTACGTTAGCTTCTGCGTGAGCAGACTGGCTCAACGTCCTTCTCCTGGTTTTGCGTCAGCCTTTGCGTGAGCAAATTGTCTCTGTGTCACCTCTCTGGAGCTGCGTCAGCCTCTGCCTGAGCAGACCGACTCTGCTTCACCCCTGCAGGGTCTGCTATCTCTCTAGTGCCGCGCTGCCTTCTTCCAGATCAGTGCTGCTTCAACTTGTTGATTTTGTACCATTGGAAAGTGTTTCGAGTCTCATATTTTGCGAGGAGGCTTGGACATCAGTATTCTAGAGAACCCATAAACCGTTTGTGGAATTTCCACTCAGATCATGCTTTATTAGAATAATTAATTGTTTTAATGTGATCCCTAAGTCTAAACTTAGGGAAATTAAATAATTAAAGGGTATTAATAAAGAAGAGTGTGAATCTTCTAGAAAACGAAGATCAAGTCATCTTTTAATCCTAGCCATTGATTAGAGTTCTAATCTGGGCCGTTGATTCATCAACGAAAAGACTATAAGAGAAGGCTTGAGGGTCATTTGGAAAGTAAGCCGGGCACAGACTCAGTGCTCGAAGGAAATCGATTCTGAAGGAATAGAATTTGATTTCAGAGGGAGAGGTTGTAGAGGTGGAGTTGCAGAGACAGAAGGAGGAAGGGGAAGTCAACAGAGGAAGAAGAAGGCATAAGGAGGACAGAAAGGGGACATCGCTGAGCAATACCACTGGTCCTCCACGTAGAGTGACACAGTCCAACGCAGTGTCTGCGTAGAAGGCCACGCAGAGTGACGTAGAGGGAGGAAGGGTGTCTCTAGTGTGCTAGAAATTCTTCCGAAGAGTTCGGAAAAATTATGTCAGGTGTATTCTAGTCATCTGCTCGTCAAATTTCTGTAAATGATTTCCACTGCTGAAGAATAATACAAACCCTCATCTGCTACACCAATTTTCCCACATTGGGTTTTTCCAGGGACAGTTGTCTAAAAATAACTGTGTTAATGTGATTGTTTCTATTGCGTTATATGCGTTCTATTTGATTTTCTGCGTATGATTAAGTGAATATTGCAGTTGTGTTTATTTTAGAATTTCCTAAAAGTATCTGTAAATAATAATTAGGCGAAATAAATCAATCACTTCAGTTGTATTTCAGCTTGAAAATTTCACATTGTATCAGAGCAAAAGACGAGAGATAGAAGAGGAGGTTTTGCAGTGGAACGAAGGTCCGACAACGATGCAACATCAACTCGAAAGGGTTCACACAGTCCTCCAGAATGCATGGAGAAACATAGGGATCTTGACGTTTCAGTTTTGGCGTCCAGACTAGAAGAGGATTTCGCTTGTGTGTCAAGCACGACCTCTCCAGGGGTTTGGTATATTGGCAGTGGAGCATTTGCTCAAATGATGGGAGTTCGAGAATGCTTCTTGTGCTACCAGGAAGAGTAAATGAATTTTGAGATCACGATGGGAAACAAAGCAAGTGTACCCCCTATGGAAGAGGAACCATAATATTTCAAACAGAAGTTGGTAACAAGTTTCAGGCCACCAACGATTGCATGTATCGGGATCGGGGATGAACTTGCTCTCGGTGTCTCAACTTCAGAATAAGGGTTACGATGTATACCTTATTGGCTACAAAGTTTATGTCAAACACCCTAGTTTGAAAAGGAAGGCACAAATTGGAGTAAGGAGCCGTAAATTGTATAAGTTATAGCTCGAGTCTCCATTGGCACTGATAGGTAGTACTAATGAAAGGGATTTGAATGAATTATGGCACAGAAGAATGGGGCATCTACATCATGGAGCCTTGAAGATCTTCAATATGACTGTCACAGGAGCTCCAGAACTTAGTACCAGGAAAGACGATGTCTGCAGGGGGTGCGTATTAGGGAAGTATGCTAAGGTATCATTTCCAAGAAGCAACAATAGGGCCAAGAGTGTGTTGGAATTGATACACTTAGACATCTACGTACCAATGTCCACGAATGCTCTGAGTGTTGCAAAGTATTTTGTCACCTTTATTGATGACCATTTCCGGAACACATGGATCTACTTTCTGAAGACCAAAGATGAGGTCTTTGAACGATTCAAAGAATTCAAGGCTTTGGTAGAAAATCTAACCGGAAAGCGGATCAAGAAATTGAGATCAGATAATGGTGGAGAATATATTGATAAAGACTTCACAAGTTTTTGCGCAAAGGAAGGCATCAAGAGAGAATGGACAGTTGCATATAATCTGGAGCAGAATGGAGGTGCAAAGAGGAAGAATAGGACTATTGTGGAAGTTGCGAGGACTATTCTGTATGATCAAGACATGCCCAAATTTCTATGGGTTGAAGCTTGCAATACAATAGTGTATGTGCAGAACAAGGTGCCTCATAGAGCATTGCGTATAGTTACTCCTGAGAGTGTGTTCATTGACAACAAGTCTTAGGTGAGCCACTTCTGGATATTTGGCGGTATAACGTATTGCCACGTACCCGATGAGGAGAGGAAGAAGTTAGATGAATTGCAGAGAAAGGATACCTTGTGGGATATAGCGAAAATGCGAAGGCATATCGCATCTATATTCCCGAGAATAGGAAGATCATAGTATGATGGGACGTGAAATTCATGGAGAAGAGAGCCTTCAGGAGATCCTGGGAAATGTCTACAGATACGCAGTCTGAGGAGGATCCCCTAGTTCAGCCACAACGACCTACAGAAGATGGCTCTAGTGCCTCTCCACGACACAAGGAGTCTGAGGAAATTTCTTCCGAGGAAGTGCAAGGAGGAGAGCAGGTAAATCCACCCACCACTAGTGGAAGGACGAGCAAAGAACTCCAATAGACTCTAAGGGTTGCAGAGGAATTTATTGGAGCCCCTAGAAATGAGAAGAGGGTACGCAGGCAGCGAGACAGGTACCCGGCACTTGTAGCATAGGTTGGAGAACCCTCTAGTTTTCAAGAGGCAGCTCAACATCAGGTGTGGGTAGACGCTACGGTGGAGGAGTACAACTCCATCATGACAAACAATGTATGGGAAGTAGTCCCTAGACCTCAGAACAGATCGGTTGTGGGATCAAGAGGGACCTACCAGATCACGTATGCTGAAGATGACAACATAGAAAAATTCAAAGCCAGGTTTGTGGCTAAGGGGTATGCACAGAAGGAAGGGATCAATTATGAAGAAACCTTCACCCCTGTAGCTTGGTACACTTCGATCAAATTCGTCATCTCTTTTGTAGCGCAGATGGGATGGAAAATTCACCAGATGGATGCCAAGACAACGTTCTTGAATGGGGTGATAGAAGAGGAAGTGCACATAGAACAGCCAGAAGGCTTTGAGACACATGAACAGAAGACTCATGTATGCATGCTTAAGAAAGCCTTGTACTGACTGAATTAAGCCCCTAGAGCATGGTATGGGCAAATTGATAGCTAACTAGAGAAGATGGGATTTGTCAAGAGTGATGCAGATCCCAACCTCTACTATTTAAGAGTTGGGGATGAGCTGCTAATTCTGCTTTTATATGTAGATGATATGTCCTTGACTGGATCATCTAAGCTCATTAAAGACTGCAAGGAAAATCTGTCTACAGAATTCGACATGAAGGATTTGGGGCAGATGCAATATTTTCTTGGTTTGGAGGTTTGGCAGCAGAAGGGAGAAATCTTCCTTGGGCAAGGAAGATATGCTACAGAGATCCTAAAGAGATTTTAGATGGAGGACTGTAGACCCATGGCTACACCAATGATCATAAACTGGAAGAAGATCGACACGTCCGAGGATGATGAGGCTGACCCTACCTTGTATAGGTAGCTCATAGGATCATTCATGTACCTGGTCAACACTAGACCAGACATCTGTTATGCCGTGAATACCCTCAGTCAGTTCATGGTAGAACCAAGGAGGGCTCACTGGGCAACAACTAAACATGTTCTCAGATACTTGAAGGGGACAGTCGTGTTTGGATTGAAGTACACCAAGGGCAATGAAATCCAGTTGAGTGGGTTCATTGATGCAGACTAGGCTGGAAGACCAATGGATCAAAAAAGTACCAGTGGGTGCTATTTCAGTCTCGGATCAGGAATGACTTCCTAGTGCAGTAGGAAACAAAAATCCGTGGCATTGAGCTTAGCCAAGGCTGAATATATGGCCGTCAACACAGTTTTGTGTGAGGCCATATGGCTTCGTAAGCTGCTCATGAAATTGCTCAAGAAGAGGATGGAACCGACGAAAATTTTGTTTGATAATCAGAGTTGCATCCAGCTCTTTGAGAATCAAGTGTTTCATGACCGGTTGAAGCACATTGACATTAGGTGCCACTCCATCAGAGGCTATGTCCAACGGGGAGCTGTACAGTTGAAGTACATTCCTACAGGAGAACAGGTGGAAGATATTCTCACGAAAGCTCTGGGTAAGAGTAAGTTTACTTACTTCAGGGAAAATATGGGGATAGTCAAGAACAAATTCCAGTAGAGAAATGGGTGGACTTGAGATTAAAAGGGAGCTGCAGTACGGATGAGGTAGTGGCAGAAATAGTGTCATAGGCAACAGTACAGAGGGCAACAATGCAGAGATGAGGGGCAACATCCAAGACATCAACAACGCAGTAGATGCTTCAGGTCAGAGTAGATGCAGTTGGTATTTTGCTTAAACACTTTTCTCACTAAGAGGGAGTGTTGATTTTGTAGCATTTGAAAGTGTTCAAGTCTCATATTTTTGGAGGAGGCTTGGACATCGATATTCTAGAGAACCCAGAAACCATTTGTGGAATTTCCACTCGGATCATGCTTTATTAAAATAATTAATTATTTTAAAGTGATCCATAAGTCCAAACTTAGGGAAATTAAATAATTAAAGGGTGTTAATAAAGCATAATGTGAATCTTCTAGAAAACGAAGATCAAGTCATCTTTTAATCTCAACCATTGATTATAGATCTAATTTGGGCCGTTGATTCATAAACGAGAAGACTATAAGAGAAGGATTGAGGGTCATTTGGAAAGTAAGCCGGGCACAGAGTCAGTACCCGAAGGAAATCAATATTGAAGGAATAGAATTTGATTTCAGAGGGAGAGGTTGTAGAGGCAGAGTTGCAGAGACAGAAGGAGGAAGGGGAAGTCAAAAGGAGGACGCAGAGGGGATAACGCTGAGCAGCAGCACTGGTCCTCCACGTAGAGTGATGCAATCTAGTGTAGTGACTGCACAGAAGGCCACACAGAGTGATGCAGAGGGAGGAAGGGTGTCTCCAGTGTGTTAGAAATTCTTCCGAACGGTTCGAAAAAATTATCTCAGGTGTATTCTAGTCATCTGCTTGTCAAATTTCTATAAATGATTTCCACCACTGAAGAATAATACAAACTCGCATATGCTGCACCGGTTTTCTCACATTGGGTTTTTCCGAGGACAATTGTCCAAAAATAACTGTGTTCATGTGATTGTTTCTATTCCGTTATATGCATTCTATTTGATTTTCTGCTTATGATTAATTGAATACTGCAATTGTGCTTATTTCAGAATTTACTGAAAGTATCTGTAAATAACTTATCATAAATAAGTAGGTGAAATAAATCAATCACTTCTGTAGTATTTCAGCTTGAAAATTTCACATAACTGCGCTTCTTGCAACAAATATCTTTAGCCGCTTTGCTGATGGTTCAACTTGATTTGCAATGCTCTGATACCATGTGATAATTTATGAATCCTTCATACAGAAACCGTACTGCTAACTATTGATTTACTTCTCCTACTTGATTTATTACACAAGTTATTTAACTTAATATTTAGAAAAACTAAGAAGTAAACACAAATAACAACCTACACAAATACAAATCATTTACTGAACATCACACACATATGACAATTGTCATAGATTTTGAGGAGAAATGTCCCCGGAAAAACCCAATGTGTGAAAACCGATACAACAGCTCTAGAGGGTTTTATTATTATGCAGAATTTGAATACAACATTCTGGGCACCAGAAACGGTTTTCCCTACAGAGAAAATACACAGCAGCTGTACCTTATCACTTAGAGACAAAATATGGTTGAATCAAACCCTCAGTCGGGAATTACAGATAACGAGCCCTTTTTGGCCCACTGGAACCCCAACATAGCTTTTCCTGCAATTGCTTCAACCCCTCTAGCCTAGCGCAACCTCTGCGCAGCACAGGCTGTTCCTGCGTCACTCTGAAGGCCTATGCATTGCCTCTACGTCATCCAGAAGGGTGTGCGTCACCCTCTGTGTGGCCTCTTTGTCAGTTTCGCTGGGTTGCGTCCCTCTTGTTGGCCTCTGCGCTACCTGGTACAATGTTACCTCTCTGCTGCTGTATTCTCGGCCTTGGATGAGATCATCCCTTGCTGATCTTTGCCCCTCACTGCACTGCAAACTCAGTTAGAAATCCTTAGCAAACCTCGCCCCAGAATTTTGACTTAGCTTCAGTGCATCCTCTGTGTGTGTGTTCTTCAACTGACCCCAAGCCTTTTCTTTATACTTTTCTCTTTGGCAATCCAATGACCGTGATCTAATCTCTAATCGATGGCGAAGATTAAAAGAATGCTTGATCCACGTCACGTAGAACATTCTCATCACATGTGTACGTTAATTCACTTTAATTTTTTAATTTCTCTAAGTTAGACTTAGGGTCCCCATTAAAAAATTTAATTATTTGAATAACTTTTACACCAGATGGAATTTCTCCAAACGCTTTCTGGTTCTTGGAGATCTCATGTGTTCCGGTCCCTCCGCAAAGTTTCGGAGCTAGAGCACACACGATGCTACACCAAAATCTCAACACCAAGTAGATGTGGGATGATCTCGGTACGCTATACCGGGGATCTTTCGAGCAATGAAAGATGTAGCTTGAGGAGAAGCTGAGATGTACCTGTATGCAGAAGGGGGAGTGCATAGACCCATTCCTCACTAGGCTTCAGGATGTTCGAGACCAACTGCCAACTGTAGGGTCAGTGCCCCAACCTAGATAATTGGTGCGGTTAACCCTCAAAAACGTTTCTTGAGACTGACAAGTCTTTGTCCAGAGTATCCTGGGTAGAGACAAGTTGTGAAAGTGGGACTGGATGTGGGTTGATTTGCAATAGGAGGAGATGAGGCGAGATTTGGTTAAGAGCACCATCAGTGGCAACAGTAGCAACAATGGGACGAAGCAAGTGATGGAAGAGGAGAATGTGGCCCTCGCATTAATGGGGCAGCAAGACGTAGGAGGAAGAAGGACCTTTCCAAGGTCAAAGGCTTCAAGTGTGGTGAGTTAGGCCACTACAACACTCAATGTCCTCTCTGAAAGAAGGATAAGGAGGAGAAGGTGGACCAGCAAGCTGCATCTGCGAAGATTGATAGGTTATCCTCCAGACTGGAGGAAGAGTTTTCCATGATTATTGACATACCTCCAAGAGTGAGGTCGGGTGATTTGGTTTTGTAGCCCCAGAGAGCTAGAGATGGGCAGGATCATTAAGGAGTCCACCTCTTGGATCAATACCTTGCTATGAGACCCCATAGCATGCAGTAGCAAGATGGACCAGTGGTAGTTGGTGTAGTTAGATGTAAGAAGGATATATGGAGTGGCTAGTAGGAGTCAGAGAATGAGTAGCCCAGTGCAGAGTTGGCAACGGTGCAGACTCAGCGACAACGCAAAGGCGTCAGTGATAGCACAAAGACTATCAACAGTGAAGACTCGGTGACAAATGCATCAGACTAAACACAGTTGGTTTAGTATGATGGACAGTCTCAGTTGTAGATGTTGCGATTGCAACAATAGAAGATGAGAGAGTTGCAGATGTTGCAGTAGCAACAACAATAGAGTTGTAGTGCAGATGTAATGTTGGCAACAGTTCAACAACAACACAAATGTAGCGCATATCATGGTTGCGCAGTAGTTGGTGGGCAACAGTAGCCAAACATCAACAGCGTGACAGGAGATGGTGCAGAGGCAATGTACTGTAGCAGTAGTTGCAGTTGTAGTACTAGAACACTTTCGTCATTTTGTAGCATCAAATGTGTTCTAGCCTTGAAATTTTGTGGAGAGGCTAAAATACATGAGTTCTCTAATACCCAGAAATAGTTTCTGGAAATTCTACCTAGAAATGAGTGTTTGAATATTTCCTAAGTCTAAACTTAGGAAATATGATTAATTAAAAGGTATTAATTAAGTCATGGTGAGAATCTTCTAGAAAATGACTTGGATCGAGTTTTAGTTAATCTTAGCCATCGATTAGGTTTTAATCGTTGTTGTTGATGTCCGAACGAGAAATTATAAGAAGAAATTCGATGGGGATTGGAGAACACACTTACAAAGTTCCATTTCACTGGCAAATCGATTTCCAGAGTAGTAGCGTTGAGTTGTCATATTGAGAGCTAGTGAGCCTAAAGTAGTGAGAGAAGGGCAGGGATAGTAAGGTGGGAGGAAGATTTTCCAATTTCGGTGGGTGCATTGCAGAGACGTAGTGAGTGCCATAGAGAGGCAACGTAGAGCCACGTAGAGGCAGTGTAGTGCTTCATAGGAGATTCCGTATTTTGCTGGGGAGAAGAGTTGATTCAGTGCCATAAGTCGAAGAGAGTGTGTGGAGGCTAGGAGGATCCATTTCCCAGACAACAGTTGATCAGATACCGAGAGGAGAAGCAGTTTTGAGTTTGTGGGACATAGTACTGCGTAGGCTGACACAGTGACTGTGAAGAGGCAGAAAGGAGCAACTCAAATTGAGCTAAGGTCAGTGTCAGATCGCCACTAGGAGTGAGATTTTTCTCACTACATTTACTGTCGGTTATTTCTATGTATGGATTGCTAGATTTAAGCATCCACAATTTTGTACTTAGATTTATTACTGCATAATAATCAAACCCTCAACTGCTACACCGATTTTTCTCGAGTTGTGTTTTCTGGGGACTTATTCCAAAAATAAATGTGTATTTGTGTGTGTGTGTGCTTTTATCTTTCCTGCGTTATTTTTCTTTCGCAATATTATATTTGTTAAGGTTGCAGTGTATTAGTTTCGATATTTACCGTAGCACACAGTAAATAATTTGTTAAATTTATTTAACAAATAGAAGAAACGACATCAATTGCTGCAGTAGGATTCCGGGTAACATAATTTTCACACATAGTCCATCGCATCATGGTCTTCCAAAGTCAAGTCCAAAGACATCTTCCATGCATGATAGTCAGATTTGTCATTGAGCTTATCCCCAGTCTTGAAGTAAGATGTAGAAGCCATTGAGGCTTTTCCTTGTCCAACATATATTTCTTTGTGATTACTTTTCTCTCTCTTGCTGGGGCTTTGTCTTTACCTAGGCTCCAATACCATGTTAATTTTAGTTAACAATGGTATGTTCTATTTTTAGCACAATTACTTCAATGTTCCTTAAGCAACCCAACAACAATTTCAATTCACATTAATCATTAATCACATTGACAGTGAAAGTCGATAGAACATGAAACAAAATGCAGAACACAAGCCAAGACAAGAGGACACCAAATTTGGCGCATGCCAGGGAAAACCCCAATTTGGGGAAAACCGTTTGATCAATTCTTATTATTATATAAAAATGTTCAGCAGAGAGAGGGAGAGAGTACAATAATCAAAATTGACTTTCCAAATTCATGTCAAAACAACCCTGTCAAAATCTGTAGTCAACTGTATTGAAACTTCAGACCTAACGAGAAAGTCAATGTTGGTAAAAACAATAAAATGTCTCCTTTGAAGCTTGGTCAAACCGAGTGAAACTTGGCCTGGACAGGAGGTCAAAATCTTCCCAAAACAGTGAACGGATCAACAATCAAACTTGACCAACATGTAGTTAAATTTGCGGTCAAACAAGCCTGCAGTCAACACAGGTCAAACAACCTATAATTTCTTGATTTTTGTGCCAAACAGTATGGTCTACCAAAAATGAAACTTTCCCACAAAAATCGCAGTCAAAGCTAGTCAACAAGGATTCAGTCAACGTTGGTCAAACTTGGTATGTTGCTTGAAATTTTTGGTCCTGCAATTCAGCCTAGAAAACTTGTCCTTCCTGCCACGTGTGAGACAGAAAAGCTGCCCACTAGTTGTATGAACCAATCAGATGAGGAGAGAGAAGAATGTGTGAGTGATGATGATACCAAATGAGGTGTGAGGTCACTTGTATTTATACAGTTCGTTTTGGGTGAAGAGATAGATCCATTGGACTTCTTGAGCCTACATGATGGTGAAGCCGACCTGAACAAAAGTGCACACGTGTGCATAATTGCAAAATCACACTTCTGCTTATCCAAATGAGATGATCTTTATATCAATTTTGGTCCTCTTGAAAAGAGGAATTTAATTGTAATATCCCAAATGGGAAAATGATAGTAATAAAAAGCAACAATAGACTATAAAATCACACCATTAACACATGAAAACTGGAGCCAAAAACATGATTTGAGCCATTTTATTAGTGTTGGAAGTGAGTAAAATACTTGTGCTGGAATGGGTGCACCTGGGCCTGCTCAAGGTAGGATAGAATACATCTCAAATCAAGCTGGAATGTCTCTCTTCGGAAATGGCTCTGCGTGGCTTTGATGCTGCGTTGCTCTGCCAGAAATACTACTGCTACTTCGGCTCTGCGCTGTTACTCCTACTTTGCGTTGCTACTTCGGCTCTGTGCTGTTACTCCTGCTCTTTTGCTGCTAGTCCTGCTCTGTGCTACTACTTCAGCTGAAATGCTATTAGGGCCGACTATGACGCTCAGAAAATTCCGGGATTTGGACACCAGACCCTACTCAAGAAACCCACAAAAACCCATGAAGGAATTGTGGAATGCTTGACTTCGGAAAATTGCCCCTATTGGGCTTGACCCACTGCGCTGCTGGCTGAAGCTCCTCACCTAAAGAAATCATTGCAAAACTGCCGCAAATAATGAGAAATCAACCCTGTTAGGAAGCACTCAACTTCCCCACCAAATATCAGCTGCACGTTCCCTCTCTTTTTTCCTTCCGAAAAAACCCTCCTACTGAATTGCGTCCCCACTGCGTAATCACTACATCCTCCACGCAGTCCCTAGAATGATAACGCTCTCCCTGCAATCTTGGTTGTGAAATGCTCCTCGAAAATGATGAATCTCCTCTCCTGAGCAGGTACTCGAAGTCCCTCGAGGTAGAGGTTGAGATCATCGCTTGTGTAATATCCCCAATTAGCAATTGTGCTAATTAGGATATTAATTTTTGATAAATTTTGATGATGCTAATGTTAAGCAGAAATAAGGTGGGTCCGGACCTACAATTAATAATTAAGGGAAAAGCTACAACCTACTCCCATAGTTCACAAGGAAAAATTGCGTCCTTAGTGGGGTCCATGTGGCCAGCATTCGATTTGGAGGCAGCTCCCAAGGTGGAAGCGTGGGAGAGGCTCTATGGGGCAACGCAATGAGTTGCTAGATGAGGGGACTGCGTAGTGCATGGTGGGCCCAAGGGAATGTTGGGGGCTCAAGTGATAAAAGTAAGTGAAGGCAACTCATTTCCTCATTTCGTTCAACTTCTGTTTTGATTGTCTTCTTGACATAGCACGCTTGTGTTGGGTTCCAAGTTTGCAGTGTTGTTTAGCACACGAGATCTTCAGGCGGAGATCTCAACCTCTACCTCGGGGGACTTTGAGTGCCCGCTCAGGAGAGGAGCTGTACCATTTTGGAGGGACATTTAACGACAGAGACTAGAGGAGAAGCGTTTTCTCTTTAGGGACTGTGTAGAGGATGCAAAGACTGTGCAGTGGAGGATGCAGTTCAGTTGGGAGGTTGCTCCGGGAGGTGAGAAGTGAGAGGAGATTTTGGAGGACACTTGGTGGGGAAGCTTAGTGCTTCTTAATAGGTATTTTCCAGGCGTTTTGGTGGCCAGTAGCAGAATTTTCAGGAGGACCGAATTGCCCAGTAGTTGGGTGAGCCAAGCCCAAGAAGGCCAATTTCTGAGATCAGAACTAGGAGGAGCCCTTTCTGGGTTTTTTTGGGTTTATTGAGGGGAAGCCAAGGATAATTTGGTAGAATTTTCTAGGCAGGTTTGAGGTGTCAAATAGAGGTCCTAACTCAGCCAGCAGCTAGAGGAGCTAGGGGAAATTGGGCCGAAATTCCGGGTTCAACATTTGGCCAATTCCTTCGTGGGTTTTGTGAGTAGAGTCCGGGGTTAAAAGCTTGGAATTTTCTGAGTAGGGGAAACGACCCAACCAGCAGTTCGAAGTCAGCCAGCAGCAACATTTCTGGGCAGAACAACGCAACATCAGACCCACGCAGAGCCATTTCCAGAGAGACATCCCCACTTGATTTGAGATGTATTCCAGCTTGCCTTGATCAAGTCCATGTGCACCCATTCTAGCACCATTATTGTACTTGTTTTCGACATCAATAAAATGGACTAGATCATGTTTTTGGCTCCAGTTTTCATGTGTTAATAGCGTGATTTTACTTGCTGTAATTTTTAGTCTATTTGTTGCTTGCATTACTGTCATTTTCTCTTTTGGGGATATTACAATGGTATCAGAGCTTTGTTCTTGGCCCAGGCGTGGGGATCTTTTCCCATGAACGAAGAGGGTAGGCAGAACATTACCCACCAAAGGCAGTAGAGGTGGCAAATATGGGGGAGTCAAGGAGCAACGAGGAAGCAACATTTGGTAGCATCTTAAAGGCCCTAAATGAAGGGAATGTTGGAAGGACTCAAGCACCAAAATAGGAATAAGAGCATCCATCATGAGTCCCTAGTTGGGGAGACTTCAGGGGTCTCAAAACAGTGTGACCACCCTTTACCAGCGATTCACCCGCTAGCCTTCAGTAGGCCAACCAGGACCACAATGCCTACATTTTTACCATCAATATCGAGTTACCAAGGTAGGTAGCATGATCATATACGCATGGGAGATTATTTCCGAGAATGGCAATCCGTGGGGGAAAACTTTAGAGCAACTTTGTGCTTCAGAGATTATTTCCAGCTCAAGCGGGATGAAAAAGGTAGGAACAATAGGGGGTCTAGCACGTAGAGCTCGGAGTTGCAGCGTACCATTAGGAGAATACCTTTTCCCAAGTATGCTGGATCCACTGAGTGCACAACTCGGGATCGGGTGGGAAAGTTGGATACCTTTTTCCAACTTAACCGATAGCTTAACCGAGCAATAGATGGGGAAGCCATCCGAATGGCTACCTTGCACTTGGAGAATGAGGGCACATAGGATCATGGGGAGCATGTGGATACACCCAGTATGACGTAGGGGTCAGCCGTGTTGGAGACTTCGTTGACCATGTCAATTGAAATCCTAGTAGAGAGAGTAGAGCCTACCCGGTAGTGCCATCCATTGAGGTGATGACTGGGGTAGTGTCCGAGTCTTCGGGTGGTAGCAGCATGCGGTAGATGGGTGAGGTTCTAGGAGATGTATCCACCTTTGATGAGACGCTAGGAGAGATAGAGGTATTTGACGATGGTCGAACACAGCAGTGTCATCAGCATTAGGCAAACCTCCTAGATTTGAAAGGGAAGGCCACATTAGTATGAGAGGATTTTTTGTTGCAGAACGAGGCTCTGGAGGGCATGAGAGTGGTTTGTGTCGAGTCAGCAGCCAAGTTGGCCCACATTGGGGAATGGTTGGATTCCCTAATGGTACAGCTAGAGGGCAGATTGGAGTGTCAAAGCAGCCCCCTTCAGGCATACATAGACGGGGATAGCAGCACTGTTGGGTCATCTCTTCCCATTGGAGAGAGAGAGACAGAGCCACCTAGTCAGATCTCATATGTTGACTTGGATAGCGGGATGAGACGATCAGAGTTGCACAAGGTGCAACATCCGCATGTTGGGGTTGGATGGCGAGAGATTTTGAGATGGTACCCGGTGGAGTGGGTTATGGAGATGGTGGAGGATCCGGGTGTAGTTCAGCAGGAGTTTCCAGGTGCTGGGAATACAGGAACACCAGACTGGCATGTAACTCTGACTATTTCTAACATCTATATTGGTATGTGTTGAGTTTTTCAATATATTTTTCCATGAAGCTTGAAGAAAGGATTTTACAGAATAGTTAAATACTTAGCCTAATAGATATTTATCTACTGTAGATGGTTCATTCAGCAATCATCCTTTTAGGGTCTACTTATGCATTTAGTAGTTTCTTTGGATAAATGCTCTTAGAGTGAACGTGTTCAAGCGATGTTATGGACTTATCTAGTATTGTATGGATGTGTTTTTTATGAGAGTATTTAAAGTATTTATAGGTTAATAATAAGTGCCAAATGACAGAGGATTTGGATGCTATCTCTATGAATACATTCCCATTATTAATTTTGATTTATATTTTGTAAGTTAAAATTTGCAATAAATGTATTTTGAATTTTTTCTTTGTGAAAATTGTTGGTTAAAATTTAGAATTTGTGATCATTTGCAGGTTGGTCAAGGACCTGGGGAGAAGAACACTTTGGAAACAGGTACCCATTCTGTGCATGCCACTCTTTCCTCCTTGTTCAGGCTTTTATTCTTTTTCACCTTCCGCAAAGTAAATTCCTATAAGGCTTTTTGGGCATGAATTGCACATATGAACACTATATGTAAATAGTGGGAAAGTCGTGAAATGGTTGGGTAAAGCAAGCCAATAAGTTCTTGACAAAGGAGACACATCTCAATCATAAATTGTGCAGGAAACTATTAAAAATGGCTATTTCATAAACAAAAAATATATAAAAAACAAAACATATTATAACATAATGGAAATCGTTTTTATTTTATTTTTAAGACAACATTTTGAGCAATGTCATATATGTAATAAATGGTTCATAAACCGAGTTGTTGGCTGATTTTTATAGGATTCCAATTAGAGTTCAGTCTGACCCTTGGCTGATTCCGAGTCCAATACCAACTTTTGAGACGTTGGGTATAATTCCTGCATTGTTCAGCATGTGAAACTTCCCTTGGGCTTATGTATAGTTGTGAAATGCCACTCACGTTGTACAATATTCTATGAGACTTGAGACTTCTACTCTTTCAAGCATGCACTATATGCTGTAAATTTTTAGTCGCACAAATGTGTACCAGAGGGCTGTTAGGTTCTGAGAAACCTCACCATCATAGACTAGACATCATTGGGAATAGGAGAACCTCCATAACATGGATTTCAAATCATCCACGGGCTCTAGCAAAAGCTAAATCACTTCTTCAAGCTAGCTAATGTTTTGGTAGGCTAATATCATTTGGCTTTGTACAGCAACATGCAGGGCCTTTGTTAGTTCCATCTATCGAGTTTAGTATTTGATATTCTGAAAAAAACATAAATTATTATGACAAATTTCCAGGCAAGTAATTTTCGGATTGTCATATATGATACTATAGCTGGGTACCTTGCTTCATGGTATTTCATTTACTACATTTTAGGCTTTAGGTTTTTGTTAATTTTAGATAACAATGGTATGTTCTATGGTTTAGAGCAATTTACTTCAATCTTTCATATTAGCCCAATATTGATTTCCAGATTAGCAATCACATTAACTTGATAGTAAATGCAGATAGAACATAAACAAAAAGCAGAAGACAAGCCAAGACAAGAGGACACAATGTTTGGCGGATGCCAGGGAAAACCCCAATGCGGAGAAAACCCTTTGATCAAATCTTTTTATTATTCTTCAAAAGTTCAGTAGAGAGAGAGAGTAGATAATATAAAATTCACTTGCCCAATCACTGTCAAAACAGTCTAGTTAAACAGAAGTCAACAGGATGCCCTAAACAGAAAGTCAACACCGGTCAAACCAGTAGAAATAATCCTCCAAATCAGCTTGGTCAAACCCAGTCAATTCAGCCTCCAAAAACAGTCCCGAAAATAACAGTCAACCTGCTCCAATTGCCTTGGTTTTCGTGCCAGAATATGCGGCCTAAGGAGAGCGAAAGAACTGTCTGAAAACCGCAGCCACAACAGTGAAGTTGACCCTTGGTCAACGCTGCTGCAATTAGCCCAAAAACAGATCTGTGATTTCTGTTTGAAAGTTTTGGTCAGCGTTGGTCAACGCTGAAATGAGAAGCTGCTCCTTTTGTTGTACGACCCAATCAAGAGAGGAGAGGGAATGTGTTGATGGATGATATCCAAAATGAGGAAGAGGTCTCTCTTATTTATACAATTCGTTGGGAGTGGAGACACATAAGTTGGGGCTTATAAGCCTACATTAGATTTCTGGCCAACCTTGACAATTTGCACATGTATGAGAATTAAATTCAAAATCTCACTTCTGCTCATCCAAACAAGATGATCTTTAGATCAATCTTGCACCTCTCAAAAAGAGGAATCCAATAAAAATATCATCTCCATCATATGAGCTGTCCAAGGTGGAGTTTGGCCCTAGTTTCCAATTTTAACACTCCCTCACAAGTTTCAACTAGGGAGAAATCCACCTGCGACTCCATTTGTCAACCTATACCATCTCTATCATGATTGCATTGTTCTGTTGAACTATCAAGAAATAATGAAGAAGAATTTGATCGAGAGTGAGTCACAAGACCTTGCCATTCTCCACTGACCCATAGTCAGTCTAGAGGTAAAAACATCAATCAGACTTGATCCCAGATTAAGTTGTTGAACACCATGTTTTTGGAAATACTGAGAGAGGGTGAATCAATATTTTTTTTCAATTATTACTTTTACCAGTTTAGATTTCTTATAATTAGAACACAAAATGAACAATAAGAATAAATACTTTTATTAATCTCTTCTTTACAATAAATCCAATACAATAGTATAGAGCTCCAACCCTAGATCAAGACACCAATCTTCTATCCTTCCAGGCACCAATCTGTACTATGCTAAGCACCAACTTGGACTTCACGAGGCTCCGACCTCTAGGGCTCCAACCCTATCTTCCAAGGCTCCAATCTTGTCACTTTGAGGCACCAACCTCTAGGGCTGTAACCCTATCTTCCAAGGCACCAACCTGGTCGCTTATGAGGCTCCAACCCTCAGCTTCAATTCGTCAAGGTATGTTTGATAATTCTTCATGGCTCCCAATATCTTCTTCAATGAACCCTGCCAATCTCTTCAGCAATGTCTTCTCCAAATCACTTCGTCAATGACAACCTTTTCTTATCATGAAGGTATTGCCACTTCTCTTCATGATACCCAACCAAAGATCTCCAAAGTCACCTCATGATGACATCATCAATGTATCATGATCTCCAATAATAACTCCAAGTTCAGTTTGTGCTCACCAACTGAAACAATTCCTGTGAGAAACCTCCCATGAAACCACTGTCCCGGTCACTGACAATGGTCTTTGGACGACTATGTAGCCAGAAAATCTCCCTGAAGAACAACTCGGCCACCTGTGAGACCGTGCACTGAGATAAGGATTAAAACATTAAAACATAATCAAGGGCTAAGATTAACTTGGAGGTGATCCATGACTTTATCTAGAAGATTCACATTAGTTTAATTAATACCCTTTAATTAATCAGTTTCCCTTAGTTTAGACTTAGGAAAACATTAAAAACTATTAATTAATTTAATTAAACCATCTCTAAGTGTAATTTTCCAAAACCATTTCTGGGTTTTATGGAAGACATGTGTCTTAGCCTATATACAAAGTTACAAGGCTAGAGCACATCCGATGCTACAATAAATCAACACTCCCTCTTAGCGAGGAAAGTGCTCTAGCAAACAACTCAATGTGCTGCTCTGACTTCTGGAACATCCGCTGCTGTGTTGTTGATGCTGCTCACCAACACTGCACAAAAAAATGTTGCATCTGTACTGCTGCAGACTCTGCATGTTGTTGCCAACTTCCATCTGTATTGCCATTGACTCTGCATTGCGTGAGCACTACTCTGCACTACACCTCTTGTGCACTGCACTGATGCTTCTCATTTGCTGTTGTTGCTCAACTGCTGCTGCTTCTGCAACCATGTTGCTGCACTACGTGAGCACTGCTCTGCACTGCGTGCGCACTAGTTTGCACTGCGCTGCACCTCTTGTGCACTGCGCTGCTGCACTACGTGAGCACTGCTCTACACTGCTGCACTGTTTGCTAATTGGAATAGAAAAACATCCAAAATTTGGACAAGAAAATCTGCAACTGAAAAATAAGACTGACCGCTGCTAACTTCTGCACTAGCTCCTTGAAAATACTGAGCTGTTGCTGCTCTTCACTGCGTGAGTACTGCACTACATTGGGCTGTTGCTCATCTGCTGATGTTGTTCCTCCCTCTTTGCGCTGATCAGGCTCTAGTACTGCTAGTCACTGCACTGTCTTCCATCCTGCTACTGTCTTAAGGCTGTCGTAGCTTGCATGTGATCCAAGAGTTCGGAAAACACTCAAGGATCCTGCCACTTGTAGATTCTGCATATACAACTCCAAGTTAGCCCACTTCTTTCCTTTCGGAATATGAGCTAACATAGCACAATCTTTTTCTGCCTCAATCTTGGCAGCTCCTGCTTGTGGATCTTCCTTCTCCTCTTTACCCTTTCCCTTAAGAGGACATTGTGTGGCATAATGTCCCATTTCCCCACACCGGAAGCACCTGATCTTGGACAGATCTTTCTTCTTCTGCTTCTGTTGCCCCTTTGATGCAAGGGCAGTGTTGTCTTCTTCCTCCTTCTTGACTTTCGAACTGTTGTTGCCATCCTCCATATGGATTTTGAGGAGGTCTCTTCTCAGCTCTTCTTGCTGCAAGGCTGCCCACATCGCTTCCCATCCTGGTAGCGTTTCTCTGCCCAGAATGCTTCGAACAAAGACCTAATAGTCTTCTGAAACAGAGTTCAGAGTGAGCCTTACTAGCTTTGAGTCTTTGGGTGCTGCCTCCACTGCTGACAGCTGATCTCGGTTATCTTGAATACGAGACAGGAAGGAGTCAAAACACTCTCCCTTCTTCCTTCTGGTATTACGCATCTTCTCCTCCAAATACATCTTCCGCTGCTCAGAAGATCCTTGGTATAGCTTTTCCAGCCCTACCCACATTTCTCTAGCAGTGCCTTTTGCTGCTATGTGAGGTACGATGTGATCCTTCACACCATCTAGGATCAAACGTTTGGCTCTTGCCATATTCTTCTTGAAGGCTCTCAGATATGCTGCATCAAGTGGCTCTGCAACTGCGTTGTCAATGAGGGCCTTTAGATCATGCTCATCAAGGAGAAACTCAATCCTTGATTTCCAAATAACATAGTTGGAGGCACCCTCCAATCTATCTTGGTCACGCAATCTGTTGCTGGCCATCTCTTCAACTATCGATTTCTTCCTCTAACCCTCTGCTCAGCTAGACTTACGCACTCCTTGTGGAGTAAGTCACTGCTTCTGCTACTGCACGGGATAAACTGAGCTTCTGAGTAAGAAACTCTCTGAGGTCAAGAAATCCCCCATTCTGTGTTTTTGAGAAATTTTCTGACGCTTATGCACCAGCTCTTACTGCTGTGCAGTAACTGCGTCCTTCAGCTACGCTGGTCTGCTACGCTGCCTCTTCTGCAACTGAAAAAGCTTACCCCTCTATCAACTCTCTCAGAGGGAGCCTTTTCTGCATTGGATTGCCCTCCTGGCTTGGACAACGTAATTTTTGGGAGGGTTTGCTGCTGCTTACACAGATCCTAGTCTCTCGTGCGCTGACCTACTTGTTCACCCTTGTTTCTCCTGCACTTTAGCTTGAATAAGCTCTGATACCATGTGAAAAATCCTAAATCTGGATTCCTACTGCAACAAATTTGAATTACTTCTCCTATTATTTTTCATAATTATTTCATTACAGTGAAATACCAAAGTAATCACTGAAGCAGTCTACACAAATAATGCTGCGGAATAAATCCAAGTGTTGAAACAAACTGAACAAAATACAATGAAAAACATCCACATTTGACACAGTTATTTTTGGACTAAGTCGCTGGAAAAAACCAACTCGGGAAAACTAGTGCAACAGATCTGAGGGTTTTATATTATTAAGCAGCAAGATCTTGAGTACAATTAGGGTGCTAATATCCGGCTCACCCTTCAAAGAAATCTAGGCAACTGATGAAATTGTGAGATATACCTCACTTTGCAAGTCCCCCGCTGATCTAAACAGCCCTGGTGAAATCCCTCTCTGCCTCTGCGTGATTGCCTACGCTGGAACTGCGTAAGCATGCGTGGGCAAGTTGAGGAACTGCGTCACCTCTCTCTGCTACTCATCAAGTTGATCTGAGACTGAGTTTTGGCCCTCCTAGCTCAGAAACCCCAACCTCTAGCTATCTCTGGAATGACTCTGGAAGGCACTATGTTACTTCTGCGTGATTCCCTTCAGGGACTGCGTCACCCCTTCAGAAAACTACATCGCCTCTCTCTGCGTCACTGTTGCCTCTCTCTAAAATGTACTCCTGGTCCTCCTGACCAGTTACTGCATCTGCTCCTCTCTGGATTTGATCACTGAATCAAAATCACTTAGCAAACCTTGCCCTAGTGATTCGATTTTGACCAAAAGCTGTGTCTCCTCACACAAACTCGAAAATGCCAAATGCTCAATGTGCTCAACTTATTTTCCATAGGCCCCTCACCCTCCTTTTATTCTTCCGTTGACTCTTCAATGACCAAGATTAAAACAATCAAGGGCTAAGATTAACTTGGAGGTGATCCATGACTTTATCTAGAAGATTCGCACTTAGTTTAATTAATACCCTTTAATTAATTAGTTTCCCTAAGTTTAAACTTAGGAAAAAATTAAAAAACGATTAATTAATTTAATTAAACCATCTTTAAGTGGAATTTTCAAAATCATTTCTGGGTTTTATGGAACACATGTGCGTTAGCCTATATACAAAGTTACAAGGCTAGAGCACATCCGATGCTACCATAAATCAACATAAATAATAGGCACACAGACATAAAAATGCACAAAAAATAAACACACACGTTAGAACACCAATTAACCATCAAAGCTACGCTGCTGAGCCATTTTATTGATATGAATAGGTGTACAAATTAGGTGCTGGAAAGAATGCACCTGGGCTTGCTCAAGGCAAGCTAGAGAAGCCCAAAAATATATTTTCGAACACCCTCTATCTCTCTACTCTGCTTGGTTGTAGCTCTGTGTTGGAAATGCCTAGAAATGGTGCTGCTGTTAGGGCCTGCTACGCTGCTCAGAAAATTTCAGGAAATTAATCCCGACCTCTACTCAACAAACTCAGAATAACCCACAAAGGGTTTGGCCAAAGCTTGACCCTGGAAATTAGCCCTCTCTGGCTGGGATGCCTCTGTTGCAGGGCAATTCGGTTCTCCTGATGATTCTACTACTAGAAGCCACCAAAATTCCTAAAATCCCTGTTAGAAGGCTTCACAAGCCTTCTCCGCAAATCTCCTCCAAAATCTCCCTTCACTCCTCAACTCCCGGTGTGACTCCCTCAAGTGACTGTGTAGCTTCTGCACTGCTGATGAAGTCTTTGCATTGTGGTATGGGTTCTCTACTGCTGCACTGAATCGGACCAATATGTAACACCTTCCTTGGGCTGGCACTCAAAGTCTACCGAAGCGAAGGCTGGGATCTCCGCTCGGAAACACCCGTGTGCTGAAAAACACATGCAGACTTGGCTCACTACTCAAGCGTGCTCTTTCAATAGACAATTTCTGAAAAGATGAATCAATGACTCAAATGAGCCTCCCACGCTCCTTTTGTCCAAATCTCGTCAACATTCTTGTGGGCCCCATGTGTACCTCCAACCTCCAATTCGCCCCAATGACTGCGTAGGCTCCATGTGGGCCGCAGTTTCCTCCAAGGGGGCCCCAATCTCCACTAAAGCCGCAATATTTGACACCAGGATAATGTTTTGGGGTGCATCGAAGCCTAAGTGTAATGTGGGACCTCCAAAACCCACTCCTCCTAAGTCAAAATTGGAATAGTAACAAAATGGCAAAAATTAATATTTCTACTTAGCAGAATTGCTAAGCAGGAATATTACATGAGGGCTTATAGGCCTACGACACTACAAGATGCCATTTATAGGGCCAAAGGTATGATTGCTGCCTTGCCCAAAACCAAGGCCCCTATACCTATCAAGCACACTGCACCCCAAGGAGGATGAGACACTAGATAGGTGCATAGAGATGTTGTGCTTGTGAAGATGGATGGTGAGACTAGGAGGTACCTTCGAAGGAGGAAGTTGTGCTCCACATGTTAGGAGCCATGGGCACTAGGGCACACATGTGCTAAGGGCCAGACACATTGCTTTGAGGTATATTCAGATAGCAAGCCTGATGATGAGATGAAGCAAGAGATTGACACAGCAGATGGAGGACCCCAGTCCATGGGAGGTGGATCACTACCACCACCACCACCACAGGGAGGACCTCTTTTTCCTACTAGAGGAGTTTTTGCGTCGCTTTGGGGAGTCCTGAAGTATTTGACCCTACGGATCATGGGCACAGTGTAGGGACAACGTGTTTCAGTGCTAGTGGACAGTGGGGCTACCCACAAATTTATTGATGCTTAGATGGTGGAGCAGAGAGGCATACACACAAAGACTTCTGAGGGATTTTCAGTGCTTGTACCAAAGGATTGGACTGTGCAGTGCACTAGATATGTTCCTAACTTGACCCTAACTATGGGAAATTACTCGATGACAGACAATTTCTTTATGGTTGATGTATCAGACACCAATGTGGTGTTGGGTGTTTAGTGGCTATATTCTTTGGGACGTGTCACCACTAATTGGAAGAAGTTAGAGATGGAGTTCATGAGACCTGATGGGAGAGAAGTAGTATTGAGGGGCATGCACTCATATCCAACACAGACAGTATCAAAACACAGTATGAAGGCCGACTTCAAACGTGGGGACATAGCATGGGCAATAGAGTTGCATATTTTAGAGATAGGGAAGTCACAACAACCATATCTGGATATCTTGGCACTATTAGAGAAGCATTAGACAATGTCCAGGGACATTCCTGCAGGTCGTCCACCAGATAGAGGATTTGAGCACACTATAGAGATGGAGGAGGGAGTGCACGCATTCATCACTACTCCTTACAGATATCCCAATGCCTATAGGGATGAGATCGAGAGAGCCATCCAGTAGTTGCTATCCTTGGGACACATCGGACCCAGTTCTAGTCCCTTTGCTTCTTCAGTTGTGTTGGTGAAGAAGAAGGATGGGCACTTTGCATGTGCATTGATTACAAAGCCCTGAACAAGAAGATATTGAAGAACATGTACCTGATCCTGCGCATTGATGAGTTGATGGATGAGCTTAGAGGAGCTAAGTACTTCTCTAATATAGACTTACAATCGGGATACCATCAGAGTTGGGTAAGAGAGCAGGATATTCTGAAGACTGCATTCAGATGACACTACGGACATTTTGGGTTCTTGGTGATGCTCTTCTGGCTAACCAACACATCAGCTACTTTTCAATCTTATATGAACCATGTGTTTCACAAGCAGTTGCGCAAATTTGTGTTGGTATTTTTCGATGATATTTTGATTTACAACATGACATGGGAGGAGCATTTGCAGTACTTGGAGGAGCAACAGTTCTATCCCGAGATGTCTAAGTGCGAGTTTGGACTAACAAAGATGTTGTATCTAAGGCATGTGATGGTGGAGGATGGAGTCACGCCCATCAAGAGAAGATCAGAGCGATTTTGGATTGGCTTGCACCCATGAATGTGACGGAGTTACAGGTTTTCTTGGGAATATGCACTTACTACAAGCGGTTTGTGAAGGGATTCTCACAGTTGGCAACACCCTTCATAGACTTGACGAAGAAGGGAGCGTTTGAGTGGACAAATGTCACACATGAGGCTTTTGAGGGCCTTAAGCAAGTGATGAGCAACTATCCAATTTCGGCTTTAGCAGATTTTTCACAGCCCTTTATATTGGAGTGTGATGCATCTGGAGAGGGTATTGGAGCAGTAATGTCGCAGGAGGCCACCCAATTGCATTTGAGAGCCAGAAACTACAACCATATGATAGATTGTATTCCATCTATGATAAGAAGATGTTTGCCATAATGCATGCATTAGCCAAATCCCGACAGTGTTTGGTGGGTAACAGATTCAAGGTGAAGATTGATTACAACAACCTTCGATTCTTGTTGGAGCAGAAGGAGCTTTAGGAGAGGTGTTAAATTTAGATAACCATGGTGTTCTATGCTTGATGCAATTTTACTTCAATCTTTCTTAGGCCCGATAAAAAATAGCAATCACATAAACATGAAAGTAAAATGCTGATAGAACACAATAATAGATCAACAGAAGACAAGCCAAATATAAATCAGATTTACAATTCCTTTTACCCAGCAAAGATATGAGATATTGTTGCGTTACGACAATCAACAGGATGCTTTAGCCAACAAAGCCTTTCTAGATCAGCCAACCTTCCAAGTGTCACACCCACAACCCTCAAAGACAGCTCATCACAAGTCATGGTCAACCCAAAGTCAACGCAGAAAAGTCAACTCAGGACAGCAACAGAAAGTCAACGCTACAGATTAGGGCTTTAGTCAAACATCTTTGATTTCCTTGATTTTAGTGCTGAGCAGTAGAACCTCTCAAAATCAGAATTTTGGCAGAGTTTTGAGGTCAAACGACCAAGGGTTGACCATGGTCAATGCTGCAACAAACAAGCCCTAAACAGATCCGCAAATTTCAGACGTCTCCGCACGTGTGAAGGGAAGAAGGCCTCCAAAGGCTAACGAACAGATCATATCGCAATGAGAGATATGTGATGAGTTGATGATGAAAATGACCTCCAAGTCTCTCCAATGTATATCCATCAGTGAGGGTGTGTGACACATCTATTAGGCATGTGAGCCTACATTACAAATCTGGCCGACCTTGCACATGTATGGAAAATAGATTCAAAATATATGTTCTGCTCATCCAATCAAGATGATCTTTAGATCAATCTTTCACCTCTCTGAAAGAAGAATCCAACAAAAATATGACTATCATCATATGAGTAGTGCAACATGGAGTTTGGACCTAGTTGCCCAAAATTAACAAGAGACAACAGAAGTGGGTGAGTAAAATACATGCCTTCGATTTTGAGATTGAGTACGTCAAGGGTGTTGAGAAATTAGGGCGTTTTAATTCAACTTCTCTTTCATGGTAATTAACTTGTGAACTTGTTAAGCTTCTTTTACTTAGATCTTATCTTTGTTAGCTTATTATGTATTCCATCAAGTCAATTATCAAAACACAAGAGACACAAGATTTAGGCTCTTCACGCCAGGGACAAAACCTCTCCCTCTTGGAGAGGAAAACCCAAGACAAATTCTTCTTATAGATCATCAATTGACGAGTACCAAAGATAGAGTCCTTGTACTAGCTGGAATATTCCTACTTAACATTGAGCTTATCCGAGAATATGATGGTCTATTTAACACTTGTGATATCCTTTTCTTCATTGACAATACACATGCTTTAAAGATTGTATTCATTGCTGAACTATATCCTTTTCTTCCACGTTGATTAGTCTCCTTTCTCGCTTGATTAGAGTCTTGTACCTTCGCACGTAATCTCAGATCTTGACGTGGTAGATTGGACCCAAAAATAGAGGTAAGTTATCCTTCCTTTCTTTTTTTGTTTTGTCTTCTTTTCAACGCACCAATTGTGCCCTTAACTCGTCCTTGAAATTCAGATCTCATCCAAATGTTGTCCGAACTATTGGTGTCACTTTAGGCCGTAGTCCTGTCTATTTATAGGGACTGTCTCCCTCTGCCTGGGCCGACATGATCTCTTGCTATTAGGCCGACTTGACAAGGAGTGCCTACAACACATTTGAGCCGACTTGTTCAAGGAGATCTTCTATCATCTTCGAGAGCATTTTGACAAGGTTTTGTGGATTGTAACCACATGACATGACTTCATACATGTACCTCACTCTTTTCCTTTTGAGTCATTCTGCAACAAGTTTCCTTAGAATGAAGAGTTTCATTCTTTTGACTTGCTTCATCAATATGTCATCATATCCTAATCCCAAAATTCTGCAAGTTAAAATTCTCGAGGAAACCTATTGCTTTCTTTCTAACTAGTGAGTCGTGAGTCCAAAGAGGACTCCATTAGAAAATGTCAGCACCTGTTGCCATATTGATTATTGAATGATGATCGTTGATCTAGATGATTGCCTTCAATAAATGTTGTTTCTAGTGAGGTTCCTAGGAGCTACTTATCTCATCGCATAGTTGTCACATATGTGTGACAGACATCCTCCTATGACGAGTGCTTCTCCTTCAATGCTTCCATCATGATGTCAATTCCAAATAGATGCATCTATCTAATATACAATGCTTCCTAAATTACTATTTTACAATCGACAGATACCTCTTAAAGAGGAAGATGATCCCAATCATAATAGAGATCTTTCACTTCTTCTTTCATAGGTTTCTTTGAATCTGGTTCTTCCATTTCTCTGGCGACATGGGCTTCTTCCTTTTTCCTCTCGTCCTTATTTGATTTGGGACAATCCTTCTTATAGTGCCCAAGTTCATTACATCCATAGCATCGTATTTTATCCATGTTTCTCATTTTCTTCTAAGGACCAAACTTACTGAATCTTCCCTTCCTTCTTGACATGGCAACATAGGCTTGACTCTCTTCTTTTCATCCTATATCAACTTTACCTTTTAACCTAGTCTCTTCTATCTTACATAGAGACCATAGATCCTAGAATGATGTTGCTTCTTTCTTCCCATAGATGCTTGAAGTGAAGTTTCCCCATCCCTTTGGTAGATCATTCAACACCACTGTAGTCATTTATCTATCAAACATTACTTCTCCCAATTCCTACAGTTGATCTCGCATTTCGGAAATCTTCGTAAAATATGAAGTTATTCCTTCCTCTCTTGACATCTTCAACTTGTATGGTTCTTGTCTCAGAGATATTACTTCCCTTCCAGTACTCACCGAGAACAGCTCCACCAATTTGTCATATATTTCCTTTGAAGATTCTATTTTTGATACATAGGGGATGAGAGAGTCCTTTATGGATTCTATAAGAATCCTCTGGGCTCTTGTGTCTCCCTTCATGTATTTGGCATGAGCTTGAGTATCTTCTTTTGAAGGTTTAGTTATCATCCCTTTGATATAGTCCATGACTTCATCCTCAATAAGATTTAGATCTGTGCTCTTCTTCCATGCAATAAAGTTTGAAAACCCAACCAGTTTGTTGCTTTCTTTGCAAAAAGACATTTTGACAGATTCAGATGAAGTCATAAAGATACTTACTTGAGTATATGATTTTCTACTTCTATCAGATTCCTTGTTGATGATGATGTAGATAGCAGTAGGAGCTCCCTCTTAGATTAGCTTCTTCAATAGTGGTGAATGAGAGCTAGATCACCTTGAGTCCTTGATGATGATGATCAACAATGTTGATTTGATTTCAACACCAACTAGTTGTTGATGGTGATGGCTTCGGTGTCCTTGATGATGTTGACTATATCTTGATGTATAGGTCCTTGGAGAAAGGTCCTTGATGTTCTTGAGATGGCTTTCCAAATTACTGCAAATTGCCTTTTTTGAATGAATGAAGATCTTCTTAGATCTGAAGATTAATTCTTCAATGTAGATCTCTGACCGTTGCTTTGATGTCTTCTAGAAACTAATTCTTGTTTACTTCCTTAAAGCTTTGATACTTGTGTCTTCTCGCTAAACTACCCTTACTTGTCTTCAACACCTTAGCTCTGGTACCATTTTGAGAAATTAGGGCGTTTTAATTCAATTTCTCTTTCATGATAATTACTTGTGAACTTGTTATGCTTCTTTTACTTAGATCTTATCTTTGTTAGCTTATTATGTATTTCATCAAGTCAATTATCAGAACACAAGAGACACGAGATTTAGGCTCTTCAAGGAAAACCCAAGAGAAATTCTTCTTATAGATCTTTAATTGACAAGTACCAAAACCTTGACATATACCCTTGACACTAGTATGCCTCCAAGACCTTGTCACTACGCTTTCTTGGCTCCTGATCTACTTTTTGCACCGTACTGCACCAGTACTGAACTCGGTTTCTAACTGATGTGCTTTTGTTTGTTCCTTCTTCTCGGCCTACTATTTGCACCTTTGATACCCAAGATAGAGTTCTTGTACTTGCTGGAATATTCCTCCTTAACGCTGAGCTTATCCGAGAATATGTTGTTCTATTTAACACTTGTGATATCCTTTTCGTTGTTGTCAATACACCTGCTTTAAAGACCGTATTGTGAGAATTTACAACCAGTTGCAGTGATAGATTTATTTCTCCTACTTATTATTTCAATAAGTTATTGTTCAGAAATCTTTCGGCAAATATCGAAATAGATACTACTGCAACATTCACAACTATATATGCAGAGAAATAAACAGTAGAGAACATAAGCACAAGAATCAATCACATGTACACAGTTATTTTGGACAATTGTCCCCGGAAAAACCCAATGTGGGAAAACCGGTGCAGCAGATGAGGATTGTATTAATTCTTCAACAAATGATATCTTTACAGGGAAAATATTCGGCAGATAAATTCTGAACCAGCTGAGACTAAATACCCAGCTTTATCAGACAAATGTCTGATACCTAGAACATCCCTTGCAAGCCCCTGCGTTAGTCTGCGTGATTCTCTGCGCAGTCCCAGCGCGGGTCTGCGTGGGGTCTCTGCCCTGTAGCCTCAAGCTACCTTCAGTGACTCACTGTTGCTCTCTGACCCTAATCTCGATCACCCCTGACCTCCTCCTGCTTCTGCAACTTCTCGCCCTACAACTCTCCCACGGAGATTGAATTCTACATCAAAATGGATCTCCTTCGGGTACTGAGTGTGTGCCCGACTTATCTTCCAAGTGACCCTCAAGCCTTCTTTTATAATCTTCCTGTTGGAGAACCAAAGACCCAGATTAAAAGATTAATGAATGGCTAAGATTAAATCTTGACTTGATCCATGTTTTCTAGAAGATTCACACTCTGACTTATTAATGCCTTTTAATTATTTCCTTTTCCCAAGTTTGGACTTAGGGTCTCCATTAACATAATTAATTATTTTAATAAGTCTTGAACCGAGTGGAATTTCCACAAACTGTGTGTGGGTTCTTTGGAAAATTGTTGTCCAAGCCTCCTTGCAAAGTTTGAGACTTGGAACACTTCCGGATGCTACAAAAATGAACACGTATTCCTTGCTAAACTATATTCTTTTTTGGCTTGATTACAATCTTGTACCTTCGCACCTAATATTATTTTAATAAGTCTTGAAACGAGTGTAATTTCCACAAACCGTTTCTGGGTTCTTTGGAATGCTGCTGTCCAAGCCTCCCTGCAAATTTTGAGACTTTGAACACTTCCAGATGCTACAAAAATCAACACGTATCCCTTGCTGAACTATATCCTTTTCTGGCTTGATTACAGTCCTGTACCTTCGCACCTAATCTCAGATCTTGACGTGGTAGATTGGACCCAAAAACAGAGGTAAATTATCCTTCCTTTCTTTTGTTGTTTTGTCTTCTTTTCAATGCACCAACTGTACCCTTAACTCGTCCTTAAACTTTAGAGCTCATCCAAATCTTGTCTGAACTATTGGTGTCACTTTAGGCTGCAAACCTGTCTATTTATAGGGATTGTCTCCCTCTACTTGGGCGAACATGATCTCTTGCTATTAGACCGACTTAACAAGGAGTGTCTTCAACACATTTGAGTTGACTTGTTCAAGGATATCTTCCAACATCTTCTAGAGTATTTTGACAAGGTCTTGAGGCATACTTCTTACATCAATAATGATCCTTTACAAGTGTAACAACACTTCATATACATGACTCTAAATTATACATTTATGACAAGATGACAAATCCCTAAAGACATCAAGAAGAAGTCTTTGACCTATAATAAAAACTCCTTGCACATGAAACCCATGAGGAAAGTATTACAAAATACATTTTATTATCTTTGTCTTCTTCATTACATAAATTGATAATTTCAAGTCATTATGAAGACTGAACCTAGTTACACTTTGCAACAAAGGGCAAGGATAATGTAGTGGCAGATGCACTATCTAGGAGTCTCGCTACACTCTCCCTCATGGACATCATCCAGGATTGGAAGGCACATTTGTTAGTGGAGTACTCCAAGGATCAACATGCATACTTTTGGGGATGACAAGTATCGGGTGATGGATGAGGTCATATATTATAAGGATAAAATATACTTGGTGCCAGGCTCACAGTTGAGGGAGAATATTTTGCATGCAGCACATGACTCACCTATAGCAGGCCATCAAGGGTTTTTTAAAACCTACTGGACCATCAAGAAGCGTCTTACTTGGAGAGTCCTCAAAGAGGATGTTCTGAGGTATGTAGAGGAGTGCGATGTTTGCCAGAGGAATAAGGGGGAGTAGACATACCCACCCGGTTTACTTTAGCCCCTTCCTATTCCAGAGAGGAAGTGGGAGAGCATATCTATTAATTTTATCATGGGACTTCTAGTGGTTCAGGGGTGTGGTTACATATATGTGGTAGTGGACAGACTGACCAAGCTTGCTCACTTCTTCACCATTCCATCCAGATCTTCTGCCTCACAGATAATCGAGCTCTTCTTCAGGGAGGTATTCAGGTTGCATGGTCTTCCGACGACCATCATCAGTGACCGAGATCCCAGATTTATGGGGGCGTTTTGGCAGGGGTTATTCAGATTGGTGGGCACTGAGCTCACTCCTAGCACTAGCTACCACCCCTAGAAAGATGGGCAAACAAAGATTGTAAATAAATGGTTGGAGGGGTACTTGCAGAATTACGTGATGAGGCAACAACGCGCATGGGTGAAGTGGCTTGACATGGGAGAGTACTACTATAACACTCACTGTATGTCTATCGATATGTCACCTTTTCGTGCCCTTTATGGTTATGATGTATTGTCATTTGCTGACATGATTTTTGGAGACAACCGAGCCCTAGGGGCAAAAGGATTCGATACAGGAGAGCCAGGAGATCCTAAGGTCTCAAGGACAACTTGTAGACAACACGAAATCAACACAAGATGTATGCAGACTATAGTTTTTAAAATCGGTCGGTTCGTTGGGCGATCAGGTCAACCGAACAAAAAAACTAGTTCATGGGCCCATTTCGCAAAAAATCCACAAAAATCGGTCTATATCGGTCAGTTTAGGATGGAATTGGCCGGTTTATGGTCAAACCCGTTGGTTCTGTCCTAAATTGGTCGCTTCATTGCCAAGGTTGTGTCAGACCCACACGACGTCATTTAGGAAGCTTCCTGGATGTTTTGGAGGGAATGTAAGGGTTGTTTCCCTCCAAAAACACCCTCCAACCCTTTAAAAGGAGCTCACCCCCCTCATTTGCCTCACACATCTCATTTGGAGTTTTTATGTGTTTGATTAAGAGCTTAGAGAGTGTTGAGTTTTTGCTGAAGTAGTGGAACAACAGAGAGTTTGAGCTAAGTAGTAGCCATCATGCCTCCAAAAGCTAAGGATACTGCATGGGCTCATTGTGATATGATTGATGGCAAAATGATTTGCAAATATTGCCAAAAATATATTGCAAGAGGGGGTATTAAGAGGTTCAAGCAACACTTGGCTGGGATAGGAGGCCATGTAAAGCCATGTGGAGCACCAAATGAAGTAATAGGGCATATTTGGGCAAAATACCTTCAGAAGTTTGAGACTCAAGTCACTAAACCAATAGAGAAGTTTGTGACTCAAGCAGTTGCAAACTTTGGGAGTTGAGACTCAACCAACTGAGTTTGATCATGATGAAAAGTTTCAAGTGATAATGTTTATCAGTAATATCATATATGTAGATTTGTAGTAGGCCAGTGGTCCCATAGTTTGTAGGCTTTGTTTTTGAACTCTAGAGGCCATTTAGAGGCTCATTGATTATATATTTTGTTGTTGATATGTGTTGCACTTGCTGCCATTTTGATATATTCACCTTTAGTATATATATGAGCAAACTTTGCATATTTTGTGTCTATTGTTTTGGAATCATGGTTTTAAATCTTAAAAATAGTTTTTTCATTAAAAATTAAGTGTTTCATGTGTTTTTGTAAAACCGGTTCATTGAGATCTAACCAGTCCCGGTTTGATTGGTTCTGGTTTAAAACCTGGTTTATTAGGTGGACCAGTCTGGTCACCAGTTCCGGTTTTTAAAACTATGATGCAGATAGGAATAGTGTGGAGAGACATTTTGAGGTTGGGGACTTAGTTTTCTTGTGCCTCCAGTTGTATAGATAATCCAAACTGAAGCAGAAGGGAGCTGAGAAGCTCAAACCACGTTTTTATAGGTCATATAGGGTGATCCAACAAGTTGGAGAGGTGGCCTACGAGTTGGAACTTCCGCCATGAAGCAAGGTGCATGATGTGTTCCATGTGTCTTTCCTGAATAAGGCGTTGGGACAACACGTTACAACTGACAACAGGTTACAGTTGTTGCAGAGTTGCCACCCTTGGATGATGAGGGACATTTGATTTTGATACCTAAGGCTATATTGCAAGAAAGGGAGAGGAAGCTCAGGAACAAGACTATCAGAGAATATCTTGGTAGGTGGAAGGACCTACCAGAGGTGAATGCCACTTGGGAGGGACAACAAATTCTACAACATCTAGCATTGCAGTTGCTTGAGGACAAACAACCGTTGGGAGGGGAGGATTTTCATGTCCCCAATTTATAATTTTGCTCAGAGGATTCTCAATTTTGCAATTTTGGCGATTAATATAATATTATGATAAATAAAACTTAGGAAAAGTAGGTTGTGGAGGTTTTAATTTATTTTTTGGAGAAAAAGGAAGGCTCAGCTTAGGAAAAGAAAAATTGAAGTGACATTAAGTTGTGTGGGTCAAGAAAGGGAAATCAAACTCCCTAGGAAAATTGAACCATAAGGAAAAAGGGGTTGAGAAAGGGGGTGGGGGGGGTGGGGTTGAATTGGTGGAGCCCATAAGAAAACGGTGAGCAACAATTATAAAAGGAAAGGAAGAGCCTCATTTTTGCAGCTTTTGGCATTTCATTTCAGAATTAAGGAGTTTGCTTGAGCTGCTTAGCCAAGCGAACCAGTGTTGTTCAGCACAAGGAACTTCCAATTACGAATTCCAACCCTTCTTCAATGAACTTCGATTGACACTCTAGAAGTGGATTTGAGAGTTGCATTCAGACATTTGGAGAGCCATTTCATAGTGGTTATTCAACTGTACGATTTTCTCGAGGATGTGGTAGCAAATTTCATGGTGCATGAGAGAACAAGAAATTGGTGGAATCCGGGTTGGAGAAATTGCAGTTAATTTTCCTTGGGAGGACGAGTTCCTTTGTGGAGGTTTGTTGGGCTGAATGTACTGCTATTGGGTGGGCCAAATTTCTCTTTCCTACGGCCCGTGCAGTCATTTTTTGGGTTCATTCAGTGTTGGGGTTTCTTGAGTAATTTTCTCGGCATGAGTTGAAGGGAATTTATTTTCATTTCTGGAGAAAATTTTGAATGGCATTTCCTGCAACTAGAGGAAGGATTTTGGAGCAATTTGCAAGAGTGATTTTCTAGCTGGGTGTAGAACCAGATTAGCTAAAAAATTCTTAGTATTTTGGGCATTCCTGGTCAGCTGGAATTAACTCAAACAGTTTCTTAGTTTTGTCGGTTGTGGTGTGAGGAGTGTTGTCACTCAAATTGTACATTGGAATGCGATAACGCTCAAGGAAAGGGTTGTCAGTCTGATCCCGTCCCTCTCCATTTAAACTGTCTCCCTGAAGCAGGCTAAGGGGGGTAGTCGCTATGATTGAGATGAGGAATTCAGGAGGCACAACTGAATGGCCTAGCAACTTGCTTAAGGATAATTGGCAACTTTGATTATTTAGCTCAACTTGATTAGATTTAAGGAATTTTAAGTGTGAGACCAGTGCCTCAGGAATCAAATTACTTGCACAATATCAATTAAGATGCCAAGTTACTAGATGAACAGTTGCTGCTAGGATGAGAAACTATCCTATATGAGATGTAACACCTAAAACTAATTGATATGCAAGCTCTTGGTTAATTTTAATTAGAATGCCTATTCTAGATGAGAACCCTCAATTTAGTCGTCTTGAAGCAAGTTTCGCAAGAAGGTTGTAGAAAGAAACCAACAAGAAGGAGGCTATGGCCTCATTACTGTTACCTCCCATGAGATTTGACGACCCCAGTGCCTCCGTTCCTACAAGGGGTGTCCACAAGAGAACTGTAAGGTCACCTGTTTTAACCTTAGTGCAAGGATCAAGCATCACAAGCTAAGAGAGATGGGGGTCCTATCTTTCTATAAACTGAACTTATGCTTGGAGGTACGTTTTATAGATGCAATTCTAATCCTATGTAATATCCCAAATTGGGATGAAACAATGATATAAAGAAAAATAGACTAAAAACTACAGCAGCAAGGAAAACACCATTAAAACACAGAATTTGGAGCCAAAATCGTTGTTGTGCCATTTTATTCATATGTTGGGAAGGACTACAAGTGAGGTGCTGAAAAGATTGCACTTGGGCTTGCTCAAGGCAAGTTGAAGGATAGCTCAAACCCAAACAAAAACTTCTGCTGGACACTGCTCTGCGTGGCTCAATGACTGCGCTGCTTAGTTCAGAAAATGCTGCTGCTGGTTATGTTGCTTCACGTGCTTAGAAAAATTCGGGAAGTGGATGCCAGAGTCTCCTCAATAAACCCGCAAAAACCCGCGAAGGGTTTGTTGAAAGCTCGACCCCGAAAATTGGCCCTTTTGGGCTTGGCTCACTGTTCTGTTGGGGAAATCAAACCACTGAAGAAAAATGTTGGTAGATGCCTCTGGAATGCTATCAAAATCCCTGGTACGATGTGGCTAACCTCCCCTCCGAATCTCCTGTTGAAACTCCTCTTCTCTCCACACTCTCGGCACTCCACCAAAATTGCACTGAGCAATCTATGTTGCCTCTACGCAGTTCATAAAAGGGCTACGCTATCTTTGTTGTTGCTATTGGGTAATTCCTCATAAAATGTTAGGATTCCTCTCCTGAGTGGCCATTCGAAGTCCCTCGAGGCAGCGGTTGAGATCTGCTCTTGAAGATCTCGTGTGCTAAACAACATTGCAGACTTGGCTCTTCGGCTCAAGCATGCTCAATCAAAATGACAATGAGAAATAAGCCGAATGAATGACAAATGAGCCTTCCTCCCTTTTGTCCATTGAGGCCCAACGCATTCCTTGGGTCCCACCTTGGCTTAGGCTGCCTCCTCTTGAGCCAATCAGGTGTTGCCTACCTTGAGCCACTCTCACGTTGCCTTCTTTGAGCCCCCTCCATGTTGCAACCAGTATTCCAGCGACTAGTATTTTTACTTATCTCAAAAACCGTGCACAACCCTCGCCTCGATTTTCGTGCCAAACAGAAACATAAATTTACAGCGAAAAATACAGCATTTAAATGCTGTATGGACAGCGCCGAAAACAGTGTCAGAACAGCTGTACGACCTCCTCAAAAATTGTGCCACTTGTTGCCTCGAAAAATGTGTTGTACGACTGTTGTATGGACCTCAATTTGTGTGCTGAAAACCGCTGTACAAATTTCAGAAAATAGATTTGTTTTTGCTGCTGTACGGACCTCAGTTTCCATGCCTCCTTAACTGTTGTATGGACCTCGAAATTTGTTTTGCATTAAATGTTGTTTTCGCTCCTCGAAATTTGTGCCACTTGCCTTGAACTTCGTGCTGTTGCTTGCTGTACGGATTTGCTGAAATCTTGTTGCCTCGGTATGCATGCCAAGGTATTGTTCTTCCTCCTTCTCTGCTCAGAAATATCCTTTGCTTCCTTCCTCTCCTTCTCTCAATCTGCTCATGAAAGAATGAATGACCTTTTCCCTCTTTTTCCTCCTTTAACGTAACCCTAAGTGACTTTTGGGGAATCCCTAAATCCAATGGCTGAGATAGCTTTAGATCTATGGCTGAGATTAAATGCTCATTTAAATCTCACTTTCTATTTTTTAATTCACCCCACTTTAATAAAAACCCACTTATTCATTTATTTCCAAAGTCACTTTTCATTTTCTAATTTCACATTGACTTTATTAAAGTCACTTTAAAATTATACTTTAGTAACTTTATCACTTAAAGTCACTTTTAAATTAGATTTGACTTTATAACTTTATAAAGTCACTTTAGGAGAAAAATTAAATTCTTTTGGACACTTTTCCCTAGGCCAAAGATCAAAGCCTTAGGGAACCACCTGTCCTCTGGTAACCAAATTTCAACATTTTCTGTCTCCGACATGGAGGTTTTGTTGCCATTTATATTTCTCTGCTGGGTTAACTAGTTTTGGTGCCCAAGTTTGTTGTACTTAGAACCTGCATAATAAAAACCCTCTAGAAGCTAGCAGCATCGGTTTTCCCGCATTGGGTTTTTCCAGGGACATTTATCCAAAAAATCCTTGTGTGTCACTTTGTCCATGAGCACGTTATTCAGTATTTGATCTGTATGTGTAGGCTGTTAACTGTATTTACTTCGATGTCTGGCCATCAATCTGTGAATGGAATGCAATTAACTTAGTGAGCTTGGTTTCAAATAATGTCCAGAGGCTCAACCAGAATGTGCTTAGGAACCTGCTATCCCGATCTGATATAATGATCCGCGGGATCCCAAAATGTACCCATACTCATTCAAGAAGAGTTTGGAAATGTCCTATGTTGTAATACTCTTCTTGCAAGTCGCCATCCACTTGCATCTAGTATGTGGGGGGTGAATTCTGGACCATTTTTGTACAGTTGCAGCCATTTGGAGGTCTCGTGGCCACAAGAGTTAATGTGCTTAATGCCATGAAAAGCATACGACATTTCTCGTTGGAATGTGGCACCAACTTTCTTAAGGCCAAAAGGGAGCTTCTTGTATGCGAAGGTGCCCCATGGACAGATGAAAGCGGTTTTTGTTGATCAGCCGGTAGTATATTGATTTGGTTGTAACCACAGAACCTGTCCATAAGGGAAAAAATCTCACTCCCAGTGCATTCGTCAATGATCTGGTCGATGAAGGGAATGGGATAGTTATCCTTGGGACAAGCACGATTGATATCGCAGTAATCCAGACAAACTCGAATAGTACCTTGATTTTTATCCACATGGACAATGTTAAAGACCCAATCTGTCAACGAGATCGGATAAATGAAGCCTGCTTTGAGAAGTTTTTCAACTTCTCCCTTTATGGCAGCTTCCTTTCTAGGGTGCACGCAACGAAGGCGCTAGCGAACAAGTTTTGCGTCAGGGTAAGTAGGGATATCGTGAACGACTATACTCGGATCAATGTCAGCCATTTTTTCGTATGACCAAGTGAAAACGTCTCAAAATTCTCAGAAGAGACTAGTATAGACCTCAATCTCATCAGGAGAAAAAGTCACCTGAATGTGGATGTTCTTGAAAACCCCCGGTTTAACAGAGATGTCTATAGGCATCGTCTGAGTGATATTCCCCATGTTGCCTTCCGCAAAAACTTCATGTGTCAAGATAGGCGTCTGAAGCGGATGGGAAGGAGCTTGGGAATCAAAATTCGCAAGACAAGTAGACATGGCCCCAAGACCAGGCAGAACGGAGGAACGATGATGACTATCGTCCCAGGGAGGAACGATGATGACTATCGTCCCAGGGAGGAACCTCGAGAGACATGGTTTCCACGATGGCTTTATCAGTTGAAAACGTCTCATTAAAGGGATTAGGAGAATCCGAAGCACCGAGCCAAGGTGATTGAGAATACATGTCGAGAGACATACTCGAATACGTATGATCAGAAGAAGAAGTCGAAGCCTAGATAATTTCGCAATAATAATATTTTATTAGAATTAACGACATCACGTCACCAAACGAATCAACTTGATCAAGCGAAGGGATGACCCACATATCAGAAGATGTGGATATCATATTGACCTGAGCAGTGTTGGGCGGAGGAAGAGAAAAGAGACCCATAAGGGCAGGATATTTGAAAAGTCTCAGCCCCACACTTTCATAAGGTGTGGGAATGTGGTCTACATACAGAACGTTGCTCTCGGAAGAGGTGGAAGTGAAGAAGGATAACTGATCGATAGTGATGATCTTTCCTTCGTGCGGGAATCGAAGAACACGAAAGAGAGTGGATGGTACGCATAGCATGGCGTGAGTCCAACTGCAACCGAGGAGGAGATTATAGTCGAGTTTGGCGTCAATGACTTCAACCTCGATATTAACCATTTTTCCTTCCAACATTATAGGTGAGCTGGTGAGGACACCAAGAGGGCGAGATTCCCTTCCATCGAAGGCTTCTAAAGCGCTTGGAGACTGGTTAAGGGCTAGAGAACCAATGGCTTTCCAACATGCAACGAACATGATGCAAGTAGATGTACCTTCATCCACGACCACTCGATGGATATTATTACCATTAATCCCAACTTGGATAATCAAAGCAAGTTGGTGAGGGAGACGCGAGATGAAATTTCCAGATCAAAAGTGATAAGGCTCGAATCAGCAGGGTCAACTCCTCCGGTAGAGGATAGCAAAGCCTTCCGTTGTGACGGATAGCTTTGAAGCACCTCCAGCGCGGACATAGCAGACGACGCCTAAGCCAAATCCTCAAAAATGTTGTAATGATGAGCGTTATGGGCGTTCAGGTTATAAGGGGACTTACAGAGCATGCCTTTGGAAGGTGGCCATACAATGGGCTCAGAACTAGGCCTTTCAATATGAAGAGGGCTAGAAGCAGGCAAGGGAGGAGGACAATCTGCAATCTCTTTCCCCGGCGCCTGACGCGGTTCAATATAATCTTTTGATTTGGCAGCAATAGATATGGGTGCAGCACCGTTCATCGTGAAGACTCGAGAGCCAAAAGGGGTGGAGGATTGAGGTTGCTCCACCATTTGAGTTTGCTGTGACGGGAACAGTTCCTTAAGAATAGTCGGTGTTCCTTGAGTGCCTTTGAGCAGTCGACTCACCTCGGCCCGTCGTGGACAGTCCTTGGTGTAATGCTCATCGTCATATATCAAACAAGGATACTTCAGTTTACATTTCAAGCCATCATCAGTATTGGTTTTAGAAGAATCATGTTTCGGGGTATTGGCCTTGGCCTTACCTTTACCCCTCTTCTTACCTTTGGAATCTTTATCCACCGGGGTAGACTGGACGACATTCACTTTTGCGGTCTTGCTAGGATTGGAAGGTGGCTGAGAAGCAGTATCGGTGGAGGGAGTAGATTTCTGCTTCGCAGGATTGGGAGTGGAAGACTTACGGGAAGTCTGAGAAACAGAACCATTGATACCGTCGACAAATGGTGTCGCCGATGCTTTGGAAGTTCCAGGTCGTGGAGCATCGGGGAAGAGTTCATAAAGTGTGCCAGATTGGGAGTACATTAGATCGAGGTAATGGGCACAAGTAATGGCTTGCTCCTCGGTAACACATGCCCTCATAGCGATGTCCTTAGCTATCGGACCGATAAAAGAGGTAGTGAACCAATCAGTCAGAAGTTTATCAGGGATTTCAAACTTGATTAGACGACAACGTCGTCTCCATTCATGAATATGATCGGAGATATGTGTGGTCCGATCTTGTTTCAGGGATGTTAGGAGGTACGTTCCCATTTCATAGCGAACCGGTAACTGAAAGTGTGTGAGAAACACCATTGCAAGAGAGTTGAAATATTGAAAAATGCCACGAGGGAGTTCAATGTACCACTTTGCAGCGGCACCAGTGAGATTCCTTTGGAAAAGGCATAAATAAATAGAATCATCAATCCAAGAATTAGAGGAGCACCATAAGTGGTACGTCATAATATGCACCTGGAGGTCTTCTCCAGACTTGCCTTCGAACTTGGGACAATTACCAGGGATCTTGGTGGGAACTAGGGGCCAATATGGATTATGAAGAATTGGATCATTCCTTAACTTCGACACATCAGGCAGTACCAGTGTAGCAAGGAATGGAAATTTTGGGTTAAAAGGCATCGCAGGCCTTTGATAAAGACCAGCATTGGGGTTCCAACCAGGTCGAAAGAAATTTTGAGCCCATATGTTCTGTCTCGGAAGATTTTATCCATAGCGGTTATAATTATGGAAATTTTGCCCATATCTCGGTTGAGGACCAGGGTGTTGATTCTGAGTGAACCACTGAGGTCTAGCTTGAGCAACATATGGATTTTGTTGCGGGATGAAAGCAATGCCTTGGGGTGGACCTTGTACTAGCAAAGGTTGACCTTGGGAGACCATTGATTGGCCTTGAGGAATGATAGGTTGGCCCTAAGGTTGCACAAGCTATCCCTAGGGTGTAGGTTAGCCCAAATACTAAGGTTGAATAGGTTGTCCCTGAAAACCAGGTGTTAAAGTCTCGGAATTTTCTGAGCAGTTTAGCAAGCCCTAGTGGCATTTCTTCAGGAGCAGCATCAACACTTCTATCAGATCACAGCACAGAGCTATAGCCATACAACGTACCATCAGTGGGGGATTTCAACATTGATTCAGAGGGCTTCTCTAGCTTGCCTTGAGCAAGCCCAGGTGCCTTCATTCCAGCACCTCCATTGTACTCGTTTCTAGCAAATTAATAAAATGGCTTAGCAGTATTTTATGGCTCTGTTGGTGTTTTGATATCAGTTTTTATTTTGTTCTCTCCTTAATATCTTTTAGCCTATTATTATTGTTATTTTCCCCATTTGGGATATTACAGTGGTATCAGAGCTTTGTTCTTGGCTCAACCGTGGGGATTTTTTTCTATGAACGAAGAGGGTAGACAGAATCTTACCCACCAAAGGTAGTAGAGGTGGCAAATATGGGGAAGTCAAGGAGAAAAGGGAAAGCAGCCTTTGGTAACATTTTTAAGGCCCTAAATGATTTAGCCAAAGGACGGAAGGGAATGTTGGAAAGACTCAAGCAACAAGATAAGAATGAGAGCATCCATCAGGAATCCCTAGTTGGGGAGACTTCGGGGGTCTCACAACAGTGTGACCACCCTTTACCGGCCACTCACCTGCCAGCCTTCAGTAGGCCAACCAGGATCGCGATGCCTACATTCTTACCTCCAGTACCGAGTGAGCAAGGTAGGCGGCATGATCACATACCCATGGGAGATTATTTCCGAGAATGGCAGTCTATGGGGGAAAACTTTAGAGCGGCTTTGTCCTTCAGAGATTACTGCCAGCTCAGCCAGGATGAAGAAGGAAGGAACAATGGGGGGTCTAGCACGCAGAGCTCAGAGTTGAAGCGTATCACTGGGAGGACACCTTTTCCCACGCGTTAGGGGAATTTTGAGGTCTAAAATGGGCCTCTTAAGAAAAATGTACAACCAAAATAAACTTTATAAGAATCAATAGGATTCAAGATGATGATGTCAACCATGGGGATGATTCACCTTTTTTGGAGTAAAAAAGTAAAAAGAATAAAAAAGAATAAAATAATAAAACTACTTTTTCAACCCGTGTTTTCAACTTATCTTCCTAAGTTTTTACTCAAATTTCAAGTAAGAGTACTTGTTGGATGCAAAATTTAATTCCTCATCCAATGAGTACCCATGTTGCATACTTTCGATGGACCCTGTTACACGAAAAATGAGAAATACATGAAAAACGTGACAGTATCAATGGACAGTCATGCCTTTTGGTCTGAAAAATGCTCCATCTGAATTCCAAAAGCGTATGGAAGACATTTTTGCTGGGGAGGAGTTCATTATTGTATATATTGATGATTTGCTTGTATTTAGTAAAGATGTAAATACTCATAAGCAGCATTTAGAAAGATTTTATGAATTAGTTTTTCAGCATGGTTTAGTCTTATCAGATTCAGAAGAGAAATTCCAAATTGGCAAAATCAAGATTGATTATCTTGGTTTACACATTGAAAAGGGACATGTGAATTTACAGACCCATGTGCTAACACATTTGCTGAAGTTTCCAGATGAGATTACAGAAGTCAGAATATTGCAGAGATTCCTTGGTTGCTTAAATTACATCGGCAATTTTATGAGAAGCAAGCAGATGATACAAAACTTCTGCAAAAAAGATTGAAAAAGCAAGCTGCTAAATGGACAGATGAAATGACAAATGTTGTCAGAAGAATAAAGGAGAAAATTGCTGAGCTGCCAAAATTAAAATTGCCAGAAACTAATCTTCCTTTTATTTTGGAAACTGATGCTTCTGACCATACTTGGTCTGCTGTTTTATTACATAAGCATGGAAAGAAAGAACTGGTTTGTGCTTATGCTTCAGGGACCTTTAATGATACAAAAAGAAAGTATCCTTCTTCTCACAAGGAGATACTTGCAGTAAAAAGAGGAATTAAGAGGTTCTATTTGTTTTTGAAAAGTGTCAAATTTCTTGTCAGAACTGATTTAAAGCATATGAAACAAATGTTGGCAAACAAGAGATTGCTTGAGCAGGGCAACACTAGAGTTCTCAGGTGGGCACTATGGTTTGATGGTTTTGATTTTGATATAGTGTACAAATCAGGAGCTGAGAACTACCTTGCAGATATGTTAACCAGGGAAGGAGCAACAGAAATCAAAGAAATCAAAATGTTCAGACCTTTGAGGTTTGATGGAGCTTCAAGTTCAAGTTCAGTACAGTCTAGTCGAGTCAGTCAGGTCATAGTGTGTAGTCAATGTCATTATGAGTATTGCTGGGATTGTCTTGTAAAGGAAGTCTGTAAATTACCATTGTGTCCTAGGCAAATAGTGTTGCAAAAATGGTTTGATTCTGAGGAAGCCCAGTGGATGTATTCTAGAGCGTTACCTTATAGAAATAGGTCTTGGAGAGCATATTATGCATTGTCCAGAGGTCCAGAACAGATTTATTATGTATTCGTCCAAAAGACATATTGGACATGGCAAGATTATTTTACTATTCACCAAAGGGCTAGGATTCATAGGTCAGTGAGAGTCATATTTTATGCTATAGATATAAACAGTGTTGTAAATTGGTGGAGTCCATGGTTCAAATTGTTTCTTGTCAAATACATGCCTAGAGCTGACTGGATAGTAGCATATGATCATAAGTTAACATTGAGTACTTTGATGTGGGAATTGTATATAGCTGCACAGAATGATTATGTCATAGAATTCGAGTTTGCACACAAAGACACAGTTGTGGTACCAAATGAAGAAGATGATTCTTTCAACCTCTTTGTGAGTTTTGAAGGGAGAATCACTGTAGACGAAATTTTCAGGCCATCTCAAGTTTTCTCATTTCCTTTCGCCTGCTGTTTCAGAGAACATGATCCGCCATGGTTGTATATTCCTCATGAAGTAATTGCTCCCGGAACAGAAGAATTGGTGGAATATTATGGTGAGCATTATTATGATCAAGAGCATGACTATGATGATCATGCCAACAGTGACTGATTGTAAGGATCACTCAAATGAAATCCTTACAAATCTTTCTTTATGTACATATTTGGTTTCCGTGGGATTTTACCTTAGAAAATCTCCACTGTGTAATGAGAGCCGATGTCCTAGATTCCGGCCTTTGTTTTATCTTTCGTAAAAGTTAGATTGGGTCAGATTCGGTCCCCATATGGCCTAGCCTTTAAGGGACGAGATAACAAGAGGTGGTCCCCTCTTGCCCGAATCTTAGGTAAAGTGTTACTGTTTAATTCCTTTTTGTACACTCGTGATTGGAATCTTGCATGATAGCCTATCCGAGTACAGATATTTTAGATCCGGTATCCGGTAAAAGTAGTAACCGAGTGACTGGCTAAATAGTTATAAATACTCACTCTCCCAAGTCATTTGGCATTCGGAGTTTTGAGAGTTTGAGAGTGTCTTGTGTCTGAGTCTGAGCCTTGTCTCCCTGCTCTGCATCTGCGAGAAGTTTCTCGATCTGCTTGCATCACGGAGATTTGACTCTGGTCTGTAAATCTTGAGTCTGAAAGTCTTTGAGTTCTAAGTTCCCTGCTCTGCATCTGCGAGAAGTTTCTCGATCTGCTTGCATCACGGAATGATGACTCTGTTGTAATCTGCATATGATATGTAATACAAGAAGTCTGGTTTTCCTCTGGGTTTGACCATTTCTAAAACTGTACAAAGTGATTCTGACTTCAACATCATTCAAATAAATGGGAAAATCAGGAGCTATATGATTTATTTCCATTACATCCTTTGTAATAGCTCTGAAAGTAACCTTGATAGGCTGCCAATAATAACTAGGGATAGCTCCATATTTACAGACACTACTCATTGCACCAGAATCAATTTGTGCATCAAGAGTATATTCTTTTATTTTTGGCACCTTTATCTGAACAAGAATTATTATTCTATCTCCAATTCCCATAATTTTGATATCTTCAAGGTTAGAATCACTACTGGCAACAGGGACATCTTGGATCAATAGATTTGACAATTTAGAATTGCAATCATCATATTCAGCAATAAGTTTCTGCAATTTTGATGACAACTGAAGCATTTCAGATCTAGTTTGATGAATGCTAGATTCTAAATGTCTTATCTGATTTTTCCAAGAATTGATTGTGTTCATTCCTAAGTCTGATATATTGTCTGTAATCTGTAAAGGTTTGAACAGGGAATCAAATTCTTTTTCTATGAATTCATCATCTGAGAATCTTTCTTTTCGTCTTTCAGCAGGCAACTGTTTTTCTAGATTTTCAAGCTTTTCTGTTAATCTTCTTCTAGCAGTAAACTGTACTGGAGCAAGCTGATCCATCTCTGCCTTGACTGCTGCAATCTTCTTATGCAAATCATTAGATGAAGAAAACATTTTTATTTCACCAATAAATGTTTCATCTGAGTCAGATGAGTCAATCAAATCTAGTCTCCCTATATTAGGAATATCACTGTCACTGTTTTCAGAGGAAGAGCTAGATACTTCAAAATACTCACCTTCAGAATGAGATATAAGATCCCACTCTTTTGGATCATGCATGGTAGAGAAAATATTCATAACTTTCATCTGTTTCTTATCTTTTCTTTCTCTACAGGCATTAGCATAATGACCTTCTTTCCCACAAATAAAACAAGTCACTTTCCTAGAAGGTTTGGTCCTTTTCTTGAATACTATCCTTCTTCCTTTAAAAGATCTCTTGGAAGGATAATACTTTTTCTTTGGAAGATATTTGTCTGTTTTGCATGTACAATCATCTTTCTTCTTAATGGCCTTTTTCTTGGACTTTGAAGAACAACCAAAATCAAAAGTTTCTGGGAAGTTATTACACATTTTTGTGCTAAAATGCATCTGTTTCTTGAAATTCTTTTTGGCTTTAGTAGATGCACATTCTGATTGTAGTACAGATACTACCATTTGATGGACAGCAGCAAAAGATGAGTTTTCAAGATTTACCTTCTGTTCTTTGATGTATTGATTAATCAAATCTGGAATCTTTCCTGGAAGTGAGGCTATATAATATCTCAAATAGGCAACATTATGTGAATCATTGGCCTGATATAATAACTTCTGCATAACACAATAATATTCAGGCAAATAATCAATATTGCATAGCCTTTGTGATAGAAACAATTCTGCATGATGGGCTGAATCTTCTGGCACTATCCCTACAAACTCATGCCTTAAAGCATCAAACAGAGCTTTTAAGGGATCATCTGGATTTTCAACAATTTGACTCATTTCTATATCAGACAATTTATCCCACCACATTTTGACTACACCAGTGAAAGACCAAACAATTTGAGTAACAATATCAATCCAACTTCCCTTAGTTTCAGCTTTTCTTTGAAGGGCCCAAGCATGAAGATTATGCAAAACATCAATTACTTCTTCATAACCAAGACAATCAAGATTAACAAGTAGAGTATTTCCAAATCCTTTATTGGAAGGATTTTCCATTTTCAACTGAGTATTTTGCAATTTTTCAGAATACCTTCCAAAAGGGCTACTTGCTGAGGCTTCATGTGTAGTTTCCTCATCTTGCTTTCTTGATCCTTTATTCATAAAAGAAAATGTGTCATCTCTATTCCTCTTAGAACTTGTCTCACCTTGGGTAGGTTGACCAGGGGTTCTCTGGGAAGCAGTTACACCAGACATGGCTAATATCTCTGTAGGAGCAGATGGTTGGCCATTTTCTATCAGACTTTTAAGACTCACATACTGTTTTGGGAGTCTTAGGCTTGCAGGAGATGGAAATGTGTTTAGCCTATTCCTCATTAGTTCTGTTTTTTCTTTGGCTAAATCAATTCCTTTTTGTATTCTTTCTAGCTGCAATTTACCAATATCTTCTACCCCCTTAAAAAGAATGCTTCTAGGAGGAGATGCTGGGTCAGAGGTAGAAAAAGTCAACTTGGAGCTAGAGAGAGCTACTTCTCGATAATGAGGAGGAGAAGTAGGGGCAGGAAGTGCTAATCTGAGATTATCAAGAGATTTGGATATAATTCCCATATTAGAATTAATATCATTCAACTGCTGGCTATGTTCATTTTGAATGCCCAATATTTCATTATAACCAGTATGTAATCTCTTAATATGTTCTTTGACTTCAAGCACATCTTTAGCAATATCATCCATATTCTGTAACATACATGCAATCTGATAATTTGAATAATTCTGCATTTTGGAAGATTCAGATTGATCAGGATCTGCAACATCCTTCATAGACAACCATTGAATTTCTGCTTTCTTTGTGCCATTATTGAAAATTCGTCTAGAATTTCCAGGCTCTAAATATCTCTCATTGATTTTTGCAGGAAGATCTCCTTGAGCTCTAGGCAGACTGAAAGACTTAATCTCTGGAATATAAAGCTGTGTCTCTTGATCAGAAGGTTTGGATGCTTCAGTCTGATAGGATATACTTGGGATACAGAACTGGCAATCATGGGTTGCAGAGGGTGGATGACTGTGTTTGGGAACATTTCTTGAAGGAGGAGCAGTATGTTGAGCAGACATACTTCTAGGAATCTGATTTATTTTAGCAGAAAAATTTGGATGAATATTATAGTGTCTTCCCCCTGAAGAAGAAGAGGTATGCCGAGAAAGTGAGGGAGTAGTGAAACGGAGACCAGAGGATCCATCAGGATGGCGAACAATAGATAATTGTTGGGGTTCTTTAGAAGATTGTAACTGAGGATACTTCTGGGACAGAGGAGTGTAGGTGCTATTCCATTCTTCGGGTAAAGTGCATTCTGCAAAACCCACTTGAAGAGGAGTAGCATTACCAGGGCCAACAATAACTCCTTCCTTAAGAGCTCTCTTTTTGAGATTAGGATTAAGAGCAGGCATAGAAGTGGAAACAAAACGTAAGCAGATGGATGCATGGAGTTGAGCAATTTGAGACTGTGGTGCTACATCGAAACCTTGAAACTGTATATAGGCATTCAAGAACTCATTTATGTATGGATCAGTCAAGGAGACTTGATATCGAGGGATAACAGAAGACCAAACAGGGCCATTATTAAGTGGACTCTGAAAACCACCTAACAGGGCATCGTTGAAATCATTCATCCGTGTATCAAGAACACAAGTAATACAGGATGTATTTAATCTAGGGCGGACTAATGGGTTTATACCAAACTGGATCATTCCAATATGAACATACTTGTATCCATGTTCTAATCCCCAATCAACATCATCTTTTTTAATCAAAGGAATTTGATAAACAGACTGTCCAGTAGAAATTGGAATATTGACAGATGTAAAACGAAACAGTTGAGCAGCACGAAACTGAAACACAGGAATCTTATAGGGTTTATCTACTTCAATCTCTGGCAATGTCCAATCAGGCTGAGGTTCAAATTCTTGAACTAAAACTTTCTCATCATACAAAACATCATCTTTATTTGTTCTGTTCAAATATTTATTCAGAAAAGACCATCTGTTTTTATGTGCTATTTTTCTATCTTCGAGTGTCTGAAGAGTAAACTCATTCATAGAACCAGCCATTGAAATAAAGTATGAGTAAGAACCTGAACAGAGGAGAAAAAAAGTCTTTGCGCACCAGGAAAGCAAACATGGCAGTCCTTCGCCTTCACAGCTCTCAACCAGCGCCTTACCTCCAACTTAGACTCGCAATCATGTTTTTCATGTATTTCTCATTTTTCATGTACCAGGGTCGATCGAAAGTATGCAACATGGATACTCCTTGGTTGAGGAATTAAATTTTGCATCCAACGAATACTCTTGCTCGAAATTTGAGTAAAAACTTAGGGAGATAAGTTGAAAATACGAGTTGAAAAAATTGAGTTATTATTTTATTCTTTTTACTTCTCTTTTTTCCCTCCAAAATTTGATGATGTAGTCTAAGCTTATTTTATTATTTCCACTATTATTTTATAATTTCCTTAGGAGGCCCATTTTAGACCTCAAAATTCCTCTAATGGTATGATGGATCCACTGATTGCACGGCTCGGGATTGGGTGGAAAAGTTGGATACCTCTTTTCAACTCGACCAAATAGCGAAGGGGGAAGCCATCAAAATGGCTACCTCACACTTGGAGGATGAGGGTACACGGGATTGTGGGGAGCTCGTGGATACACCTAGTGTGACACAGGACTCACCCTTGTTGGAGACCTCCTTGACCGTGTCGGTTGACATCTTAGTGGAGAGAGTAGAGCCTACCTCAGTAGAGCCATCCATTGAGGTGATGACCAGATTCGTGTCCGAGTTTTTGGGTGACAACCGCACGCAACAGATGGTTGAGGTGCCAGGAGATGTATCCACCTTTGATGAGGCACTAAGAGATACATAGGTAGAGGAGGAGGACATTCCTTTTGTATGTCAGGATGATGACTCTTCTTTGGATGAGTCCATGGGGTCATATGAGGATGCTTCTGGGGAGCATGAGGAGTCATGCAGAGTTGATGACAATAGGCCGATTTCGTATTCTAGTGTGCATATGGTATTAGGGGACTCTATGGGAGATGTTTAGGATGATGAGTCACTTGTGATGATTCAGCCGGAGCAACTTATGGTACAGCTAGAGGGCACATTGGAGCATTGGAGCAGCCCCCTTCAGGCATACATAGATGGGACTAGCAGCATAGTTGGGTCTAGCATAGAGAGAGAGAGAGAGAGAGAGAGAGAGACGGAGCTAGCTAGTCAGATCTCATGCGTTGAATTGGATAGTGGGATGAGACGACCTGAGTTGCACAGGGTGTAACATGTGCATGTCAGGGTTGCTTTAGGTGTAGGAGTTCACACATTCGATCCCTCTCTTTGGGTTGGATGGTGAGAGATTCTGAGTCAGTACTCGATGGAGTGGGTTATGGAGATGGTGATGCACCGCGGTGTAGCTCAGCAGGAGCTTCTAGGCACTGGGGTTACCGGAAGCCCTGACTGTCATTGGGATCCGGGTGGGACTACCCATCACTTCCCAGGTATGCTAGTTGACTACGACTTGGAGGGTACAATTGACCTAGTAGTTGAGCGTACACGTTCACTAGGGGAGTTTCAACCAGCACTAGTGTCCAACCAGTTTAGGTGCAGACTTCTTGAGTTTTCTTGGTATGAGGATTGTACATAGGATCATGGGATAATCAACATACTCTGGCAGGAGTTTGGCAGAGGAGGGGGCATTGGTAGGCCACCAGACAGTACCTTGTATGGAGCTGGGGATTCTTCGCATTTGTGTGGGGCACGGAGGACACGGAGGAGAATAGCAGGATTGTCATCTCTACTAGTACCTAGTGAGATTCACTTCTTGGGCTCCTCATAGAGGAATTGCAGTGGAGGTGATGGTATCGATCGAGCATGGATCGATGCATATGGATACAGCCTTAGGCCATCACACCATGGGACATGTAGGAGCATTCATCATTGGGAAGTGATCTATAGATGGGCATGGAGATGCATGGGGGTGTGTTGTAGTCATAATCACCGCGTTCGTGTTCGTGTTTGAGTTCGACCACTTTGAAATTCAAATAAAGTTCGACAGTTAAAATTTTAACGATAAAATTTGGCATTAAATTCTACATACTAAAAACTTGAATATATATATATATATATATATATATATATATATAATTCAATATTGTTATCCATTCCCATATTTATTGTCAATAACATTTGATATCCTAAGTTGAACCCTCTTCTAATGCTGCTGGGAACACTTTCACACTTATATTTACTATGATTAGAACCTTGAGGATAAAAGTAATACTACAATTTTAAAATTTAGTGCCAATACTGTACCTACTACTATTGGTACTTTTCGCTTCCTCACTACAATGCTTGCTACTTTACTGCCACTGGTGCTTAGGCGATGAAGCTATGCTACAGAGAAAATGGTTTTGTGCTTGGATGATGAAAATTGCACACAAATTGGATGCAATAGATAGTTTATTCTTACCTTCAAAAACTCAACTCGCGGTAAAGAAGTTGAAGTCTGAAGATGAAAGCTCTGATGTATGGAGCAGTGAGGTAGTATTTTCTACGATGTGTGCCTCGATCAATGGTGTAAGCCATCTGGCTGGCTAGTAAAAATGGTAATTATTTATATGTAGATAAGCTTGTAATTCCCTAACGAATCATACCTTACATGCTTGCTGCTCTGATAGGTATGTCTAGCACTAAAAGCATTCTAACGGAAAATCACAGTATATTCTCCAAACATCTTTTGAAGTTCACAAAGTTAAGAATCCATACGAATTTTTTGTCGAGCTTAATGGAACAAATTCGGCATGGGTTGATGTTCGACAAACTTAGAACTTCATCAATAAAGTTCGTCGAACACAGTGACTTAGATTGTAGTTTGTCAGATTGCATTGTGGAGTAGGAGTGCTTCCCATTGAATTGAGTACATGTGGGGAGTGACAGGTGTGGCCACGCAAGATGGACACATGATGGTACAAGACAGTATATTTGTTAGCGAGGGTATCCACTGGTGTACAGGGGCAGGTTATGGCATACAGTGGTAGGTCGAGGATTGTAGTGATACTTGGTGGTATGTAGTGACACATGATGCGGAGCAGTAAATTTTCGTAGATGTTCTATGCTTGATGCAACTTTACTTTTATCCCCAATATCAATTAGCAATCACATAAACAAGAAAGTAAAATGCAGATAGAACATACCAGTAGATCGACAGAAGATAAGCGAAAAATATATGTGTGTTGGTGCATTACGGCGGTCAGCAGGATGCTTTAACCAGCAAAGTCTCAATATGGTCAGCCAACCAGAAGTGTCACACAACCCTCACGGACAGTGAGATCAGTCAACCCAAAGTCAACGCTGTCACAGTAAATGGTCAATGCAACCCAGTCAATGGTCAACGTCCAACCTCGATTTCTGTGCCAATAAATCCAAACTACAGAAATCAAAATTTTGGGACAGATTTGGGTCAGTTTGACCAAGCGTTGACCAAAGTCAACGCTGGTCAACTGTGCACTGAAACCCGAGGTCGAAAACATTAATTTCTCTTTGCTGTGCATTCCCACGTGTGGATGAAGAAGAGCTTCCAAGTGATCGAACCAATCAGATGATCAAAGAGAATATGATGTGATGGATGAGAGAAAATGACCTCCAACGTTGACCTATTTATATCCATCAAAGAGGGTGTGTGACATAACTGCTGGGCCTTCAAGCCTACATTTCATTTCAAGCCGACCTGCACATATTTTGAATAAATTCAAAATAAATGTTTTGCTCATCGGATCAAGATGATCTTTATATCGATCTTGCACCTCTCCGAAAGAGGAATCCAATAAAAATATTGGCATCTTCATCTGAGCATCACAACATGGAGTTTGGACCTAGTTGTCCAAAATTAACACTCCCTTTCAACTAGGGAGAACTCCATCCACCTATGCCATCCAAACATCGTGCGTCATCCTGCCTGAACTTTCTTTGCCAGCTTATTTATTTCAGAACAGAAGTAGGTCAGTCACAAAGACATCATCTCTGGCTGACAAATTCAGCCCAGAGGTCTGAAACCTCTATAGGACTCAAAGAGTCACATACCAACCCGAAGTTGGTTTATCTGACCCGAAGTCAGTAGGAGGTCTGAAACCTCACTATACTTGATCCCAGATCAAGTGGTTGCACTGTGCCATCCTAGACATAGAGAGTACGACAATCTTTGATGCGTCCATCAGTCTTTGCTACTAGTCTCTAGCCTTTCCCACCTCACTGGCCAAATGAGAGGTACTTCCCATGAGTCCGCGACTCAAATGGGTAGGATGCATACGTGGCACAGATCATGAGAGGTGAACCAATTCAATCATCATAACGGTGGGGCATAAGCACACCAACAAGGTTCGGCAAGCCTAGCCCTATGGTTTCTTATAGCTCCGAGAAGTTATTCCCAAAGCCCCCCAGAGCTCTAAGAGCTCATTATCTAACAGGACCCTCAACATAGGGTCGTTCCACAATACCAAGATTCTCACGGAAGGTTAGGAACTTGACCTTCCCCAAGGGCTTTGTGAGAATATACGCGACCTGCTCATCAGTTCCTATATGATCGAGCCTTACGACGCCGCGCTATACCATATCTCAGATAAAGTGGTACCTGATATCAATATGCTTGGATCGATCGTGGAACACAGGATTCTTGGACCACTGAATCCCACTCTGGTTATCACAGAGTATCACGGTGGTATCTAGCACATGCCCAAACAGCGCACTGAAGAGCTTTTGCAACCAAACTGCTTCACAACAGGCCATACTCGCTGCAATGTATTCAACCTTTGCGATGCTCAAAGCCACCGACTTCTGCTTCCTACTCATCCATGTTATTGAAGCAGACCCAAGTGTGAAGCAACATCCCGATGTGCTCTTATGATCCACCACATTGCCAGCCCAATCGACATCAGTATATCCATGGAGTGTCACGCTCCTGGCAGTGTATCTCAGCCCATGGTTTATTGTGCCCTGAAGATATCTCAACAGATTCTTGGCACCAACCCAGTGAATGTGATGAGGTTCAACCATATCTTGACTCAAAGTGTTCACTGCAAAACATACGTCCGGATGGGTGTTCACTAAGAACATCAGGGCCCCTACGAGTGGACGATACTCAGTAGGATTTACTAGCACAGGCGCAGTAGCACTGCCACTCAATTTCTTAAAGTTGAGCTCCATCGGTGTCGACATGGACTTACAGTCCACCATTCCAAATCTTTCTAGAAGCTTCACAATATATTTTCCTTGAGAAAGGAAAATCTCGCCAGGTCTTTGCCAAACCTCTAGGCCTAGGAAGTAATGCATCAGTCCTAGGTCCTTCATCTCGAACTCAGTAGCGAGCTCCCTCTTGCACTGATGAATGAGAGGGTCAACACCTATCAAGAAGAATTCATCCACATACAACACCAGAATGAGAGGCTTTTCTCTATCAAACATGAAGTAAAGGTTCGGATCAACATTACTACGAGTGAAGCCCAGCTTCATCAGGTAGCTATCTATCCTCTCATACCAAGCTCTGGGTGCTTGCTTCAACCTGTTGAGGACTTTCTTCCTCCTGCAAACATGGGTGTCCCGATCTTGGACTTCGAACCCCAGAGGTTGCTCCACATACACCTCTTCCTTTATCACACCATGCAGAAATACGGTCTTCACATCCATCTGATGAAGATTCCATCCTTGCATAGCAGCAAGGGTTATAATAGATCGGATGGTGGTATATCGGGCCACAGGTGCAAATATGTCATCATAGTCTATGCCTTCCTTTTGAGAGAAGCCCCGGGCAATGAATCTTGCCTTGAACTTTTCAGCACTTCAATCAGATCCATGCTTGATCTTATAGAGCCATTTCGAGGTGACAACTGCTTTGTCCTCTAGTCTTGGAACCACATCCCAGACATCATTCTTCATAATGGACTCATATTCTTCGTGCATAGCATCCTTCCAGACTTGATGCTTTACAGCTTCCTCAAAAGATCTAGGCTCAGATTGTACGATAGTACTCATCGCTGCTAGATCTTCTTGGTATCTATTCGGCTTCTTGCTTTCACAAAATGCCCCCCTTTGGGCCATATGTCCCTCGGCATCCCCGAGAGTGTCCCTGAGCCATGATGGTCTCTTCCTTATTGAAGGAGGTGGATAAATAGGGTCCATTGGTCCTTTAACATCGGGCATCGTCTCATCCTTCGGTTCTTTTTGATTTCCAGGCCTTGCTTCATGATCTTCCTCAAATCTCGGAAGATTGATTACTTTCCTCAGGGAAGCATCTTCGTCAAAGGTAACATCGTGGCATATCTCCACTTCCCTTTGACCAAAGACATAGATTCTATAGGCCTTCGAAGTTTCGCTATAGCCCACAAGCATTCCCTTCTTTCCAGAAGCATCCAGCTTGCTCCTCTTCTCCTTCACTACATGAAAATAAACATGACATCCAAAAACTCTAGAATGTGAGACATCCGGTTTCTTATCAGAGAAAACCTCTTCGAGAGTTTTGGAGTCTAGAGTGGAATGCGGGCATCGGTTTTATATGTACACGACAGTGTTCACAGCTTCTCCCCACAGAAACTACGGTAGACCTTGGTCACATAGCATGGCACGGGCAGCTTCCACAATGGTCCTGTTCTTTCTTTCAGCAATACCATTCTGCTCAGGAGTATAGACAGTTGTGGTCTCCCTCTTGATGTCAGCTTCTCTGCAAAAGTTCTTGAACTCGTTTGTCTCATATTCAGTGCCATTATCGGTCCTCAATATCTTGATCTTCTTCCCTATTGAATTTTCCACCAAGGCTTTGAAGGTACGGAACCACGTGAAATCCTTATCCTTCTTTTTCAAGAAGTATATCCATGTTTTGCGAGAGAAGTCATCTATGAGCGTCATATATTAAGAACATTCTCCCAAGGATGTCATGGGAAGCATACCTAACAGATCAGAATGTACTAATATCAAGACATCAGATGTCTTTGTGACGCTTAAGGGGAAAGGTCCCCTTGTATGCTTTCCTTCGGCACAACCCTTACATACACCTTCATAATCATTTGTGAACTTGGGCATCCTGTCACCACCTTCCTTGCTTCGGGAAGGGATTTGTAGTGAAGGTGTCCAAACCTCCGGTGCCATAGTTCAGTCTGTCGGATAATACACATTTCATCGCTCCCAGTGAACTTCCTCCAACCTGGTAGAGTGTATCAACTCTAAACCCAATCGTGATAACTTCCTTGAAACTCTTCTTTCAGATACGCTCCTTCCCATCAATGAATTCCACATTGAAACCTTTGTCTTCCATGGCTGAAATAGACACAAGGTTCTTTTTCAAATCAGGTACATAGAGTACATCCTGTAGGCAAAGGGCTTGACCTTAAGACAAGTGTAGGGTCACAGTCCTTGTCCCTTTCATTGGATATGTGGCATTATCTCTAAGGATAATATTCATATTAACATCCTTCTCAACCAAGTCGGAAAGTGCTTCCTTGAACCCAGTGATGTGCCTTGAGGCACCACTATCTATCAACCAGACATCCATAGTGTCGGGTGGAGATGAAGCAGAGAGGGCATATATAAGAATGAATTCATTTCTTTTATCATCAACAACACTTGATTCCTCATGCCTGGAATTTCTCGACCTTTTGTAAGGTTGCCCATTTCCACCAGAGGAAGCCTTCCCTTTCCTTTGAACCTGTTGTTCCTTTGATTTCCATTCCTCCAGTGGTTGTTGTTGTCATCATCATCAAGAGAATCCTTCTTGTAATGACATTCTCTAGCATAGTGACCAGGCTTGTGACAAGTGTAACATTTACCTTTCTTCCCTTGGGCCCCTGCTCTTCCTTTGTTCCTCGAACCACCAAAGTTCTTCTTCTTAGCACGAGCAGTGAAGGCAACATTTCCTTCATTTTCATATTCCTTCATCCTTTTCTCTTCTTGTACACATCTCGATGGTACTTCATCAAAGTCAGGTATGGCATTGTTATTGAGAATGGTAGTGTTGAATACATGCCATTCGGATGAGAGACCTCCAAGTGCGGTTAGAACCATCTCTCAATCAGCTATTGTCTCCCCAATAGCCACAGATTATTCCTGATCTCGGTCAGCTTCAGAAAATATGATTGGACGGATTCATCCCTACCTTTCTTCAGATTCTTCAATTGGTTCTTGAAGAATAAGACTTGATTTGTATTGTTGGCCTTGGACATTTTGACCAACTTATCATACATCTCCTTGATGTGCCCAGCTCAGAGATGTGGGCAACCAGACTCTTATGAATTGAGTCCCCGATCATCAACTTTGCTTTGATTTCACCCTTTTTGTATTTTGACTTGGTGGCAGCAGGTGCAGTGGATGGAGGCTCTTGAATTTTACCCTACACATAGTCCATGACATCTTGGTCTTCCAACATAAGATCCAATGTCATCTTCCAGGCATGGAAGTCTTCCTTCCCAGTGAATTTGTCATCAGCTTTGAAGCCATTATAGTTTGAGGTACCCATGCTCTTCTTCGGTGATTGCTACAAACTTGGGCGTTGTCTTCACCTCAGCTCTAATACCATGTAAATTTTCGTAGATGTTCTATGCTTGATGCAACTTTACTTTTATCCTGAATATCAGTCAGCAATGACATAAACAAGAAAGTAAAATGCAGATAGAACATACCAGTAGATAGACAGAAGACAAGACAAAAATATATATATGTGTGTTGGTGTGTTACGGCGGTCCGCAGGATGCTTCAACCAGCAAAGTCTCAATATGGTCAGCCAATCAGAAGTGTCACACAACCCTCACAGACAACGAGATCAGTCAACCCAAAGTCAACGCTGTCATAGTCAACGATCAACGCAAACAGCAGCAGCAAAAAGTCAACACATCCCAGTCAATGGTCAATGTCCAACCTCGATTTCTGTACCAATAAATGCAGACTACAAAAATCGGAATTCTGGGATAGATTTGGGTCAGTTTGTCCAAGCGTTGACCAAAGTCAATGCTAGTCAACTCTGCATTTTAACCCTAGGTTGAAAACAGAAATTTCTCTTTGCTGCGTTTTCCCACGTGTGGATGAAGATAAGCCTCCAAGTGATTGAACCAATCATATGATGAGAGAGAATGTGATGTGATGGATGAGTGAAAATGACCTCCAACATTGACCTATTTATATCCATCAAAGAGGGTATGTGACACCACTGCTAGGGCTTCAAGCCTACTTTTCATTTCAGGCCGACCTTCACATATTTTGAATAAATTTAAAATAAATGTTTTGTTCATCAGATCAAGATGATCTTTAGATCGATCTTGCACCTTTCCGAAAGAGGAATCCAATAAAAATATTGGCATTTTCATCTGAGCATCACAACATGGAGTTTGGACCTAGTGTTGAAAAATTGTAGGGCAAGTGATTAACTCAAATTCTCTTCTTGATAATTATTTGTGAGCTTTCTTATATATTCTCTTATTTCACTTAGTTAATCTTTGATCAAGTCAATTATCAAAGCACTTAGTCAAATGTAGAGACAGAATAATTTTCACTTGTAACTGAACATCTTGAAATGTAGTTAGGAAAGTAAATATTTGATTTATCTTCCCCACTTTCTACCACCTTTAGATCATTGTCTTGACTTTGACAAATTCTTTTCCTTAGATACTTTAAACTCAGACATTAGGGGAATTTTGAGGTTTAAAATGGGCCTTCTAAGGAAATAATAAAATAATAGCCAAATCAATAAAATAATATTTATGAATTTTCAATTCACTTTTCGCGCCAGAATCCATGTAACCATGGTTAAATTCAATTCAAAAGCTGTACCAAAATAAAATTAATAAAAAAATTGTATTGATGTGACTATAAATAATAATGAGTTTTTCAAGAAAAATCCATTATCATTGAACAATTAATGCATTTGTCCTTTGTACTTAAATAAATTAAAATAAAATATAAATATAAATTCATAAATTCTTAATTATATAATATGTTATTAATTAAAATTAATATTATTTAAATTGTATAATAACATGTAATTAATGTACTATATAAAAATAATATAATAAATGTAATATTTTTTTTGATGTATTGGTTTTATTCAAAAGTGTGAAATGACATTTATTATGAGTATTTTACTTTGACTTTAAAAGTACTTAGAGCACTACCATGATTAACCATGAGTTTTTATCCCCCATTGAGAATGTGACAAATAATTACCTTTAACTAAAGCAATCCCACCTCAACCATTAGGGATGATGTCATCTCCTAAAATGTGATTGGTTTTCATAAAGTGAATTTTGATTGTACATTTTCCTTAGGAGACCCATTTTAGACCTCAAAATTCCTCTAATGGATGTTCTTACTGTACCCTTCCTGCACCTTCAGTCATTGTACCTTCAGTCATCATCGTACCTTCTGCAAATTATACTTCAATCTGTACTGAACTTGTCCTTGTATCTGCAGCGTTTAGACGTTATGTAACCTCAAATAGATCTGCAATTCTATTCCCAAATGCTGCAGTATATATATATATATATATAGGAGACAGATCAACTATTAGGCCAACCATTCATCTTGATACTTAGGCTGACATTATAACTTCAATTTACGCCGATTTGAAGTTTATCTTCTCTGACTTTTTATGAGGTATTACTTCTCATATATTCCAAGACTGTTAGAAGGTTGTTTCCACCATATTTTGAGCTTGTCTTCCAACACTTTTGGAGGGCTGTAGTGAGCTTCTTTATAAGGTCTATCAAGTCTCCTTGACTGATCCATACATAAATGAATTCTTGAATGCATATATACAGTTTCATGGTTTTGATGTAGCTCCACAATCTCAAATAGCTCAACTCCATGCATCTATCTGCTTACGCTTTGTTTCTACTTCCATGCCTGCTTTTAATCCAAATCTCAAAAAGAGAGCACTTAAAGAAGGAGTTATTGTTGGCCCTGGTAATGCTACTCCTCTTCAAGTCGGTTTTTCAGAATGTACTTTACCTGAAGAATGGAATAGTACCTATACTCCTCTTTCTCAGAAATATCCACAGTTGCAGTCTTCTAAAGAGCCACAACAATTATCCATAGTCAGACATGCCGATGGATCTTCTGGTCTTCGATTCACTACTCCATCTCTTTCTCGTTCTCAATCTTCCCGGTCTACCTCTTCTTCTTCAGGGGGAAGATATAGTATCCATCCTACTTTTTCTACTACAATAAATCAGATTCATCGTAGTATGTCTATAAGACATTCTGTGCCTTATCCGCGACCTGTTCCAAAACATAGTCATCCATCATCAGCACCACATGACTGTCAGTTCTGTAGTCCAAGCACTTCGTATCAGACTGAAGCATCCAAACCTTCTGACCAAGAGACACAGCTTTATATTCCAGAGATTAAGTCTTTCAGTCTTCCTAGAGCTCAAGGAGATCTTCCTGCAAAAATCAATGAGAGATATTTAGAGCCTGGAAATTCTAGACGAATTTTCAATAATGGCACAAAGAAAGCAGAAATTCAATGGTTGTCTATGAAGGATGTTGCGAATCCTGATCAATCTGAATCTTCAAAAATGCAGAATTACTCAAATTATCAGATTGCATGTATGTTACAGAATATGGATGATATTGCTAAAGATGTGCTTGAAGTCAAAGAACATATTAAGAGATTACACACTGGTTATAATGAAATATTGGGCACTCAAAATGAACATAGCCAGCAGTTGAATGATATTAATTCTAATATGGGAATTATATCTAAATCTCTTGATAATCTCAGAATAGCACTCCCTACACCTACTTCTCCTCCTCATTACAGAGAAGTAGCCTTGTCTAGTTCCAAACTTGCATTAAAATCCTCTGACTCTTCATCGCCTCCCCGAAGCATTCTTTTTAAAGGGGTAGAGGATATTGGTAAATTACAGCTAGACAGAATACAAAAAGGAATTGATTTAGCCAAAGAGAAAACAGAATTAATGAGGACTAGGCTAAATACATTTCCTTCTCTTGAAAGTTTAAGACTCCCTAAAAACTATGTGAGTCTAAAAAGTTTGATTGAAAATGGTCAACCATCTACTCTTAAAGAGATCTTGGCCATGTCTGGAGTTACTGCTTCTTAGAGAACCCCTGGTGCACCTACTCAAGGTGAATCAAGTTCTAAGAGAAATAGAAATGAACGTTTTAACTTTCCTAATAAAGGTTCAAGGACACAAGATGAAGAAACTGCTCATGATGCATCAGCTAGTAGTCCTTTTGGAAGATACTCTGAAAATTTGCAGAACATGCAGATAAAAATGGAAAACCCTTCCAACAAAGGATTTGGCAATACTTTGCTTGTCAATCTTGACTGCCTTAGTTATGAAGAAGTGATTGATGTTTTGCATAATCTTCATGCTTGGGCTCTTCAAAGAAAAGCTGAAACTAAGGGAAGTTGGACTGATATTGTTACCCAAATTGTTTGGTCTTTCACTGGTGTTGTTAAGATGTGGTGGGAAAAATTGTCTGATGGAGAAATGAATCACATTATAGAAAACCCAGATGATCCCCTAAAAGCTTTGTTTGATGCTTTAAAGCATGAGTTTGTAGGGATAGTGCCAGAAGATTCAGCCCATCATGCATAATTGTTTCTATCACAAAGGCTATGCAATATTGATTATTTGCCTGAATATTATTGTGTTATGCAGAAATTATTATATCAGGCCAATGATTCACATAATGTTGCCTATTTGAGATATTATATAGCCTCACTTCCAGGAAAGATTCCAGATTTGATTAATCAATACATCAAAGAGCAGAAGGTAAATCTTGAAAACTCATCTTTTGCTGGTGTCCATCAAATGGTAGTATCTGTGCTACAATCAGAATGTGCATCTACTAAAGCCAAAAATAATTTCAAGAAACAGATGCATTTTAGCACAAAAATGTGTAATAACTTCCCAGAAACTTTTGATTTTGGTTGTCATTCAAAATCCAAGAAAAAGGTCATCAAAAAGAAAGGTGATTGTACATGCACAACAGACAAATATTTTCCAAGAAAGAAAAAGTATTATCCTTCCAAGAGATCTTTTAAAGGAAGAAGGATAGTATTTAAGAAAAGGGCCAGACCTTCTAAGAAAGTGACTTGTTTTATTTGTGGGAAAGAAGGTCATTATGCTAATGCCTGTAGAGAAAGAAAAGATAAGAAACAGATGAAAGTTATGAATATTTTCTCTACCATGCTTGATCCAAAAGAGTGGGATCTTATATCTCATTCTGAAGGTGAGTATTTTGAGGTATCTAGTTCTTCTTCTGAAAACAGTGACAGTGATATTCCTGATATAAGAAAACTAGATTTGAGTGATTCATCTGACTCAGATGAAACATTTATTGGTGAAATAAAAATGTTTTCTTCATCTAATAGTTTGAATGAGAAGATTGCAGCAGTCAAGGCAGAGCTGGATCAACTTGCTCCAGTACAGTTTATTGCTAGAAGAAGATTAACAGAAAAACTTGAAAATATAGAAAAACAGTTGCCTGCTAGAAGAAGAAAAGAAAGATTCTCAGATGATGAATTCATAAGAAAAGAATTTGATTCCCTGTTCAAAACTTTACAGATTACAGACAATATATCATACTTAGGAATGAACAAAATCAATTCTTTGAAAGATCAGATAAGACATTTAGAATCTAGCATTCATCAAACTAGATCTGAAATGCTTCAGTTGTCATCAAAATTGCAGAAACTTATTGCTGAATATGATGATTGCAATTCTAAATTCTCAAGTCTTTTGATCCAAGATATCCCTGTTGCCAGTAGCGATTCTCATCCAGAAGATGTCAAGATTATGGGAATTGGAGATAGAATAGTAATTCCTGTCCAGATAAAGGTGCCAAAGATAAAAGAATATACTCTTGATGCACAAATTGACTCTGGTGCAATGAGTAGTGTATGTAAATATGGAGCTATCCCTAGTTATTATTGGCAACCTACCAAAGTTACTTTCAGAGCTATTACAAAGGATGTAATGGAAATTAATCATATAGCTCCTGATTTTCCCATCTATTTGAATGATGTTGAAGTTAGAATCACTTTGTACAGTTTTAATTCTGGTTCAGATATTTTGTTGGGTCAAGACTTCTTGAATAAACTTTTGCCTGTTACTTTTGGAAAAGGAACGGTTTCTTTTACGGCAAAAGACAAAATTGTCTGCTTAAATTCCTCCAGTGATTATCAGATCAGGGTGCAGCCAACAGAACATGATTTAATTTTTTCTAGTCTTCAGGATCTTACCAAGATCAATAAAATTGTCAAAAATGCTGAAATTCATGGACCAAAAACATTAGAAAAGATATCTGCTAAACTCAAGAAGGAATGTACCGCTAGTAGACCAGATGCTTTCTGGACTAGAGAAAAGTATTTTGTTGCACTACCTTACAAGGAAAATTATGTTCCTAAGCCACAGAAAGCCAGTGCAAATCATATGAGTCTTTCTGAGCAAGCTTTGTGTAAACAGGAAATTGCACAACTTTTAGAGAAAAAATTGATTGAACCTTGTAAAAGCCCTTGGGCTTGTCCTGCCTTTTATGTTAATAAACACAGTGAACAAAAGAGAGGAAAGAAAAGGCTTGTCATTAATTACAAGGCCCTAAATGATGCTCTACTTCCTATTAGATATCCATTGCCCAATAAGGAGCTCCTACTTGCTAAAATTGCCAAAGCTAATGTTTTTAGAAAGTTTGATTTAAAAAGTGGATTTTGGCAAATTGGTATTATTCCTGCAGATAGATACAAGACTGCTTTCACTGTTCCCCATGGACAGTATCAATGGACAGTCATGCCTTTTGGTCTGAAAAATGCTCCATCTGAATTCCAAAAGCGTATGGAAGACATTTTTGCTGGGGAGGAGTTCATTATTGTATATATTGATGATTTGCTTGTATTTAGTAAATATGTAAATACTCATAAGCAGCATTTAGAAAGATTTTATGAATTATTTTTTCAGCATGGATTAGTCTTATCAGATTCAGAAGAGAAATTCCAAATTGGCAAGATCAAGATTGATTATCTTCGTTTACACATTGAAAAGGGACATGTGAATTTACAGACCCATGTGCTAACAGATTTGCTGAAGTTTCCAGATGAGATTACAGAAGTCAGAATATTGCAGAGATTCCTTGGTTGCTTAAATTACATCAGACAATTCTATGAGAAGCAAGCAGATGATACAAAAATTCTACAAAAGAGATTGAAAAAGCAAGCCGTGAAATGGACAGATGAAATGACAAGTGATGTCAGAAGAATAAAAGAGAAAATTGCTGAATTGCCAAAATTAAAATTGCCAGAAACTGATCTTCCTTTTATTTTGGAAACTGCTGCTTCTGACCATACTTGGGCTGCTGTTTTATTACAGAAGCATGGAAAGAAAGAATTGGTCTGCGTTTATGCTTCAGGAACCTTTAATGATACAGAAAGGAAGTATCCATCTTCTCACAAAGAGATACTTGCAGTAAAGAGAGGAGTTAAGAGGTTCTATTTGTTCTTGAAAAGTGTTAAATTTCTTGTCAGAACTGATTTAAAGCATATGAAACAAATGTTGGCAAACAAGAGATTACTTGAGCAGGGCAGCACTAGAGTTCTCAGATGGGCACTATGGTTCGATGGTTTTGATTTTGATATAGTGTATAAGTCAGGAGCTGAGAACTATCTTGCAGATATGTTAACCAGGGAAGGCGCAACAGAAATCAAAGAAATCAAAATGTTCAGACCTTTGAGGATTGATGGAGCTTCAAGTTCAAGCTCTGTACAGTCTAGTCGAGTCAGTCAGGTCATAGTGTGTAGTCAATGTCATTATGAGTATTGCTGGGATTGTCTTGTAAAGGAAGTCTGTAAATTACCATTGTGTCTTAGGCAAATAGTGTTGCAAAAATGGTTTGATTCTGAGGAAGCTCAGTGGATGTATTCTAGAGCGTTACCTTATAGAAATAGGTCTTGGAGAGCATATTATGCATTGTCTAGAGGTCCAGAACAGATTTATTATGTATTCATCCAAAAGACAGATTGGACATGGCAAGATTATTTTACTATTCACCAAAAGGCTAGGATTCATAGGTCAGTAAGAGTCATATTTTATGCTATAGATATAAACAATGCTGTAGATTGGTGGAGTCCATGGTTCAAAATGTTTCTTGTCAAATACATGCCTAGAGCTGACTGGATAGTAGCATATGATCATAAGTTAACATTGAGTACTTTGATGTGGGAATTGTATATAGCTGCACAGAATGATTATGTCATAGAATTCGAGTTTGCACACAAAGACACAGTTGTGGTACCAAGTGAAGAAGATGATTCTTTCAACCTCTTTGTGAGTTTTGAGGGGAGAATCACTGTAGACGAAATTTTCAGGCCATCTCAAGTTTTCTCATTTCCTTTCGCCTGCTGTTTCAAAGAACATGATCCGCCATGGCTGTATATTCCTCATGAAGTAATTGCTCCCGGAACAGAAGAATTGGTGGAATATTACGGTGAGCATTATTATGATCAAGAGCATGACTATGATGATCATGCCAACAGTGACTGATTGTAAGGATCACTCAATTGAAATCCTTACAAATCTTTCTTTATGTACATATTTGGTTTCCGTGGGATTTTACCTTAGAAAATCTCCACTGTGTAATGAGAGCCGATGTCCTAGATTCCGGCCTTTGTTTTATCTTTCGTAAAAGTTAGATTGGGTCAAATTCGGTTCCCATATGGCCTAGCCTTTAAGGGACGAGATAACAAGAGGGGGTCCCCTCTTGCCCGAATCTTAGGTAAAGTCTTACTATTTAATTCCTTTTTGTACACTCGTGATTGGAATCTTGCATGATATCCTATCCGAGTACATATATTTTAGATCCGGTATCCGGTAAAAGTAGTAACCGGGTGACTGGCTAAAGAGTTATAAATACTCACTCTCCAAAGTCATTTGGCATTCGGAGTTTTGAGAGTTTAAGTCTGTGTTTTGAGTCTGAGCTTTGTTTCCCTGCTCTACATCTGCGCGAAACCTCGTGATCTGCTTGCATCACGGCGACTAAGTCTCAAAGTTTGAGTCTCTTAGGTGACTTGGCTAGCCTGCGTCTTAGTGTGCTCGGCACTAAGAAGAATCTAAAGTGGCGGGGTCATTAGATTGAGTCTGTGATTTGTTGAGTCTGTGATTTGTAAACTCTTAGTCAGAGTCTGTAACTGGCCAGAAAGCCTCCAGTGAGCACGCTCATACTATGAGTTGCTGTATCTGGTAAATGCCATTACAGTCAATCTCTGAAAAGAGTTGCTGAATTCTGATTTCTGATGTAATATTCCATATGCTAATCTTAATGAAATAATTCTGAAATCGGTTTTCTTCTAAGAGCATTTATAAAAAATTGGACTTAATCCTATACTTAGAAGACATGAACCTAATAGACATCAAGAAGAAGTCTATCTACATAAAATATTGCTCATGAAACTCATGAGACAAAAATACATTTTTATTATCATTGTCTTCTCCTTTTTCATAATTACATAGTCATCATGAAGACCGACCTAGTTACATTTTACAACACTCCCTCTTAACTAGGGAGGTATTCATATAGTTACATGATCATTTTCAAACTAAAGAATTTCATAAGAAAAATTGGATTGGTAATCACATCTGTATAGCGTCATTTCAACCAGTATTGTACTAGTGCAAGGCCTTGACTAACAGCCCCATCTCTTCAACAAGACAATGGGCTTCAATGCTGGCGAGACACATGACTTATAGACACCTTCGTCATTGTCTCTCCAAGGTACATACTCCACCCGGGTGTTCCCAAAGTATGACCTTCCTGGACTATTCTTCTCTTGGGTAGCTAGCCCTCAAAGAATATCGGTCCTCGACTACTCTTATCTTGAATGCCCTATCACATTCTCAAAGAGTATCGAATGCCAGATAATTACTCAATCTTCCATTCTGTCTTCCCAAGACCTGAATGATGTGTCTATTTCTCTCTCCCAAGGAGGACCTTATTCCACAAGGGAATGTACTCATTCTTATACAAAGAATGTACCTAAGCTCATCCTTAAGAATTACCAACTTTCATTAGGGGAATTTTGAGGTCTAAAATGGGCCTCCTAAGGAAATAATAAAATAATCGCTGAACCAATAAAATAATATTTATGAATTTTCAATTCACTTCTTGCACCAAAATCCATGTAACCATGGTTAAATTAAATTCAAAAGTTGTACCAAAATAAAAATAATAAAAAAATTGTATTGATGTGACTCTAAATAAGAATTAGCTTTTCAAGAAAAAATCATTATCATTGCACAACTAATGCATTTTCCTTTGTACTTAGATAACTTAAAATAATATATATATATATATATATATATATATATATATATATATTCTTAAATTATTAATTATAGAATATACTATTAATTAAAAATTATATTATTTAAATTATATGATAACATGTAATTAATATACTATATAAATACAATATAATATGTATGAATTTTATATTAAATTTGATTTTATTTTATTTTTAACCTAAGAAGAAATAATATGTAATATAAAAAATGAATATAATATATATTCTATAACATTTAGATTATTTTTCATAATATTATATATATTAATATATAATATTAATATAATCTCCATGAAATGAATTGAGTTTTATTTAAAATTAAAGAATAAAAGTATTGAAATAAATTTTATTTATATTTATAAGTATAATATAAGATTTATATACATTGAAATTTAGTATTTTTTTCCCCAAACTATGTTGAACTTAATATTTTTTTTTTCAACATACAAAACTAATATACCTTTTTTAATCCTACAAAACTAAAATGTATTTTTTCTTTAATTTTAATATGTTTGTATTGCTATTAATATTATAATGATATTATTTATAGATTTGATTTATCCTAAAATTACAAGGATTTATTTTTATTTATTTTGATTTCATGTGTATAATATATATGTTTAGATATTAACTTATAATTAATTTAAAATTGTAATATTAAATAAAATGAGATGAATATATAATTTAAAAATAAATACATGAAAATATACAAATTTACTATTTATTGAAAAGTGTGTAAATACATAAAGATTGTGTTGGGATATGCATTGTTTCTTTCAAAAAATATGAAATGATAATAATAAAATTTTATTCAAAAAGTGTGAGATGACATTTATTATGAGTAATTTACTTTATGACTTTAAAAGTACTTAGAGCACTACTATGGTTAACCATGATTTTTTATCCATGATTTTTTATCCACCATTGAAAATGTGACAAGTAAGTACTTTTAACTCAAACAATTCCACCTCAACCATTAGAGATGATGTCATCAATTAAAATGTGATTGGTTCTCATAAAGTGAATTTTGATTGTACATTTTCCTTAGGAGACCCATTTTAGACCTCAAAATTCCCCTAATGCTTCCAAGTAAGAAACTTACGATCAGGCTCCTCTTAATTAGGGACCTCCAGCAGCAATGGTGAGACACCCAGCTGCTCATGAAGAATTCTTGTTCTCAATGTCATGGATTTCGATATTGAGGAATCTCCAACTTTTAGCTTCATAGGGCATAGATCATCCATCACTTCCATCCTGAGTCATGTCAAATGTCAGAAAGTGATTCAACAGTCTTTCTCATCTGGTCCATTGTTATGCCATGCTGCTTTCTTTTGAATCATTTCCAAGGATAATACATCCTTTCTCATGATTGGCAGCCCTGCACAAACTTATCCAGATAAACATATAAATATTAACTTTTAGAACAAAAGTTACCTTAGTGATGATCTTTCATCATGACATCTTCCTATAGGTATCGACATTCTTCATACAGATTGACACATCTCCTAAGGATATGTTTTGTCAAGAGTCTTCTTATTTACCAGACTTCTGTCAGAGTCTACATATCCTCCCAGGAGATCTCCTAGTCACATCTTCTTGTCTTTCGAATGATAACAGCCTTTTGATATGGTTGGATGTCATGATCTCTTCCTCTCTGCACATTCTTTATTCCCAGGAACTTATAACCTTTCTGGTTACTAGTTCATATACAACCACCTCATATTCCATGAGGACATATTTCTGGTCACTTAGAGATACTCCTCCATAGATCATACTTTTAAATACAAAAGTTCATTACCTACAACCATATAGCATGGCATCACAACATCCAATGTCAGCATATAAATATATACATACCTCTTGAGTCATCTTGTAGCAATTTTTAGGAATGAATAACTTCATTCCCTTGGCTTGTTTTATCAATATGTCATCACATCCCAGAAGTATGTTTCTATGATGACCCTTGCTCTTGATGACTACTTTCTTAAAGTTTGACAAAGAGGTTTTTCTCGGAGCTGATTCATCAGGAGCTCTTGCCATGCTTAAATCAGAATGCTACATTGCTTCCTATCATATAACCAACAGAAGTCAATTCCTTATTCATAAGTTTGTGTGGTTTTCCTTGAATCTTCTTTTCTTTCTCCTATTGAGATTGTCCCTTTAGGACCAACTTTCTTGTAGTGTCCATAAGTCTTCCACTTTTCCTAAAATTTCCTTTTCCTTCTGCAAATGTTGATTCTTTTTATCCTTCAACATTTTTTCCCTTGATTGTCTTTTTCCATCAAGCATGGAGACCACAAGTTGAGCGAGGTAATTTTCTTGTCTATTTGTTATGCTGTCCATCTTATCATCTTTTCCAGATCACACAGTTGAGATCTTATGAAGATATTCCTTCATTCTTTGATACCTCAATTTTTGTGTAAATCTGGTCTAAGTGACATAACCTTATTTATTGCATAGAATAGTTCTTTCAGCGTATCTTATATTCTCTTGATGTCTCCAATCCTTCATAAGATTTTCATGACTTTACTTTCTTCGAGGACTGTGACTATCTTCCTCATGCAAGGATTCTTGGTAACCCAACCAGCTCATAGATCTCCCTGCAAAAACAAAGTCATGTTACCAAAATTGATTATAGAATAAAAGATACTTACTTGACAAGTGAAGAGTCTTCAGCTTGATTGCTTCAATGGTGGTTGAGAAAAGATGTATTAGTGCTCTCCTTTTTGATGATCTTCTTCCAGATAAAGAAGTGGTTCTTGTTTCAATGAGAGGAAACTTGTCTTATAACCTTTGAAGATGATGACAGTGCCTTTAGCCTCTTAGTTTTCAAGTCTTCAATTTACTTTGACTTTCCTCTGAAGGTAGCCTTTCTTCTTCAATGTAGGTCCACCTAGACCTTATGGTACCGAGTCACCACTGTAATACAGAGATTATCATATTACTGAGTATCACTTCATTGAGTTATTATGTTACTGTAATTTATGTTGTAAGACAGCAAAACTACACTGGAAAATCTTTGTTGTGATATAGTGCCGAAACACTAAGGAGTTGTCACTGTGAGATTGCTTGAGATTACAGTGTTTGTGTTATACAGCACTTGTAGCATACCAAAACAGCATACTATTATACCACCGAGCCATGCAGTTATAACATGAAGTTATATTGTGATCATGACAACAATCTTAAATGAGTAGCTTGAACTGTAATTTTTCCGAGATTGAGTTTCCTCCAGCTTGAGGTATCGAACCTATTTCAGTGTCTGCATTGTCTTACTGTCATCTAAAGTTTCCAAGGATGTTCGAGCTCTGTGGACTTGTACCTTGAGTGTCTTTTAATGCCCTTTCCTAATTTTAGCACCATAACTCTGATTCCATGTTGAGAAATTGTAGGGCAAGTGATTAACTCAAATTCTCTTCTTGGTAATTACTTGTGAGCTTTCTTATGTATTCTCTTATTTCACTTAGTTAATCTTTCATCAAGTCAATTATCAAAGCACTTAGTCAAATGTAGAGACAGAATAATTTTCACTTATAACTGAACATCTTGAAATGTAGTTAGGAAGGTAAATCTCTGATTTACTTTCCTCACTTTCTACCACCTTTAGATCATTGTCTTGACTTTGACAAATTCTTTTCCTTAGATACTTTAAATTCATAGATGTTCTTATTGTACCCTTCCTACACCTTCAGTCATCGTGTACCTTCAGTCATCATCGTACCTTCCGCAAATTATACTTCAATCTATACTGAACTTGTCCTTATATCCACAGCTTTTAGATGTTATGTAACCTCAAATAGATCTGCAATTATGTTTCCAAATGAGCCGCAGTATATATATATATATATATATATATATATATATATAGGAGAGATCAACTATTAGGTCGACCATTCATCTTGATATTTAGGCCAACATTATAACTTCAATTTAGGCCAATTTGAAGTTTATCTTCTCTGAGTTTTTATGAGGTATTACTTCTCATATATTTCAAGACTGTTATAAGCTTGTTTCCACCATATTTTGAGCTTGTCTTCCAACACTTTTGGAGGGTTGTAGTGAGCTTCTTTATAAGGTCTGGATCCTTCATGACTTTGACACTTAAACCTATACTTAGAAGACATGAACCTAATAGACATCAATAAGTCTATCTACATAAAATATTGCTCATGAAACCCATGAGACAAAAATACATTTTTATTATCATTGTCTTCTTCTTTTCATAATTACATAATCATCATGAAGATTGACCTAGTTATATTTTACAACAACTAGTTGTCCAAAATTAACAAGTGGGCTCTTGGAGTGTTGCCTCCAAAGAGACATATGGACAGGGGCAGTAGGTGTACCATGGATGCAGCCCACCTAGGATCGATGAGAATCTTGTTGAGCATGTGGAGATGCCACGTTTAGCGGAGATAGGGCTACGAGCATGTTATCAGCAGATCTGAGGCAGAGAGAGTGTCATCTGGAGGATTACTCTTGAGCATTCAAGTAGACTCTTGGTCACACCCTTTGGGACATACCTATCCATCATCCTCCAGTGTTTCTTATGGTCACGGAGTATTTGGTTGGTACCCCTTGACACTCATTAGGGGAATTTTGAGGTTTAAAATGGGCCTCCTAAGGAAATTATAAAATAATAGTGGAAAAAATCAAATAAGATTTGATGACATCATCAAATTTTAGAGGGAAAAATGAAAAAACTACTTTTTCAACTCATATTTTCAACTTGCATCAAATTCTGCTGAGTACTCGTTGGATGCGAAATTTAATTCCTCATCCAAGGAGTACCCATGTTGCATACTTTTGATGGGTCCTACTACACGAAAAATGAGAAATACATAAAAAACATGATTGTAATCACGTTTTTTATGTATTTCCAATTTTTCATGTAGCAGGGTTCATTGAAAGTATGCAACATGGGTACTCCTTGGATAAGGAATTAAATTTTGCATCCAACAAGTACTCCCACTCGAAATTTGAGTAAAAATTGTGGGAGATAAGTTGAAAATACGAGTTGAAAAAGTAGTTTTATTATTTTTTAATATTTTTACCCTTTTATTTAAAAAATGGTAAATCATCTCCCATGGTTGACATCATCATCTTGAATCTTATTGGTTGTTATAAAGTTTATTTTTGTTGTACATTTTTCTTAGGAGGCCCATTTTAGACCTCAAAATTCCCCTAATGCTCCATTCAAGCAGCAAGGCATGGGAGGCTCACCCTAGACAGTTGGATGAGGTATCGCATGTCATGCGCTGGGAGGAGATTCTCCAGTTGAGACACTTGGTAGGTGCACAAGTTGACAGATCTCGGCTTAGGGATGGCATGGTTGATTGCCAAGGTAGCATATGTTCCACCCATGGGCTTACATTTGAGGGACAATGGATGATATATTTCGTTTACAGGAAGGTACCCAGACTCCGAGCGGTATCCAGGTGTATTAGCAAGAGTTGGGATAGCGGGTATCACGACGTAGTCTGGGGAGAAGCAACAATGACAGCCATATACATTCAAAATAGAAGTCTTAATAATATAACTCCCAGAGAAGTATTCACAGGGAAGAAGCCGAGTGTGGATCACCTTTGAATATTTGGAAGCCCTTTTTACATCCATGTTCGAAAGGACAAGCAAAAGAAGTTGGATTCTACAAGCATCAAGGGGATCTTCGTTGGATATAGTCTCTCCTCAAAAGCATATAGAATCTACATCAAAGAAGGAAGACATATTGAAGTAAGCAGTGATGTCATATTCAATGAAAATCAAGCCTACAAGAATTCAAGGGATATCCCTATTGATTCTGATGACGAAGAAACTCCAATATTCGAAGAAGAAGAAGTACACCACGAAAGCCCTACTCCAAATCAAGAAGAAGAAGAAGGACCAAGTGAGCCTATTCAACCTATGATCATCCTGACCACAAGGAAAAGGCCAAATTGGTTAAAATCTACCTTGGAAGATGTTGAAGGACATGAAGTTGTGAAAGGAACTTTTAGAGAAAGCAAAGGACCAAAGAGATATTCTGGATATGCTGCATATATCACAAAGTTAATTGAAGTTGAACCATCTACATTCGAAGAAGTTGCTCATCAGGAAGTTTGGAAGAAGGCGATGCAGGAAGAATAAAAATCGATTATAAAGAACGAGGTTTGGGAAATCGTTCCTAGACCTAGTGACAAATCGTTTGTCACATCTAAATGGATCTACAACTTGATCAAACACGTTGTTGATGGAAGCATAGACAAGTACAAAGCTAGATTCGTTGCAAGGGGTTTCTCTCAAAAGGAAGGCATAGATTATGAAGAAACCTTTGCAACCATAGCAAGGTATACTACCATTAGATGTTTGGTTTCATTGCTTGCGACAATGGGTTGGAATATCTATCAAATGGATGTGAATACCGCATTTCCGAATGGGACCATTGATGAGAAAGTATACATCGAACAACTTAAAGGCTTTGAAGTAAATAGCAGGGACACTCATGTTTGTAGACTCAAGAAGGCCCTATATGGCTTGAAGCAAGCTTCTAGGGCATGGTATGCAAGAATGGATGCATATCTCCTAAGAATTGGGTTCGTGAAGAGTATCGTTAATCCAAATCTTTGCATCATGGTTGTGAATAATGAACCTGTCATTTCTATTATACGTGGATGATCTGTTCATCACTAGTGTGGAGCAAAGAATTCAAGAATGCAAGAAGATGTTGGCAGTTGAATTTGAGATGAAGGATCTAGGACTGATGCACTACTACCTGGGTCTAGAAATATGGAAGAAACTTGGGGCAATATATTTGGGGCAAGGAAAGTACATCATCAAATTGTTGCAAAAATTCGGGATGATGGACTCCAAGCCCATGACTACTCCTATGATCACCAATCTCAAGAAGTTGTGGGGTTGTGACTCAAGTCGTAGATCATACCTCCTATCATCAGTTGGTGGGTTCTCTTATGTATCTGGTAAACACTAGGCCAAATATATGTTTTGCAGTAAACATTCTGAGTCAGTTACAGTTGGAGCCTCATCATGATCATTAGATAGCTGCCAAACACATATTTAGGTATCTTTGTGGCATTATACATCACTTCCTTAAGTATGATAGTAAGGAAGTCAAGCTAATTGGATTCACGGATTCTGATTAGGGTGGTAGTGAGACTGATGGAAGAAGCACTACAGGTGGATGTTTTAGTCTAGGATTTGTTATGATTTCATGGATGAGTAGAAAGCAAGATCTTGTTGTTTTAAGTAGCGCTGAAGCGGAATATTTAGCTGCATGTGCAGTAGGAAAGGAGGTTGTTTGGTTAAGGATGCTTCTGACAGATTTGTTCGATAAGTCTCTGGGTCCTATTGTGATTAACTATGATAATCAAAATTGTATCAAGATGTCTAGAGATCTTGTGTTTCATGCTAGGACGAAGCATATCAACAATAAGTTCCACTTTATTAGGAACTTGGTGCAGGATGGGATTGTGAAGTTGGAGTATGTCTCGACAGATGAACAGGTAGCAGACATACTAACAAAGTCTTTTCCTAATAAGAAATTTGAATATCTAAGAAACATGCTTGGTTTAGTACATATTGTTGATTGTATTGATGATAAGAACTTGGAAGAGATTTGTTGAGGCTTTGCGAGTGAAGCATTCCCTGGGAGGACAATAGTTCGGCACTTTGTATTGATGTCTAAGTCACGAAGTAGGGAGGGTGGCGTTGGTCGTAGAACTCTGGCCTGAGATATGCACCTAAATCCCTTGGTTGGTGGTTATTAAGTAAGCTTGATGGTACCTAGAGATGCTGAAAGATTTAGTCCACCTTTGTCCCACTTGGATAGATTGTCTTGGTCAAAAATCTAGTCCATGGCATTGCAGTGCCTAAACTATTGAGAGACCATTGGATAGATTGCCCTTGTCATGAATCTAGTCCATGGCATTGCGGTGCCTAAACTCTTCATAGTTCATATGGTTTGAGATCTTCCATTGTATTTGTATATTCTGAATACCTCCTTAGTTAAGAGGGAGTGTTTAGTCATTATGTATTGTACTTGTCAAAAGAATAAAGAAAATAATTTTTATTATTATAACAATGACTTATTAAATCATGGGTTTCATGCTTGGGTCATCATTATATTAGTCAAAATCCCCATTGTGAACTCCTAGGATTAATATTGAGTCAATAGAGTCATTGTACATTTAAAGAGACCCTTCTTGGGCTTTTGAATCATGTAAAAATGTTTATTATTGAGTCAAATATGATTTATGTCACCTCCACACCAGTCGGCCTAAAGGAGACAAATTCGACCTCACCTAGAGCCTATAATTAGAAGGAGATCAAATTCATTTGGAGCATCTCATCTCAAGCAAGTTCAATATCTCTAAGGAAGTTGGAAAAAGTGTGAAGTGGGTCAAGGAAGCCAAAAGGAGTGCAAGTTTGGTCAAAGTCAAGGAGAAGAAGAAAATTGAAGTTTTAGTGCTACTCTCTCTCTCTCTCTCGCCCTAGTTTGGGGGGTTGTAGTCTTTTTGTGTTGTTGCTGCCAGCTGCTGCATGTTGTCGTATGTTGCTACATAGTCGAAATTGCAGGGGTCAAGTTGTTGCTGCTATAGGGTCGAAGATCTTGAAAGGCTGACTAGGTGTGGAGGAAAGGTTTGGTCTATGTCTAGGGTGAAGAGTCTCAAAGAAAACTATTGAAGGAACATAATTTTGACTGGGTTTTCCCCTAGAGAGGTGTTTTGCCCTGGCATAGTACCTACATCTTGTGTCTTGTGTTTTTGTGATCTTCATACACATAATTTAGTAATTGCTTGATGAAGGATAATCTAGTAAAGAAGTAAGAGAAGCCAACATAATTCACAAGTAGTTATCAAGAAAGAGGAATCAAAACCTAATCTCTATTTGCATTGATTTCTAAACAAATGGACGAGCAGAACACTAGATGGTACGACTACTTTAGCGTGTGTAAACATTTGTGCATTTCAATTTCATTGTTATTTTAGATGGCCATTCATCTCAATCCTAAAAGAAAATGTCTCTGGTTTTTGGTGATGATATCATGAAAAATATCTTGCGTTGTCTTCATAATCCAATTGCTAGATATTTTGTCCTGTCATCATTCCACATCCAATTGGGCTTCTATGTATAGTTTGAAACAATCTTTTTGAGTATCTGCTGAATTGCACTTCACTTTTATACAAACTGAAATTTCTCTTCACCGGAGATCTATTGGTAATGGTTGATGCTTTGAATGTATTACTACCATCGCATTCATTTTTTCTATACTATCAGCTGAGGTAATCTCTTCAGATATAAAATACCAAACATAGAGTGGCTATGAAGTTTTGGCTGTGAAGTTTTCAGTTGGAACAGTTGTACATTTTCAAATTTCCAAACATGCTCGATACTGGCTGAGCTACTTATTTTGTCTTTACATTGTATATTTGCATGTTAGATAATGTTAGATAATTTCCTCAGACAATCTATGGTGCATGTTGAATAATAAATATTGCAAGCTTAATACACTGTATATTTGCATTTTCCTGTTTGTAAAATGTATGGGCTACAGAACATTTGTGAGCAAGCTTACAATCGGCAGATCACAATAATTGAGGAGAAGAAACCTTTATTTTGTAACTTACCAATATTTCGTTAATGCAAGAAATTAGTTGTGTGGAGAATTGATGGCAAGATAACTTTCAGGAAAGTGCACAAGTATGGCAGAAGCACTACTGGTGAAAGTTGGGATATTGTTGTGGAAGAAGGCACCTATTATGAGTAAGTTATGATTATTTCTTGATTGGTCTTTCACCCAAGAGAAGCAAAATATGGCCATAATTTTTATCTGCGAATATCTGTGCTGCATTTGTGGTTTTAATTTCTGAAAATGGCAATGACAGAGATTTCTAACACAGTCCAAACAAATATTTGCATTTATGTTTGGTTGTTTGTGTTGGATAGTCCACCAATTAAGTTCTCTCTGGTAAGTTTTACTAATAGTAATACTATCATGTGCTTAATGAAAGGGCTGAGCCACACTATGGATGGGCAGACGCTGTTGGAAACTCGGCGCAGTTGTTATCAATCCAACCTCGAGAACGACCTCCTGGTGTTTATCCAGATCTAGATTTTGGATCATCTACTCCAACACAACCACCTCCAGCATCGTCGCCACCTGAGTCACCTCCAGAATCACCGCCATCCTCGCAATAATCTCACTATTGTAATTGTCTTCCTTTTTCGAGTTTCTTACATTGTTATTCATGGACATTATTCATTTGGTCTAATTGGCCGTTTGCTGTAATTGGGTTTGGTCGGCTGTGACCTTCCCTCTTTATATGAACTGACCCTGGAAATAAAATAATGAAATTTGTGCCATATCTTCAATTCATTCTGGCGATATCAACAGTTTATCTGTTTAATATTAGGTATAAAATAGCTCAGTTCATCTGTGTTTTTCAATATCTTGCAATGACCCTTAGTATGTCTCTCTCAAACAACAAGTGCAAAATGTGTGGCCGGAGGAATTAAACACAGGCAGCCATGAATGCTGACCAATTATGTTATGGGATTCTTAGGCCAGAGACAAAAACAAGCGGCGCGGGATTTGTTCAAAGCCTATTACTTCATTAATTCCAAAGATTGAATATGAATCGTAATAAAAAAGTTGTATTGGTTGAGTTGCTATCATTGACGATTAGTGTTGGTACTGCTGTGTTTAGCCCATTATGTTCACAGAAATTTGCCGCTAAGCTTGGCAATTGGAAATTGTGGAAAGTGTTGAAGTGAGTACCAAACCAAGTCCCAACGTACACACGGTTTTTTTTTTTTCTTCGGTTTAAGTACAGTAGTGAGAGAGTGCACTGTCAATGGTTCCTTGGGATTTTGAAATAGGTATGCCCAAGGAGGAAGGTGGTATCGGTCTTTTGTGGCTCATGATCCTATTTTTGCTTCAAAATGGATATTCACATGCCTTGTGGGTTTTCCTATGGAATATCCCCTTGCCTTTGCCTTTCCCGTTCCAGTCTGCCCTGCATGAATTTACTTAGAATTTTAGTCAATATAGAAAAAATAATATTTTTAGCAATAGAAGTAAATAAAAGGTTGATAAGGATTTTATTTCTTATTTTAAGAGGCAAACATTGATTTTAGTCAATATCCATTAACGGCAAAAATAAAAAATAATAGTTTAGCGATTGAACTAAATAAAAAGCTGATAAGGATTTTATTTCTAATTTTAAGAGGAATACATTAACTTTTTTTTTTTCCCATTTTTGTAGAAAGTTGCATTATTTTGATATATCATCTTGTAACCTTTACTCTCTTTTTTTAGATATTGCATTATTATATTCATTTCAATTTTTTATTTTATATTTTAGATATGGTATAGTTTTTAATGTTTATATATTATTATATTATTATATATTTATTTTAATTTGGGATATACTAAGTTTTAAAAAAAATAAATTTCTTAAGATGCAAATATCTTTTTAAACTTAAAACTTTGAAAAATATTTGTACTTCTAAATATTTGCATTTTTAAAAATTTAATTCTTCTTAAAATTTAATAGATCTGGAATTAAGATAAACCTATATTATATAAATGAACTATGGGGAATACAACTATGAGATTATATAAGATTGTAATGTTTAATTAGTATTTGTTTCTAATTTTTTATTGTTAGATCTAAGACTTTTGTGATCTATAAAGTAGATAAATGACTTTCGGATTAATCACATTATTATGATTTGGTCTGCTTTTCTAATTAGCTAATGTGGTTCATCCTCGAGACAAGGTGAAGAAGCTTAATTGATCATCATGAATAAATAGTTAGTAAAGATGCAATATTAATTAATGTCTTAATAAGAAAAAATTTAAATTTTTTAATAATTAGTAAAAACCTTTAAGAATTTACTTATTAAAATATGTTAATTATTTAAAAATATTTTAATTAAAATAAAAGGAATTAAAAATTTTATAATAATTAGTAAAAAGGTTTAGGAATTTACTTATTAAGATAGGTTAATAATTTAAAAATATTTTAATAAACATTTTAATTTATTAAAATTATTTTAATTAAATAAAAAGGAATTAAATTTTTTATAATCTAAGAAGAGGGAATTATATATTATAATTAAATAAAAAAGAGAAAAAATTAAGACCAAGAAAAATAAATACTAAGGGAAAAAGTAACAGGAAAAGAAAAAATAAATAATAATCCACGAACACTAGTTCAAATAAAAAACAGAGAGAAGAGAAAATAACTAAGAAAAAGTCTACAAAGACCTAAGGAAACAATGAACCTAACGAGGATCAAATCTCTTAAGATACAAATCTATTTTCAAGTGAAACTTGAAATTTGGAGTTAAAATGAACCTATACTAGTTTTTAATAATATAGTTTGTTTTTATACAAATTTTACTTATCTCTATATAAAAAAATTTCTACTTTTTATTTTATTAAAATCATGATAATATATATAATTACATATATTGTAATTTTTTCACATGTTTTATAATTTTTATAATTCATTTTTTTAATATGATATGTATAGCATTAATTATAGAAAAATAATTATTGTAATATTAAGTTTATATATATATATATATATATATATATATATATATATATATATATATATATATATATTATAGATGCAAATATAAATCATTATTATTTAAATGTTATTTTTTATATTATGATTTTTGGCTAAAATAATTGTTTATAATTTTATTAATGAAAATAGAATTATAAATAAAAGTTGAATTGAATGGAATAGAATAGATTTATTATTTTTATTACTTTTTTTAAGTGAGTTAACATCATGTTTTATTATTGTTATTTTTTTATTTAACATGTCTTTTTACAAGCACTATAACATATTATTTGAAAATAGTTAGCATTACATTTTGCACTTATTTGTGGACACTGCAACATCTCCTCCATATTGGATTGTTGAGCTTGGCTCTATACAATGATAAATGTAAATTTATTATAAAGTTTTATTATATTGATTGAAAGAAAATAATGAAGATGGAAATTTCAGTCTTCTTCACATACTAGAAATGAATGATTAAAAATTGGATTTCATAGTGAAATTGTGATAATATGCATATTTCAAAGTATTGTGTTCAATTCATCCATGTTATGAAAATAATTTTATAGACAGTTATTAATGAGCATTGATGTATTTTTTATATTATTTGTAAGTTTGGAAAATATTTAAGATTTCCCAATGATTGTTTGGTTGTTAAAGATATGGCTCAGATTAGGTAAAAGAATAAAGATAAACTAAACTTATAACAAAGGACAAAGGCATACATTAAGAGCTTGAGATGCATAATACATAATCATTTACACTTATGAGATTGGAAAATTAGAGGCACAAACGAGTGCATGTGTGTCGCCTAAGGTTGCATAGAAAATTACCTTCACATCATAAAATCACAATCATAATAATTCCTTTTAACTTAATAAATACATTTAAATCCTCCATTTACATTGTACATCTACTCCCTCCAATAAGAATGAATGACCCTATCAAATTAGGGACATTTCCTAGTTAGTTTAGTTGCATCAAATTATGAGTTTGCATTAGAATTCAAACTAAAATTGGGAGAACCTCAAGTTATTGGGGTGGGAGAATAATTTTATTGTTTGGTGGGTTAGTGAGTAATTCATGGCATACCACTTATATATGGTCATAAGAAAAATTGGTTTCTTTCATGGGTGGAGTTTGAAATCGTATAAAGGCATTGCTTAGTTTATTGTTTAAAATCAATGAGGTCCAATTTAATCCTAGAGCTTTGCAAAGGTTCTTTTATTATGTTACTTCTCTACAACTTGGAATTCAACTCTAAAGTTTTACATTGCTTATTGCTATATTTTTATTACAAAAGTTGTTTCCTCCATTTTTTTTTTTTCTTGTTGGAGATAGTTCTTATGCTTCTTGTAACTTGCCTTGACATGCCACTATTCTAAACACATTTTTCATTTAAATTATGCCACATATCATAGTAAGTATTGTATATATTTCCCATGAGGTCAATATAAGTTGTTTCAAATTCTTCATATAGCAATTGTTGAATATAACATTTGTGAAACCTTTCTCAATTCATCTTTGTGTTTTAAATTTCTTGTAATGACTCTCATGATGTCTCTTTCAAGCAAGAAACACAAAATTGTGGCTTGAAGAATTAAACGTACACAACCATGAACACTAACTAATTATGGTATGGGCTTCATAGGCAAAGGAAATAAACAAGTTGCATATTATTTGTTTAGAGCCTACTATTTAAATAATGCATAAGCTTCATTAAATTCAAAAATCAAATATGAATTGTAATAAAAATGAATATCATTAATAAATAATGTTAATATTGCAAGTTATAGCCCATTATGTGGATAGAAATTTGCAGCTAAACTTGACAATTTGGAAAGTGTTGAAATGTGTACCAAACCAAGTCCTAACCTACACAATTATTTTCTTTGTTGTAGGTACAATGGTGATAGAGAGGATTGCTTACTGTTTCTTCATAGTTTGCACTATCCCTAAGGAAGATGATCTTAGTCATATCTTAATTGATGTTGCGACTTGGGGTTGTGTTTTCACTACAAAATGGATAGTAATAAGCCTCAAGGTTCTTCCCATGGTAGATCCTCTTGCCTTTGCTATTCCAATCTACCCTGCATGAATTAGTTGATATCCTTTAAGGGGAAAAAATAATGTTTACATTGGTAATGCAATTAAAATCAAATAAAACAATGATTTTATTTCTAATTTCAAGAGGTAAACATTAATTATAAGCCCCACCCGATCCGCCCCCCCCCCCCCCCCCCAAAAAAAAAAAAAAATCACATTATTTACATCTTGTAGTGGGTGATCTAAATGAACTATGGATTTACTTAACATTGTGATATTTAATTTTAAAGGCATTGCATTATTATGTTCATCTTAGCATTCCATTCTATATTCAATGATTTGATTAGTATATAGGTTTTAATGTATATCTATTATTATATGATAAATATAAGTTTATAAAAAATTATACTATAATGATTGGATAAAAATAATGATGATGGATAATTCAAAGACTCGCTCTCACAGACAGAGGAAATGAATGTTTGAAAAGATGAATTTCATGTTGAAATTATGATAATATGCACTTTTCAATGCATTGTGCCCAATTCATCGATGATATGAAAGGAATTTGAGGTAATAAATAAGTGTTGATGTATTTTTTATATTATTTGTAATTGTATGTTTGTTAGAGATTTAAGATCACTAAATGATTATTGGTTGCTAAAGTTATGGTCCAAATTAGTTAAAACAATACACAAACTAAACTAATAACAAAGAAAAAGGGCATTATACCATTAAGAGCTTGAGATGTATATAATGCATAACAATTTACACTAATGATATTCAAAATCTAAAAGCAAGTGCATATGTTTCCTTAGGTTGCATAACAAAATCATTTTGCATCATAAAATCATAATAGTAGTAATGTCTTTTAACTTAATAAATACTTTTAAAATACCCATTTGTATTCTACATTTACTCCCTCCAATGAAAATGAAAATGATTTTGTTAAACATTATATAAACTTTATGTTGACCCTAAACCCCCTTATTCAGCTCTATGTAGTGATTTATTACATTTCTATTTGTTATATTACTATTTTAGCTAGAACCTTTCATTGTGCCATTTCATTATAAGTGTACCCTTTGTCTCTTATATATATACAAATGAGACTTAGTTTCAAGGTCATAAAATATTGTCTTATACATTGCATTCATTGTAAAAGGAGGTTTACCCCTTGAAGTGAACTATAATTATTAGTTTCTTATCGTTTTTAAGATATAATGTTTATAACATTTGGTATCGGAGTATGCAAACCTAGGGTTTTATTACTTCAAACAAGTCATATTTTCCTTTTCATTATAACTTCCTTTGTGGGACATTTCAAACAATGATTTTTTTTAGCATATTGGGAAGAGATTTTGGGGGACTTCTTGTTAAAATTTCATATTATGGTTTGCTACACTTTCTAAGATATATGTTGTGGAAGTTAGGGTTGATGATTGGACCTTAAATTTGTTTCAAACGAGTCATCTCAACATTTTTTCTATAATTATTTTATGGGATGTTCCAAACCATGAAATTTTAAGGAGGTTGAGAAGGAATTGCAAGGTACATATTGTAAAAATTTGAGATTCTAGTTTGCTATAATTTTTGATATATACCCTTTGGAAGTAAGGGTTTGTGAATGTTCCTAACTAATTTTCAAATGAGTGACCATGCCATTTTTTCTATTATTTATTTTGGGACACTTCATACTATGAAATTTTAAGAGATTTGAGGAGACATAACAAAGTACTTGAGGTAAGAATTTTAGAATCAAATTTGAATAATTTGACAAGTGGCATGCCACACAAATTTTCTTTTGGAAAGAGGCCAAAAATTAGCAAGTTTTTGAAAAGTTGTCATAACCTTCACTTAGCAGATCAAATTTTGGTCAGACCTATGAAATTGTAGAGAAGACATATCATAGTACTATAGGCCAAAATTTTAAATTCAAAAGGGCTCAAAACTCAAAGATATATCAAGAAATATTTCAATCATTTAAATATTATCCATAATAATATTTTAAAGGTATGCAACTTCCAAGTGACATAACTTTTAATTATAACATCCAATTTTTTAGTGATTGAAAGTTGTGATAAATATCAGTACTATTAGTATGCCTCCAAAGGAAGCCAATACACTAATTAAACTTCTTGAAGTCTCACTCAGGAGTCATAAAGAAAGTGAAGACTTAAATTTAGGTTTTACCAATTAAAGAAGAAATTTAATGAAATGGATAGTAGTTTGTTGAAAAAGGTGGATTTATCAGGTTCTCAAGAAAACCTTAGAAGGAAAATTATGAACAAAATGGAGAGAAGATGAATGAAAACGAGGAAGAAATAGAAAAATCTATGAATGCCATGGAAAAGTTTATCTTGAGAGGCTTCTTAAAAGGGATATTGATATCCAAGTAAGTCATGAAAATAAGGAGAACAATTGTGTTGGAACTCAATCACTTATGGGGAGTATTTTATCACAATTGGAGAGTACAAATATTGAATCATGGAACCATAATCATAATTTTTCATTCCAAGATCCACATCATCATGGCTTGCGGTCAACGCCAAGGAACTAGTATGTTTCAAATATTTGTATAAGAAATTTTGATGGTAATGATCATATAACATGTATATTCCAAATGGATAAATATTTTGATCTTATTTCAAGAGGAATTTCTACAAAAGGTGAATATTTCAATCTTGCCTTTAGAACATGGTCAATATGTATGATATCAATGGATTTACAAAAGGAAATGGATTATGGTGTATCTCGATCCATTTTTACAGAGGAATCGATAATACATTCTGGAGATAATGTTAGATCTAAGACTTTTGTGATCCATAATTTAGATAAATGTCTTTCGGATTAACCATATCATTAGGAGTTGGTCGACGTTTCGAACCATCTAATGTGTTTCATCCTTGGGACAAGGTGAAAAGAAGAAGATCGACCTTAAAGAGTAAATAGTGAGGATGCATCATTGCCTGGAAATAGCTGTTGAAAACTAGCCATTAAAAACTAGCCTTTAATTAGTAGGTTAGTTTAGAAAATGTAATTACAATATATTATTTTTATCAATTAAAATTTATTATAAAATTATCAATATTACAATAGTTAAATAAAAGAGGGTTTATTAGTTTATTTTGTGATTTATTTTATTTTAATAAAAGTTTTTAAAAAACCCTTATTCATAATTCAAGAGTATAAGTCATAAGAAAATATAAAGGCGAAACCTAATTTAAAAATGAATAAAATAAAAGAGGGTTATATAATATTATAATATGTAAATATAAATTATTATTAAAAAAAGGGTTTTTTAAATTTATAATTTATTTTATTTTAATAAAAAATTATAACAAACTCATATTTATAAATCGAGAAAGTAAAACCCATAAGATAAGATAAAATGTATTGTAACTAAGAATATAAGAAAAAGAAAAACTAAAGAGCAGAAAAAAAGGAAAAATAAATACAAGGACCAAATCATAAACACAAAAGTGCGCAATAATACATTGTAATTAAATTGTCTAAACTAACCTAACAATTAAATGCTAGTTTTTAACGACTAGTTTTCAACGGCTAGTTCCGTGAAATGATGCATCCTCACTATTTATTCTTTAATATCAATCTTCTTTTTTCACCTTGTCCGGAGGATGAACCACATTAGATGGTTTGAAACGTCGACCAAATCCTAATGATGTGATTAATATGAAGGACATTTATCTAAACATTATGGAGATATTAAGATCAATGCATTCTTTAGTGAATTGGTAAATCTTCAACAAAAAAAGGTTTAGTTATAGAGGAAATTCAATAATAGCAAAAGTTGAATATTAGGTTAAATAATATTTCTGAAGATATTTTGTTAGACTTCTTTATGGGAAAATAAACGAAAGCATCCAACATGAGGTGTGTCTCTTGAACCTAAACCCCTAGAGCATGCTTTTAGTCTAGTAAGGAAATTTGACTGTAAATATATGACTAATAGAAAATGTTGCAAATATGTTTTCATTGATGTGAGAAGAAATGGGAGACCACAAATGTCCAAGATAAAGTTTGCAAGATGAAGATTGTTGGCAGTATTATTTGGATACATATTTTTTTGGTTTCCCAATTTCTATACCCTATGTTTGAAGGATTTTTTACTCTAAATACCGAAATAACATGGAAGCATAAGATATATGGTTGAAAATTTTATTCCAAAACATGCCCAACAATATAATGCACTCCCTCTAACGCCATAGTAATGAGGAGATATGAAATATTTTGTCAGGTTGACCCAACCAAAAAGTATAGGTTATACAAGCCAATTTTACAAGTCGACCCCATAAGTGAATGCATAAACACTATAAATAAAGGATATATGAGTGCATTTTCTGATCATCCAAGAAATAAGATATATGAGATGCATAAGAGAAGTTGGGGGATACTCATGGGGTCTTAAAGGTGGAGAAAAAATGTGATTTGTGGAGTGAATGTGCCATCTTGGAATTTTTACTATGGTTTTTCTCCTAGGTCATTTTAGTCCATGAAGCTTTGAGGAGATAGAGATGACATATTAATATACATGTGGTAATAAATCCAGATGTTTCTTTACTATACTTTTAGAGATGTGCTCTAAGGAATTTAGATTTTATAAATTTTATTGAACTTTGTTTCAAATAAGTCAATTTGGAATTTTCGATATAAATTATTTTTTGAGATGTTTCAAAATGTGAAGTATTTAAAAGATAGAGGAGAGATCTCTATGTGGTTGTGATAAATTTTTCATACTTTGGTTTTCTATAATTTTTTAGATATGCCTTATGGAAGTTAGGGTTTCTAATAGTCCTGAAATAAGCTTCACTCAAGACAATTTGAAATTTTCTCTATAACTTATTTTATAGGATGTTTTAGACTGTGAAATTTCCAAAGACCTATGTAGACATATAGAAGTATGTTAGGTAAAAAAATCAATATGTTTTTTCCTACACTTTTGGAGATATGCCTTGTGGAAGTTAGGGTTTCTCAATGATCTTGAAATTAGTTTCAAAAGAGCTAGCTTGGAAACATGTAGAAACTTTAAAAATATGAGGAGACATGTAGAAGTTCCTCAAGTAAAAATTTCAAATTCAGGTTTTCCTGACTTATTGAATTTCGTTTCAAATAAGCTAGTTTGGAATTTTCGATATAACTTATTTTTTTAGATATTTCATAATGTGAAATACTAAGAAGATAGATGGGAGATATCTAGGTAGTTGTGATAATATTTTCATACTTTGGTTTGCTATAATTTCTGAGATATGCCTTATGGAAGTTAGTGTTTCTAAATAGTCCTAAAATAAGCTTCACACTGGTCAATTTGGAAATTTGTCTATAACTTATTTTATAGGATGTTTTAGATTGTGAAATTTCCAAATACCTATGGAGACATATAAAAGTACCTTAGGTAAAAATTTAATAATTTTATTTTCTATACTTTTGTATATATGCCTTGTGGAAGTTAGGGTTTCTAAATGATCCTCAAATTCATTTCAAATGGGATAGTTTGGAATTTTTGTTCTGACTTATTTTTTGGGACATTAAATTATGAAAATTGAAAAAATATGAGCAGGCATGTAGAATTGCCTCAAGTAAAAAATTCAAAATCATATTTGCAAACTTGGATATGTGGCATGTTGTGCAAGTTCGTTCTTGGAAAGAGGCCAAAAACAATAGGTTTTGGGAGAAGCAAACTTAGTGAAGGAAAAAGAAAAAAACATACTTAGTGAAGGAAGAAGCAATGACCATGCCTAGTGAAGGTAGAAGTAGCAAGAAGACTTAGTGAAGTAGGTTGGTTCCTACAAATGTTTGCAATAGTGGGGATTGGTGTCTCCATTATGTTGGTGTTGATGAATACTTACAACAATGGTGATTGATATTTCTAGTAGGTTGGTGCTTATAAATAGTTGTAACAATAGGTTGGTTCATACAAAGAATTATAAAAGGAATTTTTATGGTTTTATCTCAAAAGGGTTTCCACATAACTCCTGTATTCCATGTTATGCAGTTAATATACCTCATATGTGATTGTTTTCTTATTGTTCATGAATTTTTGAATAACTAAAAGTTATCTTATATTGATTCTCCTCCCCCAATCTCTATATAAATGTGTTCTCATCAATTGGTATTAGAGAAGGTTCTTTCGAAAGAAATCTAACCACCATAAGGTAGATTTTAGGAGCACATATGGCCAATCAAGAAGGTTTCTCCACAAACAGAACCCTATTATTTGATAGAACAAACTATGCATTTTAGAGTACAAGGATGTGAAATTATCTAATGGCTCTTGGGTTTGATATTTGGAAATCAATGATGACTAGTTATACAACCCCAAAAACGCCTCCCACATATATGAATGGGAAGAAGGATATTGAACATAATGCAAAAGCCATGAATGTTGTCTTATGTGGTATATCATAATTATAATTTTTTAAGGATATGTATTGTGACTTGATAAAATAAATTTGGGACAAACTTCAAAATATCTATGAAGGTGATGACAAGGTGAAGAAAGAAAATATTTAAACTCATAAAAGATAGTTCAAGAGTTTGAAAATGAAAGAACCCATATGTGTGCAAATAATGCTAAGGAACGAATTGAAATATAGATATAAACATAAACACATAGCTCAACAAGAAAAAAACTTCAATTCATTAATAAAAAAGTACTGAAAATTATTTACATGCAGAATGGAAACATCTTTGAGAAGAGATGTGGTAGCTATATACCATCTGAACTAAGTTACAATGAGGCTCGAAGGCATTTTAATTATTGAGAAACAATGGAAAACCATAAACATCCAAAACCCTAACCCTAGGAGATGAAGCGCTAAAAGTGTGTGGGCCCCGTTGGGGTTAGTTGGTACATAAAATTCCCTTGGTCGTGACTTTGGAATATGATCTCCGTTTGACACGTACAATACCTCGTTAGAAAGATCTATCCAAGGAGAAAAAATTGATTGCAAACCCTTGAATTTGATTGTGGATATACTCATTTTCAAAAAAAAAAAAACGTCGTTTAGGGCCTCAAAACGACTCATTAAGTTTAGGACCTGAAAAAATACCAAAAATAGTAAATTGTGCTACAATCAAGGAAACTAAAATAAAAAATGGTGGGGGGCCAAGTGGAATAGGAGGGTGGCCACCAATATCCACCTAGATAAATCCTCTCCCCTCAAGAAGAAATGGTCTCCATTGCATTCAATGAATCAATGAGATAGGGAAACTTCTGTTGAACTTGGTCGCTAGTGATCCACTTGCCCTGGTATAAGAGTTGGCCAAATTTTACAAATCGATATAATTGGATCTCCTAGTAGCAGGTGTTCTTGATTTTTATGTCCATGATCTGATCAGTTGTGGCATGTTCCGTGTAGTCTAGGTTTAGTTGTATTAGTGCCAGTTGCTCTGCAATGTGTGATGTGTCTAACAATGGTGGAAAGTATGGTCGAAGGAAATTGACATTGAACTCTGGGTAAAGGCCAAGGAATGGGAGAATGCTAAGCTCAAAAGAATTGTCTCCCACAACTTTGGTGATGGTGTAAGGCCCATATTCAATTGGTATGGGCTTCTGATGGGATTTGGTAAGGCATTCTTTCTACAAATGCAATCAAACTTTGTTGCTCACCTAAAACTTGTGTGGCACCTGATGTTTATCATGTCGTTTCTTTTACTTAGCATTGGATTTATCCAAGATGTCATGCACCTGCTAGAGGATGTGATGGATGCGTTCAATAAACCAAGTTTCTTTATCATCTTTGGACTTTACATGTGCGGATTTTTCTATGTAATCACATAAGGCATGGCAACATCAATTAGACACAATGGTTGGAATCCCAGAACCACTCGAAAAGGACTACGACCAGTTAAGTTATGGAGAGCTTTATTATATATTTTTTTCACATAACGAAGGATCTCATCCCATGTTCGTGGATGCTTGGAGTTGTACATGTGCACTATCATCATGTTGACGAACTTTGTCTGGCCATCAGTTGTGAATGGAATGCAATCAACTTAGTGAGCTTGGTTTCAAATAATGTCCAAAGGCTCAACTAGAATGTGATTAGGAACCTGCTATCCCGATCTCATATAATGGTCCGCGGGATCCCAAAATGTACGCTTACTCGTTCAAAGAAGAGTTTGGCAATGGCCTAGGTTGCAATACTCTTCTTGCAAGTCGCCATCCACTAGCATCTAGTATGTGGGGGTGAATTCTAGATCATTTTTGTACAGTGGAAGCCATCTGGAGGTCTCGAGGCCACGAGAGTTAATGTGCTTAATATCATGAAAATCATACAACATTGCTCGTTGGAATGTGGCACCAGCATTCTTAAGCCCAAAAGGGAGATTCTGTATGCGAAGGTGCCCCATGGATAGATGAAAGTGGTTTTATGTTGAACATCTAGTAGTATATTGATCTGGTTGTAACTAGAGAAACCATCCATAAGGGAAAAAATCTCACTCCCAGTGCATTCTTCAATGACCTGGTCGATGAAGGGAGTGGGATAGTTATCCTTGGGACAAGCACGATTGATATCGTGGTAACCCACACAAACTTGAATAGTACCCTGCTTTTTATCCACAGGGACAATGTTAGATACCCAATCTATCAACGGGATCGGATAAATGAAGCCTGCTTTGAGAAGTTTTTCAACTTCTCCCTTTATGGCAGCTTCCTTTCTAGGGTGCATGGGACAAAGGCACTGGCGAATAGGTTTCGCATCAAGGTAAGTAGGGATCACATGCAGGACTATACTTGGATCAATGTCTGGAATTTCTTTGTAGGACCAAGCGAAAATGTCTCGAAATTCTTGGAAGAGACTAGTATAGACCTCGAAATCATTAGGAGAATAGGTCACCCCAATGTGGATGTTCTTGACAACCCCTGGTTTAAAGAAGATGTCAATAGGCATCGTCTGAGTGATATTACCCATGTTGCCTTCCAGAAAAAATTCATGTGTCAAGATAGGTGTTTGAAGCAGATGGGAAGGAGCTTGGGAAGCAAAATTCACAAGACAAGTAGACATGGCCCCAAGACTAGGAAGAAAGGAGGAACAATGATGACTATCGTCCTAGGGAGGATCATTGAGAGACACGGTTTCCACGATGGCCTCATCAGTTGGAAACGTCTCATTAAAGGGATCAGGAGAATCAAAAGCACCGAGCCAAGGTGATTGAGAATATGTGTCGAGATACATACTCGAAGAAGTATGATCAGAAGGAGGAGTCGAAGTCGAGATAACTTCACAATAATCAAATTTTGTCGAGCTTAACGACATCACGTCACCAAATGAATCAACTTGATCAGGCGAAGGGATGACCCGCAGATCAGAAGACGTGGAGATCATATTGACTTGAGAAATGTTGGGTGGAAGAAGAGAAAAGAGACCCATAAGGGCAAGATCTTTGAAAAGTCTCAGCCCCACACTTTCATAAGGTGTGGGAATGCGGTCTACATATGGAACGTTGCTCTCAGATGTAGAAATTATATAACTTATGTGTTATATGTCCAAGATTCTCCCGATCTCACACTATTTTAACTTCATGCAAAATACAGAATCTATTCCACCGTTGATCATTTGCGGAAATTAAATCAAGATTGCAATGCACACATGAAACAATAAAAATTCACACACATTAACATAGTTGTTTAACGAGAAAGCCTGAAGCTGAAAACCCCAACTATTTGTATATAATATATGTCATAGAGATCATGTAACAATCCTCATATAAATCTGATCATATCAAGCTCTCAGTACAATACAATCGCTACACACTAATAAAAAACAATCAGCAAAAATCTGCACTGATTTTTGCACTCCTGATAGCCTGCCTCTACTGCGCAATCCCTGCTGAAGAATGGCTCTGGATGAGTTCGAATTGCTCCAGCCTTGCTCACGCAATCCTCATTGGCATCTCCAATGAATGTGTGGTGCATACAATGCAACACTATAGTCACAACTGATAGTCACACTTGCTCTTTCACCAATCTCTCCACTGAGTCTCCACTGATCTGTTCTGCACTGTAGTTAACTGTTGTCTCTGTCTAGTTAAATAATGAGTTATTATTTAGTGAATTAATTTAACTAATTAATTCACTCAACTCCACTGAAAGTATCAATCAGTTAGAAATAGACACAATTAGTTCAACTGAGTTTAACTCCAAAAGTGTAGTTAAACTAGAAACCAACTCCACCAACTACTTCTCCAACTCCACCAAACTCTGCCACTTGAGTTCTAACTGAATTCCTCCATGCATGAACCACCAGTAGCTCTAGGAATTGCGTAATTCCTTCAGCTAGCTGATCTGAACAATCTGTTAACTGAATGTCAATGCTCCAAGAGAATAAGATAATGTTTAGAGTCCAAATATTATTAAGAGCTAATAATATCCGACATGTCTATTTTTATATTGGCAGTCTAAAATTAGACTTCGCCCAAAATTTCAAAAAATAGAAGTCCATCTATTTTTCCAACTTGACCAAACATCCAAAAATAGCATCCTGCAACTCATAGAATATGATCGACATGTCTAAAAATAGACATAGTCTAAAAATAGACTTTGCGCCAAAAATAGCCTACGGGGCCCACTTGAAGAAGGCGTACTCTTTTCACTAAGTCTATCATCTTCTTGAATCTCAACACCCTCCCCAACAAGATACAAGATTATCCACGCCGCCCGATCCTCGTCTCTATGGTAGGTTCAATTTTCCGGTGAGTACCCCGCGAATATCTCGCATCCCGATCTTCTCGTAGGAATGTAAGAAAGCAACAGACATCTTCTGCCGCACACAATCTCTCGATATGATGCACCGCATGTCAATATATTTAGACATATCAAGAACATAGGATTAACCAAGAGTTGGATTGTAACTCCGATTATCACAATATATCACAGTAGGATCTAAATGAGAACCAAACAAACCGACCAGGATCTTCCTCATCCATATAGCCTCGCATGCAGCCAAACTTGCTACCATGTACTCGGCCTTCGCTGAATTGAGTGCCACGGATATTTTTTTCCTGCTGTACCGAGAAACTGTTGTAGATATGATACTAAAATCCCTCAATATGTGCTCTTTCTGTCCGTTGGGCTTCCTGCCTAATCTGCATCTTTGAAGCCATGCAACTTCACCTCATCCGTTTGTTTGTACCATAAACCATACTTAGATGTGCCCCTGAGATACCTCAGGACATGCTTGCCTGCCTTCCAAAAGAGCTTGGTAGGCTTCACCATCGCTTGTGAAAGCTGGTTCACAGCATAGCATATGTTTGGTCGTGTATTAACTAAATACATGAGTGAGCCAACCAACTGTCGATAAACAGTAGCATCCACTACCTCTACAATTGCAGCATCCTCCTTCCTCCAACCACCGGGAGGAGGAGTGTCAATAGGCTTGCAGCCTTGCATGTGAAACTACTCCAGTATCTCCTGGGTGTACTTGCCTTGAGACACAAACAGTTCACCTTTCCACTGCCAAATTTCCAATCCCAGGAAATAATGAAGGAGGCCCAAGTCCTTCATCTCGAACTCCTTTGCAAGATCTGCCTTGCATGACTGTATCAATAGTTTATCACCCGTTAGTATTAAATCATCTACATAAATCACAATGATCAAAAGCTTACCCTCAACCACAATCTGGTATAGGTTTGGATCCGCCTCACTCTTGGTGAAACCAAGTCTAGTGAAATAACTGTCTATCTGTGTGTACCAAGCACGAGGTGCTTGTTTCAGCTCATACAACGCTCTTTTGAGCCTGCACGCATGCGACTCACTGCTGAAGATTTCGAATCCTTTAGGCTGTTCAATGTACACCTCTTCCTCAATGATTCCGTTGAGGAACACAGTCTTCAAATCCATCTGATAAATGTGCCAACCCATCTGTGTTGAGAGAGCAAGGATGGTCCATATGGAAGAATACCTTGTGACAGGTGCAAAGGTTTCTTCATAGTCGATCCCCTCGATCTATGAGAATACCTGGGCAACAAATCTTTCCTTATACTTCTCAACGCTCCCATCAGCAAATTTCTTCACTTTGTAGATCCATCTCGAACCTACCACTGATTTCCCTTCCGGCCTTGGGACAATCTCCCATGCACTGTTTCTGACAATCGAGTCATACTCTTCCACCATGGAATCTACCCATGTGGGATCCTCCACAGCTTCCTTGAAAGAGGATGGCTCCGTCATGATAAATTTGCTCATCAGAGCCATGTATCCAGTAAATCGATCAGGTGACTGTCTCTATCTGTGCTATGATGTGGGAACTCCTACATTCTGCACTGCATCAAGATTCAGTCGCTTAGCTTCTGTAGTGCGCTTCCTCCCTCTGATGTTTGGCGCTGCATGAGTGGTTTCTTCCACTCCATGAACCTCCTCTTGTGGCTGATCCACATATTGAGGCTCATCTTTAGGAACAAGTAGCTCCTCCTCTGCATGCAAGTGTAGCTCCCTCTCAAGCGACAACTTCATGGCTTTCTCCTCATGAAATTTGATATCCCGTCGCACGACAGTCATCCAACTGTCTGGAAAATACACATGATAATTGTGGGGTGTTTCTATGTACCCCACAAATATCCAAACCTCTACGGTCGGCTCCAGCTTCTTCCTGGCATCCTTCGTCACATGAACATAAACAAGTGAGCCAAAAATCTTCAAATGATAAATATCATGCTTCTTACCAGAAAACGCCTCTTCGAGTGTACTCATGCCAAGTACTCTATAAGGACAACGGCTTTGCACATAAAACGCAGTGTTGCATGCCTCAACCCACAAGTGTATGGGAAGACCTTGATCATGCAACATTGCCCGTGAAGCACCCACGATCGTTTTGTTCTTCCTCTCAGTGACCCCATTTTGATGTGGGTTATGAGGCAATATGAGTTCTCTTCGAATTCCTTCTTTGCTACAAAAGTATTTGAATTCGCCAGAGATGCATTAGTGGCGAAATGCTCGTGCTGGTGACAGTGAAAACACTTCACCTTGGACAAATCATGCTTCTTGCCTTTAGCTTCGGATTTGGAAGATTTATTCCCTTTTCCTTTCCGATCTTTGGAATCCAAAGTGAAATTTTCTTCATCTTCATTCTTCGATGAAGATCCATCCCTGGTACCCCGCCTTATCTCCTCCTGCACAAGATCCAACCAAAGTCGCCCCCAGTTTCTCCCGTCCATTGACAGAGTCTTCGTAGCTATGCCAACTCTTCAGAAGCCCAAGGAGAGCCAAGCTCACCAAGTATTGTTCATCAATAGTAACCCCCACACTTCCCAGCTCATTCTTGCAGTGGACAAACTTCATGAGGTATTTTGGAATATTATCGCCTTTCTCCATTTTTATTTTTCTGAGCTTGTCTTTAAGCGCCAACTTCCTCTGGTCACTTGTGCTTTGGAACAAGTCTGTCAAAGCCTTCCACATTAAGAATGGAGTGGCTTTCCCGTGAAAGTTGGACACAATGTGGTCCTTCACACCTTCCAACAGAATCCTTCGACACTTTGTTACCTTCTTTTTCCATGTTTCAAGTGCGGCTACATCGCTAGAAGCAGGCTTTGGAATATCAACATCTATGAAATCCTTCAACCCATTATCATCCAGCACCGCCTCCATCCTGTCCTTCCATGTTATGTAATTCAAGCTTCCCGCAAGGGCATACTCCAATTGCAATCCGTTGAAATACATTTCAATGAATACTCAACTTCGACACCAAGAAAACACTGCAGCAAATTCGAATTCCACCAGAACAAAACTCAACCGCTTCAATAATTGCAATCTCCTCCAATGATCAACACTGCTCTGATACCATGTAGAAATTATATAACTTATGTGTTATATGTCCAAGATTCTCTTGATCTCACACTATTTTAACTTCATGAAAAATAAAAAATCTATTCCACCATTGATCATTTGCAGAAATTAAATCAAGATTGCAATGCACACATGAAACAATAAAAATTCACACAAATTAACACAGTTGTTTAACGGGAAAGCCTGAAGCTGAAAACCCCAACTATCTATATATAATATATTTCATAGAGATCATGTAACAATCCTCATACAAATCTGATCATATCAAGCTCTCAGTACAATACAATCGCTACACACTAATCAAGAACAATCTGCAAAAATATGCACTGATTTTTGCCCTCCTGATAGCTTGCCTCTACTGCGCAATCCCTGCTGAAGAATGGCTCTGGATGAGTTCGAATTGCTCCAACCTTGCTCACGCAATCCTCATTAGCATCTCCAATGAATGTGTGGTGCATACAATGCAACACTATAGTCACAACTGATAGTCACACTTGCTCTTTCACCAATCTCTCCACTGAGTCTCCACTGATTTTTTCTACACAGTAGTTAATTGTTGTCTCTGTCCAGTTAAATAATGAGTTATTATTTAGTGAATTAATTTAACTAATTAATTCACTCAACTCCACTGAAAGTATCAATCATTTAGAAATAGACACAATCAGTTCAACTGAGTTTAACTCCACAAGTGTAGTTAAACTAGAAACCAACTCCACCAACTACTTCTCCAACTCCACCAAACTCTGCCACTTGAGTTCTAACTGAATTCCTCCATGCATGAACCACTAGTAGCTCTAGGAATTGCGTAATTCCTCCAGTTGGATGATCTGAACAATCTGTTAATTGAATGTCAGTGCTCCAAGAGAATAAGATAATGTTTAGAGTCAAAATATTATTAAGAGCTAATAATATCCGACATGTCTATTTTTAGACTGGCAATCTAAAAATAGACTTTGCCCAAAATGTCTAAAAATAGAAGTCCATCTATTTTTCCAACTTGACCAACCATCCACAAATGGCATCTTGCAACTCATAGAATATGATCGACATGTCTAAAAATAGACATAGTCTAAAAATAGACTTTATGCCAAAAATAGCCTGCGAGGCCCACTTAGTGAAGACAACTCTTTTCACTAAGCTCATCATCTTCTTGAATCTCAACATCAAAAGAGGTGGAAGTGGAAAATGATAAATGATCAACAATGATGACCTTTCCTTCGTGTAGAAACCGAAGAAAACGAAAGAGAGTGGACGGTACGCATAGCATGGCGTGAGTCCAACTACGACCGAGGAGGAGATTATAGTTTATTTTGATGTCAATGACTTCAACCTCGACATTAACCGTTTTTCCTTCCAACGTTATAGGTAAGCTAGTGACTATTGGTCGGCTTAATTTTCAGATTAAACCTCTCAATATTAATTATCAATCCGGGAGTTGTAAACGCGAGTTGTACTGTGTATTGGCTGAGCTTAATGGTAAGAGTATAAATATATTGCTTTGTAATGATAAACTAAACACTGGAATGAAACACACATTTTCTAGAAAATAAATAACCTTGAAAAGGATACCTACTCAACCAATTTCATTCACTGCAAACTCCATACTGCAATTAAACTACAAGGAAATTCAAGGCAATCCTCAATCATTCTCGCACTCGAATTCTACCTTTTAAATCTCATATGATACCTTGAAAAACATGATCTATTTGTTCCTCTCATTAACTTAGAAAATAACACTTGAAACTAATCTTGAGATAAACAAAAAGATCACACATTATTCTAATGACAAACTCACACATTAAACTAACTATCTAAACTAATCTTGATAGCAAATTCAAGATCCAAATTAACAAAGGACAATCCTAACTGTTACTAGAAGAAAACTACTTCACTCTATGTAAAATAACATCTAAAATATCCTATTAAAAATCACACTACAAATAATCTATGATAAACCCTCTACTTAAATATTTTAATCTAAATGAAAAGGAACTATTAAAAAGCAAGCCTACTTCAAAATCTAATCATGTAACTCAATAACTAAAACTAAATCATGTTGCATTTAAACTTGATATCTCTACTTAATCAAATCCGCACTCAAACTTTCTCTTATAAGGAAATGATTACACTACGAAAACAAGAATCATTCTAACTAAAAATAAATCTATCAAATCTGCACTCACACTTGCTTTTATAAGGAAATGATTACACTACGAAAACAATAATGAAAATAATTAAAAAGAGATCTAATTATTGAGTGAAGTCATGCGTAAACAAATCAAATGCGCATTTAAATCCTGCAAACATTCAAATAAATTAGGTAATGCGAACCAAACTCAAACTCAAAGCATTATTCTCATTCTATATTCAAATTCGAACTATTAAAATACGTTCTAATTCCATATTCAATTTCAGAAATCATGATCATTATATTCCTATCTCCCATTAAATTTGATTTAATAAGAAGAATATATATTGCAATTCAAAAGCAGATTATGTAATGAGTAATAGTTCTTTAGACCATTAATTTGTGCAATAGGAAGATGACTAAAAAGGCTTTGAAATTGAGCTGTAGCTACCAAAAATTCACACATTCATACAGAAACCGGAAACTACGCACACATCTACTTATCTTCTGCTGATTGATAAGCTTAGCTCCAGAGGTGGTGGGCCCTCCCACGCCTGGAGTAAGCTGGCTTACTGCAACGGAGGAACAGTTTTAAAACATCAAAAACTGGAATTCGAAATGGATCATAGCGACAATGCTACTTCTCACAACATGAAAGCGATGATGTCTATTGAAAAGAGAATTTGGCAATCGAATTATACAAACCACATCAATCTCTCTATCGATATTACATTTTTCTGCAAACTAGATGCCAATCCTACATCTCAGAAATTTGACCTCTGAGAAATTCTGGCTCTACATCTGAGCAAATCGACCTTACATCTCTGAAAATTAATTTCCTTTCTACATATGAGAAATTCCACTTCTACATCTGAGAAATTCCGCCCATGTCTAATTGATGGACGAAATCTAATTACATCTGGGAAATTAAATTTTCTCTCCCTATCATAGTGTACAGCCCCACGTTTTACAGCAGCGGAGCTGCTCTAATTAAGAGTCGATTTTTTCCTAGGATACAAAATTAGGATTTAGGTTAATATAACTTGGGAAAAATTAGAACGAGAAGATCTTCTCCCCAATTTTAGTTTGATTTGGGTTGTTCCTAGCTTCTACAAGAATATGATCTCACGCCTTGCTAGAAGAGACAACGCGCATCTGGAGTATCATACATCTGGAAAGTCTTCAATCCCTCATCATCATCCTTCCTTCGATCTTCAACGTTCCAATGGTGTGAAGAAAAGAATAAATAACCTTCTATGTTTCGTGATGTGGAAACATGCCACATATCAACAACTTCCAATTTAATTCCACTGGATCAAAGAAAATTTCTAACGCTCGGGTCTACTAGCTCAGTTCACTTTCTGCATCCAAGCACCAGTATCTTTGGAACAGGACGTGCAAGTCCATTGGCAGCAAATCCTTTGTCAGTGCACCCCTTGATGCGAATCCAATCCATCAAATTTCCCAAATTGGAAAGCGCGAAGCATAGTGTAAATAAATACATGGTCACTCTACTCATAAATTCATTTATATGATTGAATGCAAATTATCTCTTCGGGCTGCCGATGATTTTGAAGCAAACACTCTTGATAATATTTTAGCAACTATAATAACTTGACCACTGCTCTTCATCAATGTAACTATCGTAAAAAAAACTAGGTTTTGAAAATTCCTTGCATTTTGAATTGCCTCATATAGGGAAAATGTGGATTAAATCAAAAAATTGGTGATCAATATAGGAAACTTTGTTTTCTTGAAGATGGATTCTCTTGTGATATATAGAGACTTAGTTGAATACTTCATCCACTTCAAAGTAGAAGAAAAAACTCGGAAAAGCCGTTGTGATGTTCTTCAAATAGGGTAGAGTCATATTCTTTAACAAAGAAGGGTTTCAAAACAACAAGTTATCTCCATTCTTCTCTATCAATCTTATCACCATGACGATAATCTGCATCTGAAAATGTCTTATCCAATATAGCTTCAAGAATGTCATAAGTCAATTTCATGTATGACTCACTCGGGAGGGATACTATCATTTGCTTTACTTCTTCACGATCAATGTAGCCCGTTTGCCTCAAGTCATAAAGCATAAAGGCAAAATCAATCTTGTCTTCGAGGGGTGCAGATGGATGGAAAATGCTAAGAGAGCGAACAAACTCCCCAAATTAAATCACTTCATTGTGCTTCAAATCAAATAGATCAAAAATTCTATTTGAAAAAAAGGTTCTCCTTGGATGTGCTCCTGAACAAAGCTAGTTGGAATGCTTCCTTTTGTATCACACCATCATTAGTGACAGAGCTACTTAATTTCTTAAATAGCTCATACAAGGCCTCCATTTTTTGATCAATGCCTATGCAAAATACGTTGTCTTCGAATGAGTGGGGGAGTTTAGGAGATTATATAGCACCTAAATGGCTCTGTTTTCCTCATCTCCACCTGAATAAGCTATCCAACTTCATCACTTCCAACATTGTAGAAATTTGTACAGTCAACTGTGCTTCTTTACTGCACCTACATCCTTATATCCTTAGTGTGAAAAATATTCTTGTAGTTCCGTGAACCTCGGATTGCCAGAAAATCCCATTATGTTCCTCCAGCATGATGGTTTGATCCTTTAAAACCCATCTTGGATTTTCTTCCAAACCAATGCGTTAGCACTCCTAGATGCACGATGGAAGGAGTTATTAAAAGGTAGAAGGGTAGAGTTGTTGTTCCCAGTAGCAGAAGATACCATTTTCCATCAACGAGATGAAGGTTGGAAGCATGAATTAAAAATACAAATGTGAACTCCCCTACCATCATGAAAACCTATTATTAATGATATTATTACTGAAAACACTTATTCAATTTAATAAATAACAAGAATTTATAATTAATAACTATTGTCTCTAAATGCCTCTAATTAACAACATAATGGATGAATAATTATTAAAAAACTAGGTACAACCACAAAATTTATCTGATAAAAATCGTGAAAACATGGACAAAAATGCAGCTCAACATCCCCCCACGCTGAACTTCTTGCACGTCCTCATGCAAGTCAAAATTATAAGGCGATGAAATAAGGTTGGGAAAATTTTAGCAAAGAGTTTAGCAAGTAAAGATGAAGATTCTTGATATATTGTAATGCATTTTATTAACTCGCAATATCACTATTACAGTACCAGCTAAACCATGTGAAATGATAAAACAAGATCAGGTACCGAAAGTTGACATTATGGGGAAAAGCGTGTTGCACATACCTGTTACCTTGTCCCAAATGAATTCCATGTTTTGTTTTTGCCCAAAGTCTTATAATGAAAATCAAATTTTGTTGTAAAAGTGTTGTTTTAAAAGGAATAACATGAGATTCCTGCACCTATTATAACAATCTCGTACCTAGGTCATTCAACACATATTTAGAGGCAACTACAATCAATACGCATTGTTGGCAACCAACGCCTTGTGAGTAGTCATCATTGAGCATTTCATCACTTCAAATACCATAGAAATCAAAGTGTGTTATGATACCAATCAGAAACCTCTTTATTGAACGCTCTAAATTTATTTGTCATCCGGATTCAAAACTGAATTTCCTCTTAATATAGTACAATGAATAACCTTCCCTAAGGGTACCACATCATTAAATATTCTTCAATTTTTGAAAGATAGAACTCAAAGCATCATGTTCAAATCATCTTAAAACCATTGTCGAGGATAAAGGATGAGTCTTAGGGAAAGAGAAGGATAACCAAGAAAATCATAGTATGCAGTTAACTTTAATACCACAGACATGGCCCTGCTGCCCGTAGGTGTCCATAACCTTGACAGGGATGTCTTTTAACCTAGCGAAATGTCAGTATCCCATTTACTAGATACAGATTCAGAGTTAGCTTATTTGAATTTTTATATGAAGGCCACTGTCCTGGTTTAGTAACCAGCTGATGGCAGTGCCACTCACAAGAAGTAACATGAATGAACAGGTCGGCTCATGATGAGACCTCCTGTCTTATAGCTTTTTGGCTGAAAGCCATTACTCTGGCTTGGTGACCAGGAGCAGTAATTTCATCCATTCTAGGTCTCATGATCGTGGTAGGTCGGCTCATCACGAGACCTCCTATCCTTCCCTAAATATTTGTAGCTCTGATTATGATTAACTGTGAAAGTTACTTAATAAGTGAGGAGACAGATCTACTCCTTAAGAGTACAGGATGGCGTGAAAAGTTTTTTATGACTAATCATTGTTGGCTAATTCCTCTACCCTAAGGACTTATTAAAGATATCTCAAACAATGACTGAAATTTTCTCTGAGTTAATAATGCTAGTGTTCTCTTGAATAGCTCATTATGATCTTTACAAGAGCGGTCCACCATATGGATTTTCCAATAGTACCTTCTAAGGGAAACTGAAAATATATATCTGAGACGACAACTTATTAGAGTGATTAATCATGGTTACTTTTGAAAAATCATAAGGTATTAGAGTGAATTGTACGCAACAAGATTTGTCACAAATGTGTGTGTTAACAACTAATGTAGATCAAAAGTATTTTTAACAACCATGATTTAAAATTCAAAACCTTAATAGCATTATAACTGCTTTATTCATTTATTCTCCTACCCTGTTTTACTCTAAGAGGCGAAGGACTCCCGTTTAAGTGTAGGAGTACTTCCAATGAAGCCATGTGCGTAACAAAGTGCAGATTATACTCACACTTAGTTTTAGAGAATATATTTGAAGGCATACGAAAGCATGAGAAACCAGTTGCTTCAATTGATATGGTACCAAGAGTTTCTGAATGCTGAGGAAATAAGATGGCTTGATGACTGCTCGAAACTAGGATTCAATGGAATCCACATATTTATGATTCTCCAACTGATGCAAATCTTCCATAGTTTTATAGTCACTCTCCTCGAGGCACAAAGAATCTGTGAAAGAGAAAATATAAATCCCTCAAGTTCAGGTTCAAATATCTGCTTTTCAAATAGAGAAGAATGGTTGAGTGAGATTCTAGGGTTTTGAGTTTCAACAAAAAATTTAGAATAAGTTCCAATCAAAGGTTGATCCTCTAGTGATCTTTGAATTACATCTTCCTGGGGTGAATGTTCTACGGTAATGGGGGAAGTTTCCAGATTCATTCCCTTTTCCAACATGGAAGGTGTAACATTTTGTTCAATAGGGGAATCAATAGAAAGAATAGGTGGTTCAAATTGTTGTGCAACATCATGGTTTAGATTAGGGTTTAAAATATGGTTTTGGGTAGGGTTTTGGTTAAGGCTTGGACTATGATTTGGATTTGGATTGGGGTTAGGGTTTGAACTAGGGTTAGGTCTCGATTTTAAATTAGGACTAGGTTTAGGTCTAGGGTATGGATTAGGGTTAGGTATAGGGTATGGATTAGGGTTAGGGATATGACTAGGGCATGGATTAAGGTATGGACTAGGGTTAGGGTATGGACTAAGGCTAGGGTAAGTTTTCACATGCGGTTGGGACCATGGAGGAGGATAACTTAATGGCACATTGGAAAGAAATTGTGGTTGTTGTGGGTGCTCATATGATGGAATTTGCATGGGAGATTGCCCTAGAGAGAAGGATCCAAATGATTCTTGAGGCCATGGAGATATCTGGCTCGAGGATGAGGGCCAAGGCGAGGGTCACTGCGGCCACGAAGTAGGATATTCAATTGGAGGAGGATCAGAAGTTTTCCATGAAATTCCAGGATTATAAACATGTAGAGGAACTTGCTCAAGAAAATAATCATTATTCCAAGTATCAAATGGTGTTGGGTTTTGAGTTATACTTGGTGGTTGATTCGATTCCTTACTTGATTCCCTGAGCACCTTTTGCAATCGTGGCAGTGATGGGCAATGTTCGGTTGCATGACCATCCTCGCAAATTTAGCAAACTTTTAGATCGCTAAGTGGACACTTTCCAAGGCAGTGCTTCTTTTGAAATTTGGCACCAAGGATAAGCAATGGTTTTTCATCCTTCTCTTGCTCCTACAAATCATCCAATTCTAAAATCAAAGATTTAATAATATTGAATTTATGTTCAATCAGGGTGTTAAATTATGCACTTGTGAATTCTTCATCTGATGGGTTGTTCGTCTTTGTAGCAGCATGAAAACTTCTCATTGAATGATTCCTCAAAATACCATTTTCTTGTTTTCAACAAGCCAACTGGTACATTCTGCCATCACATGGATTAGTACACAAGGGTTCTTACAGTACCCCAAAAATGATATCACGTTGGAATCTGAAGATGGATTCAAAAGCTATCGTCTAAAATAAAAATCACCACACTTGCATGAAAGGAAAACACTGAATCAATGTGCTATTTAATCTATTAAAAACAAGTCAATTTGGAAATTAAAATTCTAAAGCCTGCTTCTATAGGACAGGAAATAAAAGTTCAAGAGATGAGCAAGATGGCCAGACTTTGGAGCAACCCCACAATAGTGGATGTGTGGCTCTTCACTCATGTCTTATCATACACTCTTCACCCTCTGACTGCCCTGCAATATCCTTGAAACTCTGTGAGAAAATTTTACCTAAGCCAAAATACAACTCCCCGGCAACGACGCCAAAATGTTGGTAGACTTAATTGTCGGATTAAACCTCTCAATATTAATTATCAATTCGGGAGTCATAAACGCGAGTTGTACTACGTATTGGCTTAGCTTAATGATTAGAGTATAAATATATTCCTTTATAATGATAAACTAAACACTGGAAAGAAACACACATTTTCTGGAAAATAAACAATCTTGAAAAGGATACCTACTTAACCAATTTCATTCACTGCAAACTCCATACTGCAATTAAACTACAATGAAATTCAAGGCAATCCTCAATCATTCTCGCACTCGAATTCAAACTTTTAAATCTCCTATGATATCTTGAAAACCCTGATATATTTGTTCCTCTCATTAAATTAGAAACTAACACTTAAAATTAACCTTAAGATAAGCAAAAAGATCACACATTATTCTAATGACAAACTCACACATTAAACTAACTATCTAAACTACTCTTGATAACAAATTCAAGATCCAAATTAACAAAGGACAGTCCTAACTGTTACTAGAAGAAAAATACTTCACTCTATGTAAAATAACATCTAAAATATCCTATTAAAAATCACACTACAAATAATCTATGATAAACCTTCTATTTAAATATTTTAATCTAAATGAAAAGGAACTATTAAAAATCAAGCCTACTTCAAAATCTAATCATGTAACTCAATAACTAAAACTAAATCATGCCACATTTAAACTTGATATCTCTACTTAATAAAATCCGCACTCAAACTTTCTCTTATAAGGAAATGATTACACTACGAAAACAAGAATCATTCTAACTAAAAATAAATCTATCAAATCTGCACTCACGCTTGCTTTTACAAGGAAATGATTACACTATGAAAACAATTACGAAACTGATTAAAAAGAGATCTAATTAAAAGAGATCTAATTATTGAGTGAAGTCATGCGTAAACAAATCAAATGCGCATTTAAATCCTGCAAACATTCAAAGAAATTAGGTAATGTGAACCAAACTCAAACTCAAAGCATTATTCTCATTCTATATTCAAATTCAAACTATTAAAATACATTCTAATTCCATATTCAATTTCAGAAATCATGATCATTATATTCCTATCTCCCATTACATTTGATTTAATAAGAAGAATATATATTGCAATTCAAAAGCAGATTATGTAATGAGTAATATTTCTTTATACCATTAATTTGCGCAATGCGAAGATGACTGAAAAGGCTTTGAAATTGAACTGTAGCTACCAAAAATTCACACATTCATACATAACTCGAAAACCATGCACACATCTACTTATCTTCTGTTGATTGATAAGCTTAGCTCCAGAGGTGGTGGGCCCTCCCACACCTAGAGTAAGCTGGCTTACTACAACAGAGGAATGGTTTTAAAACATCAAAAAATGGAATTCGAAATGGATCACAGCGACAATGCTACTACTCACAACATGAAAGCGATGATGTCTATTGAAAAGAGAATTTGGCAATTGATTTATACAAACCACATCAATCTCTCTATCAATATTACATTTGTCTGCAAACTAGATGCCAATCCTATATCTCAAAAATTTGACCTCTGAGAAATTTCGGCTCTACATCTGACCTTACATCTCTGAAAATTAATTTCCTTTCTACATCTGAGAAATTCCACTTCTACATCTGAGAAATTTTTCCGCTATCTAATTGATGGAAGAACTCTAATTACATCTGGGAAATTAAATTTTCTCTCCCTATCATAGTGTGCAACCCCACGTTTTATAGCAACGGAGTTGCTCTAATTAAGAATCGATTTTTGCCTAGGATACAAAATTAGGATTTAGGTTAATATAACTTAGAAAAAATCGGAACGAGGAGATCTTCTCCCCAATTTTAGTTTGATTTGGGTTGATCCCGGCTTCTATAAGAATATGATCTCACGCCTTGCTGGAAGAGACAACGCACATCTGGGGCATCGTACATCTGGAAATTCTTCAATCTGTCATCATCATCCTTCCCTTGATCTTCAATGTTCCAATGGTGTGAAGAAAAGAAGCAATAACCTTCTATGTTTCGTGATGTAGAAACATGCCACGCATCAAAAGCTTCCAATTTAATTCCATTGGATCAAAGAAAATTTCTGATGCTCGGGTCTGCTAGCTCAGTTCGCTTTCTGCATCTAAGCACCAGTATCTTTGGAACAAGACGTACGATTCCATTGGCAAAAAATCCTATGTTAGTGCACCCCTTGATGTGAATCTGGTCCATCCAATTCCCAAATTGGAAAGCGCGAAGCACAGTGTAAATAAATACATGGTCACTCTACTCATAAATTCATTTATATGATTGAATGCAAATTATCTCTTCAGGCTACCGATTCTTTTGAAGCAAACACTCTTGATAATATTTTCAGCAACTATAATAACTTGACCACTACTCTTCATCACTGTAACTACTGTAAAAAAAACCAGGTTCTGAAAATTCCTTGCATTTTGAATTGCCTCAGATAGGGAAAATGTGGATTAAATCATCAATTGGTGATCAATATAGGAAAATTTTTTTTCTTGAAGATGGATTCTCCTGCAATATATAGAGACTTAGTTGACTACTTCATCCACTTCAGAGTAGAAGAGAAAACTCGAAAAAGTCGTTGTGATGTTCTTCAAATAGGGTAGAGTCATATTCTTTAAGAAAGAAGGGTTTCGAAGCAACAAGTTCTCTCCATTATTCTCTATAAATCCTATCACCATGACGATAATCTGCATATGAAAATTTATTATCCAATATAGCTTCAAGAATGTCATCCGTCAATTTCATGTCTGACTCACTCAGGAGGGCTACTATCATCTGCTTTAATTCTTCACACTCATTGTAGCCCGTTTGCCTCAAGTCATAAAGCCTAAAGGCAAAATCAATATTCTCTTTGAGGGGTGCAGATGGATGGAAAATTCTAAGAGAGCGAACAAAATCCCCAAATTAAATCACTCCATTGTGCTTCAAATCAAATAGATCAAAAATTCTATCTGAAAAAAAGGTTCTCCTTGGATGTGCTCCTGAACAAAGCTAGTTGGAATGCTTCCTTTTGTATCACACCATCATTAGTGATAGTGCTGCTTAATTTCTTAAATATCTCATACAAGGCCTCCATTTGTCAATAAATTCCTATGCAAAATACGATGTCTTTGAATGAGTGGGGGAGTTTAGGAGATTATATAGCACCTAAATGGCTTTGTTTTCCCCATCTCCACCTGAATAATCTATCCACCTTCATCACTTCCAACATTGTAGATATTTGTACAGTCAACCACACTTCTTTACTGCACCTGCATCCTTATATCCTTAGTGTGAAAAATATTCTTGCAGTCCTGTGAACCTCGGATTGCCAGAAAAGCCCATTATGTTCCTCCAACATGACAGTTTGATCCTTTAAAACCCATCTTGGATTTTCTTCCAAACCAACGCATTAGCACTCCTAGATTCACGATGGAAGGAGTTATTAAAAGGTAGAAGGGTAGAGTTGTTGTTCCTAGTAGCAGAAGATACCATTTTCCATCAACGAGATGAAGGTTGGAAGCATGACTTAACAGTACAAATGCGAACTCCCCTGCCATCATGAAAACCTATTATTAATGATATTATTACTGAAAACACTTATTCAATTTAATTAATAAAAATAATTTATAATTAATAACTATTGTCTCTAAATGCCTCTAATTAACAACATAATGGATGAATAATTATTAAAACACTAGGTACAACCACAAAATTTATCTGATAAAAATCTTGAAAACATGGACAAAAATGCAGTTCAATAGTGACGACACCAATAGGTTGAGATTCCCTTCTGTAGAAGGCTTCTAAAGCGTTTGGAGACTGGTTAAGGGTCGGAGAACCAATGGCTTTCTGGCATACAAAAGACATGATGCAAGTAGATGCACCTTCGTCCACAACCGCTCGATGGATATTCTTACCATTAATCCCAAATTGGATAATCAAAGCATGTTGGTGAGGGAAACGTGAGACGAAATTTTCCAGATCAAAAGTGATCAGGCTCGAATTAGCAGGGTCAACTCCTCCGATAGTGGATAGTAAAGCCTTTCGTTGTGACGGACAACTCTGAAGCACCTCCAGCGTGGAGATAACTGATGGCACTTGAGCCAAATCCTCAAAAATATTGTAATTCTGAGCGGCATGGGCGTTTAGGTTATATGAGGACTTACGGAGCACGCCTTTGGAGGGTGGTCGTACAATGGGCTCAGAACCAGGCCTTTCAATATGAAGAGCGTCAGAAGTAGGCGGGGGAGGAGGACCGTTTGCAATCTCTTTCCTCGACGCCTGACGCGGTTCAATATAATATTTTGATATGATAGCAACAGATATGGGTGCAACACCATTTATCATGAAGACTTGAGAGCCAAAAGGGGTGGAGGACTGAGGTTGCTCCACCATTTTAGTTTGCTGTGATGGGAATGGTTCCTTAATAATAGTCGGCGTTCCTTGAGTAACTTTGAGCAGTCGACTCACCTCGGCCCATCATGGACAGTCCTTGGTGTAATGCTCATCGTCACATATCATACAAGGGTACTTTGGTATACGTTTCGAGCCATCATCGGTATTGGTTTTATAAGAATCCTATTTCAGGGTATTGGCCTTGGCCTTGCCTTTACCCTTCTTCTTACCTTTGGAAGCTTTATTCATCAGGGTATAATAGATGGCATTAAATTCTGCAGTCTTGCTAGGATTAGAAGGTGGCTGAGAAGCAGTATCAATGGAAGGAGTAGATTCTTGCTTCGAAGGAATGGGAGTGGAAGACTTATGGGAAGTCTAAGAAATGGAAACAATGATACTGTCGACAAATGGTGTCGTCGGTGCTTTAGAAGTTCTAGGTCATAGAGCATCGGGCAAGATTTAATAAAGCATGCTAGATTGGGAGTGTTGTGCATATCAGCCCCTCCATTCAAAATTTTGGCTAACAGTCCCATCCGAATCCGTTTAAAATCCCTATAGTGGCCCAAAACCCTCACATTTCATCTATCGTTGCCCTCCCCGTGCACAAAAATACACCATTTCAAAGTTAAAAACCGCAATTAAATTTTATATCAGGTCTCAGCCCCTTGGTTTTAATCCCCATGTGACTCGTATGCAAAACCTTGTGTTATAACCAAACGGGGCCCATCACTTTACAGTTTCGGGCCAAGTCTTAGCCGTCCGATCTCAACCAAATCTACGGCCCGTAATCAATTCAGTAATGGTGGTCTCCGCGCCCGAAAACCAGTGGTATTTTCTGCACCACCCATCCATAGCTGGCGGTATTCCCCGCGGACCCAGCAATTCCATACGCTGGGTGACGCGTGTCCCAGGGTACGATTGCCAAACCACCCATTTCGCGCATTAAAGTTCGGGCAAAGGTCAGGCAGCGGAATCCATAGCAGCCGTCAGATCTCGAAGTCTCCATCCAACGGTGGTCCTCCTCCAAAGCTGCACGAAGAATAATCTAAGCTCGTCGCGCCTATGGCCCACCCTCATACCTCCGCCTGGTGCAGTGTGAACCGCCGATTTTGGTTTAAGGATTGCACGGCTCAGATTATTTGTATACACACTGGTTGACCAGACCCGCCTCCACGTCGTCCATTCCGATTTACCTTTCGTACACCTACGTGTCGTCCACCTCCCCTTCCGCCATTTATGTATATATATTTCGTTCACACACTGTATTGTCACATTTTGTGTTATAAACCTTCGTCAATCCATTTTTCTCAGTTCCTTTGCATTCTTCATCACCACCCCCCATACTTCCGTCGTTCCGCCATGCCCGAGTCACCATTTCCACTGGCCACCACATATACTATCCCCGCGTTTGGTTTCTCTAGCAATGTTTGCGGATTTTGCAGGTTTTCAGCAATGGGAAGTTGTTACGATTTACAGTCTGGATCACAGTAACAGAGCGCATCCAAGGGCCAATCTACTAAAGCTACTGTAATAAAAGAATGGTCTCGAAAACTGCCATGATAAGACACTCATTGCAGAAGCAGGATTTGAAATCTTTCGAACCCTCCAAGAATAATTTTAAACACAAATTTGGCATATGGAGATATAAATGTTGCTATAAAGAGCATCGGCAAGAAATTAAAGACTTCACCAACCACTCTGAAGAATTTTGAGCTCATCCGCAATGTTTAAGAGCAAAAGTACCAGACCAGAGATCTCCTAGACCACAAAAAAGGTGCAGTGCACTGAAATCGTATCCTTCAGGTTATATTGCCCCAGATTTTGCTCCCAGAAAAGGACAAGGTGTTTATATATTTTATTCTCCGTGTCAAGTCCATAAATAGATCTCCTCCCTCAGCATTTATTCCATAGAGCTGTAGCAAGGTATCTACAACACTTCAACGCCATCAAGGGACATGGGCGGGCTCTTGTTTACCATTTTGTTTTAATGAAATCATTAAATGATTTCACCGACTTCTTTTATCAGTTGTTCTGCCTCTTCTCCTATAAGAACCCGCAAGAAAGACATTAGAAGGGTTCTAGATTTCTATTAGCAAACTGTGCAGTGAAAGGCTTTGTATACATCTTGTAAAGTTTCTGTATGAAGGCTCAGAGCCCGTAGGGTCTCAGTGAGGAGGAGTTATAACTGTAATGAGGATTCTGGTCTTTGGTATCCTGCGTATGTAACCTTTTTCAGTGTGTTAACATAATGTCTCATTTTATTGCATTTATCTTCTCACTATGTTCTAGAAATGCAGCGGCTCTGTCCATTCATATGATTCATCCTAGTTGGTGCTCATACTTGGATTAGTCAAGCGCTTTAAATAGGCCTAGTCATGATATACTGTTCCATGTTCATGTCATTCATATTTTCTGCTATATTAGTTACTTGAGGAGGGTGCTTTTAAAACGCCATTGTCATGTATGGATTCTTAGTTGGATAAGCCCATATGTGGTTCTATTGTGTATCTGGGTATCAACCTCATGTTAACTAGTATCTCCTTCATGTTTTCCTCACTGCATCCACTTTCTGATATTTTATTTCTGTGGCATACTATTTGAACTGGCCCTCTTTGCAGTAAGTTGTCTCTTAACTGTCTGATGCTTTTGTATTGGAGTTTTGTATGCTGTGCCTACATTATTCTTATCTTTGTATCAGCTTCTGAGAGAGTTTGGTTCCATTTAAACTAATTTCCTTGTTTTGTAAGAGATGGTAAGAGAGCTTTTGGATTGACAACCCAAGCTATATTATGAGCTCCTTGCTATGTTAAGATGTCCTAGGCACTGGTCTATGGCAACTCTAGACTGTTTCTAGGGGATGACAAAATTGTCTACAACATCTTTCTGGCGCCGTTGCCGGGGACGAATTTGAGAATATCAGTTTCCCTGGGCCTCGACAAATCATATTCACTCTCTAATCAAGTGAGCACAGAGAGTTGAAGAGTTGTATATCTCTCACCTTGGCGACTCCACTGTTCTTTATTTGATAAATCTATTGGTAGTCCTGGCTCCTCGAAAGCCACATTTGAGGTCAGATTCCTCTAAGTTAAAGACATCCTCTGTATCTGACCCAGAGAAGATTATTCATAGAAGAATTTGGAAAGAAAGACAATCAGCTCGTGCTGAAGTCCCTGAATATTCTGTAGAAGATCATCCATCCTCTTCTTCTCAGGAAATCCCAGTGGAAAATCCCGACTCCACTGAGGAAAATCCCGAATATTACTCAGATAGCCCACCCAGGGGAAGTGCTAGAACCAAAGATAACCCTCATCCTACCCCTGAGGCTGAAGAAGTTAAAGAAGTCACAGAAGTAGCTGCTGTTAACCATGAACTATTCCCATCTACACCTCAGGCTTCTGTGCAATTTATTCCCATTGTTATACATACTCCTCTCCCACCTCCTCCACTTCCTCCATTTGTAAATCAAACTGTTGCACAGCTCCAACCTCCTCCAATGGCTAATGTTCCTGCTTTACTATTGAACAAATACGCTCCACTGGCCTTACCACAAGTGCTGAATGATATGCCACAGGATTATTTGATGATTTTTCCTAGATTCAATGGTGAAAATGAAATTGATGCTCAGAGACATATTGAGACTTTCTGTTCCTTTGTAGAGAACCTTAATGTTGAACATTTAGACATGGTCTTAAGATTGTTTGTTCAATCTCTGGATGGTGAGGCCAGAAAATGGTTCAAGACATTGGGAAACCATTCAGTAACCACCTGGGATGACATGGAGAATACTTTTCTCAGGAAATGGGGAGAAAATAAAGATCATGGACAGTGTCTCACTGATTTCAATACACTCAAGAAGAGACATAATGAAGGGGTGTCAAAGTTTATTAAGATATTTAATAAGTTATATCTAAATCTCCCTGCAGATATGAAGCCTGATCAAAATGCTGCAATTTTTTTTTTCATTGCAGCCTTTGATTCATATTTCAGTTTCTCTCTCAGAGAGAGAAAGCCTGCCACCCTAGATGATGCTCAGTTAGACGCTCTTGAATTGGAAGCGAACTTTTCTTCCACTGGAAAATTAAAAGGGGAGGCTGAACAGGATGTTAGAAGGAGGGGAAAAGAAGAATTATCCACTTCCAATCAAGATAAGGATGCAGATAAGATGGATGAAATAAGTAATATGGTTAAGAAGATGGTCAAGCTTGAGTTGGAGGCTAAAAATGTAGCTCCCGAGAATTTCTATAATGCTCCAAACAGAGGATACAATCCCCAGTATAAGAGACCACCATTGCAAATATTGCCAAGGGAAGCAAAGGAGCAGTAAGATCAGGTACCACATCCTTTGTACCTGGAAGGTCCAGCAGATGACTCCACTGAAGATGCTGCTTATGAACTAGAAGATTCAAATATTGCTTTCTCAAACAATGATGAAATGGAATGCCCATTGCAAGAAGAAAAAGAAGAAGCAGAGATTGATCATTATTGTAAAAAATTTGCTGATTTCATGCAAGCACACTTCAATAGAAAATATGATCTCAGATCTTCAAGGAAGAGGACCCGAACTCAAGATCAAGAAGAGGAGCCACCTCAGAAGGAGGTACCTGCTCAAAAGGAATCAGCAACAAAGAGAAACACAGAAAAAGGTAAGAGTCCTCTAAATACTCCCTTGCAGCCTAATGACCAGATTCCTTCTTCTTCAAAAGTAGTCAGTCCTCCTAATGATGAATCTGTGTCAAAAGAAATTAAATTTTCAGCTGAAAATAAAGAGTCAAAAGAATTTGTGATAGAAAAGCCCCCTCCTGCTTTTAGTTTGCAAAAAGAACTTGAGAAAAATAAAATTCCAGTCCCCTTGACCAAGCTGCTAAAACAACCTGCATATCAGTCTCAAGTTACTTCTTTTATGCTCCCTCCTGAAATATCAATTGTGCCTGATAGTTTAAACCTCCAAGAAGAAAGACCCATGGTAGTATTTGGCCCACATGTTGAGGAAGTAGATCCTTCTACTTCTCCTTTTTATGTGTCTCTAGTTATTCATGACCTGCTGTTACACAATTGTATGTTAGATTCCGGGGCTTCCCATAATCTTATGCCTCTATCTGTCATGGAACAACTAGGCCTGCAAATCACACGCCCATATAAAGACCTTTATTCATTTGATTCCAAAAGAGTCAAATGCTTGGGGATGATTAAATATTTAGTGGTCAATTTGGCCCAAATTCCAGCAAAGAGTGTGGTCATGGACATTGTGGTGGCTGATATCCCAGCCCGCTTTGGCATGTTGCTGTCAAGGTCCTGGGGTACAAAAATTGGTGGGTCAATTAAGCTGGATTTAAAATATGCTACCATCCCAGTTTTTGGTGGATAGGAGAGGAGGTTATACAGAGAGACTAAATTTGTCAAGGTAGTTACTAAGGCTGATAACTTTGAAAATTCACCAGTCTATAGTAAAGAAGGAGATTTTTCATGCTTTATGCTAGAAGAAGATCAAAATTATGTGCATGAATCCTCCTTCAAAATTAAGGATGAGCAGCCTTCAGAAAATTATGAAGCTAGAATCTGGACTTTACATTTTGATGGGGCAAATTCAAGAGAAGGCAATGGAGCTGGAGTATTATTAATCTCTCCCACAGGCAGATGGGTCCCACTTTCCTTTAAATTAGAATATGAGGCTACCAATAATGTAGCTGAATATGAAGCACTTTTATTGGGATTACAAACAGCCAAGAATATGGGCATACAAAGTTTAAAAGTCATGGGAGACTCTGAGCTGGTGGTAAGACAGGTCCGAAATCAATGCCAAACCAAGCATCCTCGGCTGAGGGCATATAGAAATGAAGTTTGGGACATGGTGGAGAATTTCTTCTCAGCCTTTAACATACAGTTCATGCCCCGGGAGCATAATCGAATGGCAGATTCTCTTGCTGTGGCTGCCAGTACATTCCATCCCCCACATAATCCTCTTTTGAGGTATGAAATTGAAGTACGATACAGACCATCAATCCCAGATAATGTTAAACATTGGCAGGTATTTGAAGATGATGAACAAATGAAGAGATTCTTGGAGACAGTGGGAGAATTTTCCAATATGGAGATTGATAATAATGAAGAAGGAGAAGCTGCAAATATTACAGAAAACAAATGGGAAGAAAAATTAGCAGGTAATAAAGTGCTGCAGCTGAAAGGAAACGTGATACCTAGAGGGCTAGTGCCTCTAGAAAGATTGTTTGACAAAAATGATGTTCCATTGCAGCATAATAAAATAGTAGAAGAAAATCAAGTAGAAGACTTGAATTTGGGCACTGATGCTGAGCCCAAAATTGTAAGATTATCTAAGAAGGTTTCAGAGGAATACAAAAGAAAATATTTGAAATTATTTCGGTCATACAAGGATGTATTTGCATGGTCTTATCAGGATCTAAAAACTTTTGATATTAATATAATGCAGCATAAAATTCCTTTGAGGGAAGATGAAAAGCCTTATAAGCAGAAGCTCAGGCAAATAAATCCTCTGCTGCTTCCCTCTATTGAAAAAGAAATCAAGAAGCTGCTGAAGGCCAAAATAATTGTGCCATTGAGATACTCAGAATGGGTAGCAAACCTTGTTCCTGTTCGAAATAAAAATGGAGAAATAAGGTTGTGTGTAGATTTCAGAAACTTAAATAGAGCATCTTTAAAAGATAATTATCCATTGCCTAAGATGGACCACATTCTACAGAAAGTGGTGGGAGCATCTAGAATGTCAATGATGGATGGTTTTTCTGGTTATAATCAGGTGGCTGTGTTACCAGAAGATCAGAAGAAGACTGCTTTCACCACGCCATGGGGAACATTCATGTATGCCAGGATGCCTTTTGGATTAATCAATGCAGGAGCCACCTTTCAGAGGGCTATGGATATTGCTTTTGTTGGAGAGCAGGACAAGTTTCTGGTGGTATATCTGGATGATATCACAGTATTTTCAAAGGATGATACTGAACACATTCAACACTTGCAGAGAACCTTCGAAAAATGCAGAAGGTATGGTCTTTCCCTCAATCCTCAAAAATCTTTATTTGCATTAGATGAGGGAAAAATCTTAGGGCACGTTGTAGCTAAATATGGTGTGAAAATAGACCCTAAGAGAGTTGAATTTATAAATAGTATTCCTTTACCCAGGAATAAGAAGGAAGTGCAGGTGTTTCTAGGCCGAATCAATTTTATGAGAAGATTTATTCCAAATTATGCCGAGATAGTTAGGCATATAACTGATATTCTTAAAAATAATAATGAAGTAAAATGGTCTCAAGAATCTAGAGATGCATTCACAAGGATAAAACAGGCATTTGCTGAAGCTCCTGTGCTAGCCGGGCTTGATTATACAAAGCCATTTATGATTTTTTCCTTTGCATCACCTCATACTGTAGCTGGAGTTTTATTGAAAAAAAATGAAGATGGATATGAGCAGCCAATAGCATTTTTTAGTCAGGTATTACATGATGCAGAATTGAATTATACTATACTAGAGAAGTAGGCATATGCCCTGGTGAAGTCCCTCAAAGCCTTTAGAACATATGTTTTGCAATCCCACATTACTGCATATGTTCCTACAGCAGCTGTCAAAGATATCCTCGTTCAAGGAGATAGTGAAGGCAAGAGAGGAAGGTGGATTGCAAAAATACAAGAATATGATCTGGACATAAGACCCACTAATCTGGTTAAAGGACAAGGGCTAGCCAAAATTTTGTCTAAGTCAAATCATCAGGCTCTAGGCATAAATTTGTCCATGATGGCGAATGAAGAGTCTGAGAAAGGAGAAGAGCAGCATGAAATAGAGCTGGCCACTCAGAAGATACAAATGAAATATCTCACCAACCCTTGGTACAAAGAAATAATTGAATATCTCTTAACACTCAACTGCCCTCCAAGTTGTGATAAGGTAAAATACAGAGCTGTGAGAATGAAATCGCAGAAATACATAGTTGCTAATGGACAGCTATACTGGAGAGATCCTTCAAGTATATTACTATTATGCCTCACAGAAAATGAAGTGGATAATATAATGACAGAGTTTCATGAAGGAATCTGTGGAGAACATTACAGCTGGAGGGCTACAGCTCACAAAATCTTGAAGGCTGGTTTCTACTGGCAAAAACTATTTACAGATGTTTTTGTTTGGGTCAGAGCATGTGATAAGTGCCAAAGATTTGCTGAGAGACAAAAGCTGCCTGCTTTGCCCCTAATTCCAGTTCATATAGATGAACCATTTCAGCAATGGGGATTAGATTTTATTGGAGAAATACATCCCCCTTCAAGTGGCCAACATAAATGGATATTGGCTGCAACAGATTACTTTACAAAGTGGGTGGAAGCCATACCTGCGAGAAATGATATAGATGTTGTAATCATCAAATTCATGGAAGAGAACATCATATCCAAGTTTGGCTGTCCAGCTAGAATTGTAACTGATAATGCACAGGCCTTCAAGTCCATTAAATTTGTAAATTTCTGCCAGCAGTATAATATTGCATTAAATCACTCCACAGCTTACTATCCACAGGGGAATGGCTTGGCAGAATCTTCCAACAAAACTCTGGCGAGGGCCTTGAAGAAGACAATTAATGAGAATCAAAAGAATTGGGATTCCTGATTGAAATTTGCTCTGTGGGCGAATAGAGTAACTAGCAAGAGAGCAACTGGGAAATCTCCTTCTAAACTGGTGTATGGGCGAGCAGCTGTGTTTCCTATGCAATTGGATTTGCCAGTGGCACGTTTCATGCAAGAAAGTCAGGAAGAACCAGATGACATGGTCAGAAGAATTAACCAACTGGTAGAATTGGAGGAAACACGGAGCCAAGTGAATCAGAGATTAACAGAGTATCAGGAGAAAATGAAGAATATCTTTGATCGCCATACAAAAAATAGAAAATTTCAGATTGGGGACCTGGTTCTCAGATGGGATGTCAGAAGGGCCAAAAAAGGAAAACATGGCAAATTTGATCCGCTGTGGTTCGGTCCATTTAAAATTGCGGGACAAAAAGGAAACAATACGTTTATGTTGGAAAATTTGCAGGGTGATCTGCTTGACAACCCTGTCAATGGCCAATTTATTAAACCCTACTTTCAATACTGATCCAGGCCGGGAACACTTGTTGTAACATATTGTATACATACAAGTTTTGATTCTAAGTTTTGATTCAGGTTTTGTCTTAATAAGGGATGAGAGCTGACAAATTATCAGAAGAAATGTAAAGGGATTGAAGCACAGAGTTCACATACAGGATGGTCTGAGGTCTGCGTGTTCTCGACATGTCCATGGATGAACATGTCATCCCCAGATGGAGCCGATGTTGTGCATATCAGCCCCTCCATTCAAAATTTTGGCTAAAATTCCCATCCGAATCCGTTTAAAATCCCTATAGCGTCCAAACCTCGCCCTCTACCACCCTATCGTTGCCCTCCCCGCGCACAAAACACCATTTCAAAATTGAAAACCACACCACCTATATCAGGTCTCAGCCCCTTGGTTTTAATCCCCATGTGACTCGTATGCAAAACCTTGTGTTATAACCAAACGGGGCCCATCACTTTACAGTTTCGGGCCAAGTCTTAGTCGTTCGATCTCAACCAAATCTATGGCCCATAATCAATTCAGTAATGGTGGTCTCCGCGCCCGAAAACCAGTGGTCTTTTCCGCACCACCCATCCATAGCTGGTGGTATTCCCCGCGGACCCAGCGATTCCATACGCTGGGTGACGCGTGTCCCAGGGTACGATTGCCAAAGCACCCATTTCGCGCATTAAAGTTCGGGCAAAGGTCGGGCAGCGGAATCCATAGCAGCCGTCAGATCTCTAAGACTCCATCCAACGGTGGTCCTCCTCCAAAGCTGCATGAAGAATAATCTAAGCTCATCGCGCCTATGGCCCACCCTCATACCTCCGCCTGATGCAGTGTGAACCGCCGATTTTGGTTTAAGGATTGCACGGCTCAGATTATTTGTATACACACTGGTTGACCAGACCCGCCTCCACGTCGTCCATTTCGATTGACCTTTCATACACCTACGTGTCGTCCACCTCCCCTTCCGCCATTTATGTACATATATTTCGTTCACACACTGTATTGTCACATTTTGTGTTATAAACCTTCGTCAATCCATTTTTCTCAGTTCCTCTGCGTTCTTAATCACTACCCCCCATACTTCCGTCGTTCCGCCATGCCCGAGTCACCATTTCCACTGGCCACCACATATATTATCCCCGTGTTTGGTTTCTCTAACAATGTTTGCGGATTTTGCAGGTTTTCAGCAATGGAATGTTGTTACGATTTACAGTCTGGATCACAGTAACAGAGCGCATCCAAGGGCCAGTCTACTGAAGCTACTGTAATAAAAGAATGGTCTCGAAAACCGCCATGATAAGACACTCATTGCAGAAGAAGGATTTGAAATCTTTCGAACCCTCCAAGAATAATTTTAAAACACAAATTTGGCATATGGAGATATAAATGTTTCTATAAAGAGCATCGGTAAGAAATTAAAGACTTCACCAACCACTCTGAAGACTTTTGAGCTCATCCGCAATGTTTAAGAGCAAAAGTACCAGACCAGAGATCTCCTAGACCACAAAAAAGGTGCAGTGCACTGAAATCATATCCTTCAGGTTATATTGCCCCAGATTTTTCTCCCAGCAAAGGACAAGGTGTTTATATATTTTATTCTCCGTGTCAAGTCCATAAATAGATCTCCTCCCTCAGCATTTATTCCATAGAGCTGTAGCAAGGTATCTACAACACTTCAACGCCATCAAGGGACATGGGCGGGCTCTTGTTTACCATTTTGTTTTAATGAAATCATTAAATGCTTTCACCGACTTCTTTTATCGATTGTTCCGCCTCTTCTCCTATAAGAACCCGCAAGAAAGACATTGGAAGGGTTCCAGATTTCTATCAGCAAACTGTGCAGTGAAAGGCTTTGTATACATCTTGTAAAGTTTCTGTATGAAGGCTCAAAGCCCGTAGGGTCTCAGTGAGGAGGAGTTATAACTGTAATGAGGATTCTGGTCTTTGGTATCCCACAGTATGTAATCTTTTCTTATGTGTTAATATAATATCTCATTTCATTGCATTTATCTTCTCGTATCATGTTCTAGAATGCGAGTGGCTCACTAATCTTAAGTAAGGATTCATCCTAGTTGGTGCCCATACTTGGATTAGTCAAGCGCTTTAAATAGGCCTAGTCATGATATATTGTTCCATGTTCATGTCATTCATATTTTCTGCTATATTAGTTACTTGAGGAGGGTGCTTTTAAAACGCCATTGTCATGTATGGATTCTTAGTTGGATGAGCCCATATGTGGTTCTGATGTGTATTTGGGTATCAGCCTCATGTTAACTAGTATCTCCTTCATGTTTTCCTCACTGCATCTACTTTCTAATATTTGATTTCTGTGGCATACTATTTGAACCGGCCCTCTTTGCAGTAAGTTGTCTCTTAACTGTCTGATGCTTTTGTATTGGAGTTTTGCATGTTGTTCCTACATTATTCTTATCTTTGTATCAGCTTCTGAGAGAGTTTGGTTCCATTTAAAATAATTTCCTTGCTTTACAAGAGATAGTAAGAGAGCATTTGGATTGACACCCAAGCTATATTTCATGTTCTCTTGCTATGATAAGATGTCCTAGGCACTGGTCTATGGCAACTCTAGACTGTCTCTAGGGGATGACAAAATTGTCTACAACAGGGAGTACACTAGATCAAGGTACTAGGCATGAGAAATGGCCTGCTCCTCGGTAACACATGCCCTCATAGCAATGTCCTTAGCTATCGGACCGATAAAAGAGGTAGTGAACCAATCAGTCAGAAGTGGATTAGGGATTTCAGACTTGATTAGTTGACGACGCCGTCTCCATTCATGAATATGTTCATAGATATGTGTGGTCCCATCTTGTTTCAGGAATGTTAGGAGGTGTGTTCTCATTTCATAGTGAACCGGTAACTGAAAGTGTGTGAGAAACGCCATTGCAAGAGAGTTGAAATCTTGAAAAAATCCACGAGAGAGTTATATGTACCACTTTGCAGTGGCACCAGTGAGAGTCCTTTGGAAAAGACATAAACAAATAAAATCATCAATCCAAGATTTAGAGGAGCATCATAAGTGGTATGTCATAACATGTGCCTGGGGGTCTTCTCCGAACTTGCCTTCGAACTTGGGACAATCACCAGGGATCTTGGTGGGAACTGGGGGCCAATATGGATTATGAAGAATGGGATCATTCATTAACTTTGTCACATCAAGCAGTTCCAGTGTAGCAAGGAATGGAAATTGTGGGTTAAAAGGCATTGCAGGCCTTTGATAAAGACCAGGGTTGGGGTTCCAACCAGGTTGGGAGAAATTTTGAGCCCGTATGTTCTATCCCAGAGGATTTTGTCCATAGGGGTTATAATTATGGAAATTCTGCCCATATCATGGTTAAGGACCAGGGTACTAATTCTGAGTGAACCACTGAGGTCCAGCTTGTGAAAAATATGGATTCGGTTGCGGGATGAAATCAGTGCCTTGGGGTGGACCTTGTACCATAAAAGGTTGACCTTGGGAGACCATCAGTTGGCCTTGAGGAATGAAAGGTTGGCCTTGATGTTGCACAAGATTTCCCTGGGGTGCAGGTTGGCCCAGATACTGAGGTTGAATAGGCTATCCCTGAAAACTAGGTTGGCCTGAGGGAAGCAGACCAGGCTACCCCTGAAAACCAGGCTGACCCAATGGTTGAGATAAGCCAGGTTGTCCCTGAAGACCAGGTTGACCCAGCTGACCGATGGAGGGTTAGCCTTTTTGTACAAGAGATGGGCCTTGTTGAAACTAAGGCTGGTTCTATTGCATAAAAGGTTGTCCCTAAGGTGGATAGGTTTCCCCCTGAGGAACATAAGGCGCTCCCTGTTGAACATAAGTTTAACTAGTAGTATTGTAGGGTTTTCCCTGTTGGACCAAAGGTTGTCCCTGTGGATGGGAGGGTTGTCCTTGTGGACCACAAGGTTGTCCATGTTGGTACATGAACTGGTTTGGGAAAACTAGAGCTTGAGTTGTTTGAACATACAATGGACCTTGTGGAAGAGGCCAATGGTAATATACATGACTATACTCATGGTAGTACTGTGGTAGATTTACCAGAGTCGGAATCTACTGAGAACCCTGGGGGAGGTAGTTCTAATGTTGAATAGCCATCATATATTGGTCGTAAGATAAACTCCCAGAATAGGATTAGAATATAGGCATATTACAAATAGGTTGATGGACTCCCGATACATGAGGTTGTGATCCACTCACAACGGGCCCAATAGACATCGCGGAAGCATTGGGACGTGTCCCACAAATAGTATAAGATGACAACAATGATGGAATAACACTAGCGGATGGTATGGAGGAAGCCACACAAACAATGGGCTAGGTTGGGACAGACGTGACAATCGTTGAAACAATGGGAATCGAAGAAGATGGACCCGATACAAACAACCCTGTAGAAGGAGTCACGTTACTTAACCATAACGGGTTCTGGTACAAAGATGAAACACCAGTGTTATGTGGAATTATGAATTATGGATAAAAAATTCTTCCCTAAATGTGGTGCAATGCATTTAGAACAACAGGTTAAAGACTTTGCAGATACTTTTCCTAACAGTAAATAGACACATTTAACAGATCAAGAAACTTACTTGGAGTCCAAGCGCTTCCAATTCTCCTTCTATCGCTCTTGTTGTAACTTCAAATCCAAGCTAGATCGACAAAATATTTCCTGCAAGAATGAACACTAAAAAACAAAGAGGTAGCAATATACAGATGTCTATTCAAATTATTCAGTTAAATCAATGAAACATGAACCATATACATCATATAAGAATTCATGATATGGAAGACATAAGCTTATACAGATACATATGTAGGAAAGTAAACAACAATATTTATTAATGGATAGAAGGGGAGGTTACAACTAGTGATTGATTTGATGTCACCATATCCAACATCATCCCAGCCTCATCACAATGAACATCTCTCCAGTAACATATCACTCAAATCAATTCCTCAAAAGAAATTCCACAAGCATTTCTCTACTCAAATTCTTCCTTTTCAAGCACCAGGATCTGTGCTCAATTTATAGATGAGCTGAAGGTAGATTTACAATCAATTACTTTCTAATAATAAGCAAGACATGTTCCCAAGCTCAGAGGTATCAAATGGACACATGGATTCGAATTTTGACACATATGCACTCTTCTAGAAGGCACTGCCCAAGTGGAGATTCAGGAACAATGAGAATTTCGCTCCCAATTGACCAATGCACCCTTAGTGTTGGGAAGTGCTTTGTAGAGCACCCTTGAGTGGAGTTTCTTGCATATGAAATGCACTTAGCCCCTTGAGAGACTGTGTTGGTGAGCTCATAGGTGTTATAACATATACTTCAAATCTTGGAAACCTTGCAATGGAAGTCAGGAATGATTTTTCTTTGTTCTTTGGCTTAGGAGATGTAGAAACTGAAATGATAGGGGATGATAGACCCTATTCATTGGTTCTGGGGATGATGTCCAGTTTAAACCAGGTCATTGGGAATGGTGCCCAAATTGACCTATAACAGATTGACCCCTAAAGCATGAATTCAAAATAATAATAACAATATTTTTTGAATGAGATGCTTTACACTGTGATGGTTGGAGCTTAAGCGAAGTGGCGACCTACATCAATCTTACAATACATTACATCATGATATATCCTCTTGATCACAAATTTCTGAGGGAAGGAATTCCCATGCTTAGCACATAAACTATCTAATAACATGTACATAGTGCAAAAATTCGTCTACATTGGAATGTTGCCCAATACAGACATGCCTACAGATATAGGCCCATGTTCAGATGACCATCTGTATGTAAGGTCACCATATAAATGATGTGTCCAAAAATCCTGAATCATAGCCCAGATGGCTAAAAATAGATCCGGGGTCTTCTTATCTCGTTCACTCGATCATTTGGGTACAAGTATAGCCATGCGAATATATGATATGTAGTCGAACATGGGAAGACATTTTTTGATTACCAGCCAATGATGTGATATGTTAACAAACGAGAGAGAACCATCATTGATGTCAATGGCCCTCAAGGTACTGCAGTACATTTCATAAGGCATGAATAGATTATTTGATGTCGAACGCTAAACAAAATCTTTCGATAAAAAATCCGGAAGCGACGATCTTGTCGATGATGTAACAAGCCTCATGGTACTGGAATATTATGTTTCTAAGTGAACTTCCTGGATGATGATTTGTCGTCAACAGGAAGCCACTTTATTTTGAAACGAGAGTTATTGATTTCAGAGACAAAGGATGACTTGATATAGCAATGTTCAGTGATGAATTTCATGGGAATGAGTGTTTATGAGTATTGTAGAAGGATGAGTATTCACTGGATGACTTCTCTTGAACATATCGGCAACACTGAGATGAGTTGTTAGCATTGACCCAAAACCGAAGTGAAGGTATGATGAACCATAGGTATGAATGAACCGTCAAGAATATTACCCCACCCAAATAGTCACGATGATGGAGTGAAGTGTCATGTTCAATAGCGACCTGCTACCGTAAAAAAATCTGTTCACTTTCCCAAATTTTCCCTGGTCATTTGTCGACCAGTACCTCTTTATTTTTTAACAATCTTGAGGAGGATAACATATGCGTGATCCATAATTCAACCCTTTGGGCGAACAATGTATCACTATTTAATAATTTAACGAGTCTAGCGATGAATGAAACTTGATTCTTTCCATGATCGAAAAGCTCGTCGCTATTTTATGTTTTAACGAGCCTAACGACAGTGATGGCCCAGTCCTTTTTCATATTCATATAGTTTGAAAAAGAGGATGAAAAGAAAACTCCATAAGTACTTTTTCATAAAGTTGTCGCTCATATCTGAAAAAGTGTAAAATAATATCTGAGAGAACCTCTTTAGTCATGTTTGACCAAGGTATTCCTTTTTCGTAAATAATATATCCCAGTCCGGAAAATGGTTAAACTTATACTGAGTAGATATCAATTCATTTACTTTTATGAGCTTGAAAATACAAGAGCTCGAAAATATTTTCACATTATCGGAGTCTGAAGAGAGCTAAAAGAAGACTCCAAGGGTTCCTTTTTCGTTGTTATTGAAGCTCGAAAAAGAGATAAAAGTGTGCTTCAAATACTTTTTCATTTTTAACAAAGCTTGAAAAATAAGGATAAAAAGTATGCTTTGTGGTCAAATCATTCTTGAAATAAATTTGCACGACTAATATGTTCATCAGTTGTAAAAATATGTTCAGAACAACATCAATTAGATTAAAAATACCTGTTTCATGATAAAAAAATAATAAAACCATATTCATAGCAATAAATATCCATTGAAAACAATTAAATGACTAAATAAAAAGAGTTTTACTATTCATTTTTACCATTCAATAGTTACCATTTTCATTTTGGAGCTCTGAACCTATTTCTGCCCTCGAACTTCAATAATCATTTCATTTCCTTTCACTGCAAATTTTTAGGGTTTTGAGCCCCTTAGGGTAAATTTTGCTTCCAAAAAAGGGTAACGCACCCTTGAGCATCGAAAAGTGCGTTGTGTAGCAGCTAAAATGAAGGCTCGCTGCATATGCAACGCACTGTCCCTTATTCAAGACTGCGTTGGGCGCAATCTCCATTTTTGTTTCTTGTGCTATGCCCAAAATTTGCCTAATTATTTGCATTGAAAGGAGTCTAATGAGTCTTATGATTATGTTTTAGTATTTCATCAGACTATAATGATGATTACATGGAGAGAAATATATCATGAAGAATATAATATGGTTTCCCAAAATTATCCGGGTACAGTAAGAGCCCTAAGAGATTGTGGGTTGTTAAAGTATTTTCACTTGTCAGGGATGAGGCAACAGATAGAACTCTTGGAGTTCCTAGTTTGAGCATGGGATCCAGCTATTGAGGAATTTCACATTAGGAACAAAGTGGTTCCTATTATAGTGGAGGATGTATATTTTCTCACAGGTTTTTCAAGGAGAGGCTTGCCTATTTCCCTCTCAGGGTCTGCTCTTGGAGGAGAGACTTGAGAGATTATGTTTTGCAGTATTGCTTTCCAAGGGCAGACCCAAGAAAATATGGGAAGATAAACATCTGGGATGTTTGATATTTTCCTTTGAGAACCATTCTTTTCATGATTGAAAAACTTGCAGGCACCATTACACTACATGTAGCGAATAGATCATATATGCAGTACGCGCTAGAGTGCATGGGGCCAACAGTCTTCAACTGGTCTGAAGCTGTAATTTCCCAAATAAAGGAACAACTGAACAAAGCAAAGGGAGGAAGGAAGAAGAACTTTAGCTATGGTTCGATCCTCATTTCATTTTCCTTAGAGCAGATTCCACTGATGCAGCTTCAGCATGTGACACTGATTGTTTCTAATCCTAGAGATCCGAGGATACAAATATGGCTAGAACTAATGAGTAGGCATGTGGGCCAATATACCATTGTGTTCTCAAATACGTTCTTCACCTGGTTCAGACAATAGATTGTCGCCATTTATGAGTATGCATACGCAGGCGTTGATTTTCGAGGAGATCCAGACTTAGCCTTACCAAAAGGCGCTTAGTGGGGTATAATAGGTAAGAATGTTTTGACCATGTTTTTTATTTTCCTAAGGTTTATACAATGTTTTTTTTATTTTTTATGTTTTCCCAAGACTAAAATAAATTTTTGATGTAATGCAGATGTTGGTTGAGTTCAACCAGTGGAGGAACTGGAGCATGGAGTGGATGAGCCAGCAAAGAGGGCTGTCGGGAGAGCAGTCCTTCAGGATCTAGACATGGTTGAGACTTTGATTGAGCTTCGGCAGCACATAGAGGGGTTGGCCTTCAGGATTCCGGATAGTTGGATCGAAGAGTTACCCATGTGACTGCAGTGCCACACTATAGGTGTTCCTAACCACTGGATGCGGTTACTGTGTAGGATAGCTAGATCTATAGCATGTGTAATATTCCAAATCTGGAACAGCTAGCAAGGCATGACTGGAAAACGCATTTTCCAGTAATGGATGCTACAGGATTTGAAACCAGGACCTGGATCCCTTAGAAAAATGTGTTTAAGTCCTGAATCCAAGAGGAGGCTCCAAATAAATCCCTCTAGGTTGGTTAAACGGATCTCCCACACCTACTTGTCCTCAGAAAGTGCCCGATGAGGGACTGCAAAAATCCTTGAGCAAGAGATGAAATAAAAACGTTATTTTATTAAGCCTAGGCACATGAAGAAGTAGATAGCTAAAAAATGTATATTATAGCAGCAATGGTATACAAGTCCTTGAGGAAGAAGTCACTCAAGCAAAGAAATACAACCTCAATGGAAGATATACATGATAAATGGAAAACACTGCTACATGAAAGAAGCCATGGCTATAACAGTGCAGTTTATAGCAAACACTGCAACATAATAATAGATAATACAATGATATGACAATATGAGCTCAAGAAATGTGGGGGAGCAAGCTCTCAACCCCTGAAAATAAAAATACAACAATCCTCAATAGGATTGGCTACAATATGGATACAAATGGAAAATCTATAGAAATGTCGGAGTTGTTGGGTAGCAGCTGCAACTCAAAACTGAAATAATATGGAGATGGCTGAATAAGGTGTATATTCCGAATAAAACCTCCTCCAATGGACCTCTCGAGTGCAAGGCTGATCCTAGCACTGAAAATCTTGCCCTCCAAGATGATGGTGCAAACCCTCACTGTAAATATGCACTGAAATAACGCAGTCTAGAGAAGGGACTGCATTTTTGATGATAGGAGAAGCTTGGCCTGATGCCAAGATATGAAAATATGCCCTGGAAACCTTCCTCACTAATCTTCCCGAGGAATAGAAGCTCCCTCCTCTGAAATCTGAGACAAGGAATGGTGTTGTGGAACCCTCCACTACAACACCCAACAACACTACATTATACTTCAGTAGAAATAACACAGTGACTGAAGAAGTGGCTTTGGCCTTGAGCCTAGATGATTTTAAAAATGAAGTGAAATCCTTCAAGAGGCCTCTCAAGAAGGAGAGGAAATCCTAAACAAGAATCCCTCGTGCTAAACAACACTGCAACTAAGCTAAACAGTCGAAGACTGCAAATAGTCTTCTAGAAAAATAAGCCAATACTCAATGATGTCTCACTATGGCTGCCTCTTCCTCCTTTTATGCAGGTGAATGTCTCTTTTCCCTGGACCCCACACATTAGGGTTTCTTCCACATAGAATCTTTCTCCCTCTCAAATTTCATTGTCTTCCCAAGCAAGCCGCACCCTCTTAGGCAGCGTTGTTGACTTGGTCAAACTTGACCTTATCCTCATGAAATTGCCCCTTTTCACACTGGAAGGTGCAAAATCAAGCTGCTCCATAGATCCCTTTCACACTATGAGGGATTTTATTCCTACTCTTGGGCCTTTTACCCATTTTATTCACCTCCTAGATGATATAAGAAAAAATTAATATTCCAATTTGCTGCTTGCAAATTTTGGAATATTATAGTATGTTACCATGAGCACCACTAGTTTACTTTTGACATGTTGCATACATTTTTAGGTCAGATGAACAATTTCTGGAAATGTGTTGATATTGAATAAAATCAAAGTGTCTTTCCAAAAGTCAAAAGCTTAGGAACAAATAATGTAGTGTTGGATTTCTAACAGTATAAACACTAGTAAGTTGTAATACCACAAGTTGTGAGTCTAACCTTATGATGATGCGGCTAATACCAAATGAAATGGCATCCGAGAGAAGTTTGATCAATGTGCTATAATCAAAAATATTTTTTGTTGATCTACCAATACAAATCCCTTGAAAACTCACTAAATCGCCGTTCGGAGCGAAAATGGCCCACGTTGCAGAGGATAGATTCTGTGTACTACGACTAGCACCATCAGCATATCCAACAAATGGTTCCAAAGATTCAGACATCTGCAATGAAATGTAAATTGGATTACTAACGCCAAGAAAGCTCTAAAAAACAAAATAAGATAGTAAATGCAAATCAACAGCATATATATACAATATAATACAAAAAATTACTACGCTCATGATTAAGCATAGTATCGTTTCAGATACAACCCATTTCTGGGTTGCGAAAATGAAATTCCATCATAATCTACTAACTCATAGGCACCCTTAGCAAGAACTCTTTTGAAAATATAGGGGCCATGCCATAATGGCTCAAATTTTTCTGTACCTATTACATCAGCTTCTTGATCATAAAGAAGGACCAAGTCACCCTTTGAAAAAATGCGAGGCTGGACATCTTTGTTGTATTGCGCCTTTATACGTCTTTTATGCGCTTCGTTGGCCAATTGGACTTCACGACGCATTTCATCAAGATGGATGAGGTTAAAAAGACGTGCTTCTTCTTCTAAGGTTTCAGGTAACAAGTCGATTGCGATTTTTAACGATGGTATTTCACATTGGATAGGCAAGATAACTTTCAGACCATATAGCAATTGAAAGGGAGTAATTATGGTTGCGTTTCTCACCGAGGTTCAGTATGCCCACAAGGTCGAGTACATGATCCAATGCCAATTTCTTTTACAAACTCCTATCATTTGTTGAAGCATGCGTTTAAGAATCTTGTTGATAGCCTCAACTTGTCCATTTGATTGTGGATAATAAGGAGTAGAATTATCATGTGACAATCCTAACTTGGCAGTCAATTCAGTCATCATGTGGTTGCGAAAATTCTTCCCATGATCTGTAACTATAGCCTGTGGGACCCTAAACCGTGAAATAACATGATTAAAGAAAAACAATGCAGTTTTTTTTCTTGTGTTGTTGAATGTAGGCATCGCTTCGGCCCATTTGGTAAATTAGTCTACATCGACAATAATATAACCATGCCCCCCGGATGAACAAGGGTTACAGGTCATGAAGTCAATACCCCATTTCAAAAATGGTCCCATAAAGACAACAGGATACATTGGCGCTGGCGGTTTGCAGATTTTACAATAAAAAATCTGGCATGCATGACAACTTCTGACCACGAGGATGTAGTCGCAAAATATGGTATGCCAAAAGTAATCGACATGGAGTATCTTCTGCACGGTAGCGTATCCAGATAAATGTCCACCACAAGCCCCAACATGACAATCATTTAAAACCTTTTCGGCCTCCTCATGAGTGAGGCACCTTTTTAAAATTGTATCTACACCATGATGATAAAGTGTATCGCCAATGATCAGATAATCTTTGGCTTGGTATCGAATACGTTGTTGTTCAGAGTGAGAGGTATCAGGCCGAAAGGTTTGAGTTTGGAGATAAATGATGAAATATCCATACCAAGGATCATATGATCCGATTAGAAATAGAGACTCATTAGGAATTGATGGTTCTGACGTAGTAGCAGTACTATCATAGGGAAGGTCACAGAGAAGCTCAGCCAAAAATAAATACTTCTTTGACTTGGATTTGATGAATTCCAAATCAAATTCCTGCAAAATGACAATCCATTTTGAGTATTCCCCCCCCAACAATTGATGTGATAAGATATAAGTCATGGGGTTGCAATCCGAAATGACAATGGTCTTTCGAAACATGATATAGTGGCAAAATCTTTGGACAGCTTGAACAGCTGCCAAGGCAAGATTTTATACATATGAATACTTAACTTCCATATCATTGAGATTACGACTCAAATAATAGATCATATGTCTATCCCATTTTCTTCTTGGACCAATACCATAGAAATGGTTGTATCAACCGCGATGATATATAAGAAATAATCACTCTGATAATTAGGGGGATACATTAATGACACCCGGACAAGAGTATCCTTGACAGCATCAAAGAAGCTTGTGCAACTTGGTCCCAATGGAAGGGAACCCCTTTTTTCAAGAGCCAAGTAAATCCTTTAGCCATTTCGGCATAGTTGGGAATGAACATTATTAGGAAGTTAGCCTTTCCTTGAAGTTTCTATATCTGAAGTAAATTTGATGGCGCAAGAAAATCCAAAATGGCCTGAACCTTCAATGGGTCAATTCAAATTCCTTCTTTTGAGATGAAGAATCCAAGAAAGAGACCAAAACCAACACAAAACACACATTTATGTGGATTGAGGCGTATTTTGTAGTGTCGGCAGCATAAGAAGATATCTCTCAAATGCATCGGGTGATTAGTCTGATTTCGTGAATACATGGGTAAATCATCTAGATAGGGTTGAACAATGTGCTTGATGTCATTTAAAGTATAATCCATTGCTCTCTGAAATGTTTCCCCAACGTTTTTTAAACCAAACGGTAGTTTCCTATAAGTGAATGTGCCCCAGGGATAGATGAATGATGTTTTATGTTGATCCTCTGGGCGAATATTGATTTTATTGTAGCTAGAAAATCCATCCATGAACGAAAATATTTCACATACAGCACAATCGTCGATGATCTGGTCGATAAAGGGAGTAGGATAGTTGTCTTTCGGACAAGCCATATTGACATCCCGATAATCGACGCTCACTCTAATAGTTCCTTGGATTTTCATGACAGGAACGATGTTGGAAACCCACTCAGTTAGCGGAACATGGTAAATGAAACTAGCACGCAAGAGTTGCTCAACTTCTGCTTTAATGGCAACAAATTTCTTTGGATGAAAAATACAAAGGCGTTGACGCACCGGTTTGACATCGGGATACATATTAATAGTGTGTTCAATGATACTAGTATCTATGTCTGGCATTTCCTCGTAAGACCAAGAAAATACATCACAGAATTCATGAAAGAGAGAGCGATATTTTTTGAGTTCTGATGAAGAACAAGATACGCTGACATGAATATTTTCTACTACGCCAGGTTTGGTCGAAATATCGATAGAAATGGTTTCTTCAATATTTGAAAAATTTCGCTCGGAATCGATTGCATTAATAGATAAAGAATTCGAAAAGAAATTTCTGATTGATGGGTGATATAGTTCACTAAGATAATTTTCTTCATAATGAGGAAGATGGCAACGATGATGATAATATTCCCATGGTTCTCCTTCTGACATCATGATTTCCAAAATATTCTCATTTGTCAAGAAAGTTGAGGAAAAAGGATCAGATGGAGTACCAAAATCTAAGTAACGATCAACCCAAAAAACTGGCGACGTTGATTTCGAATTCGCCGCCCAAGCCAGATAGATTGATTGCTATGCCAGCTCAATAGGTTTGGGTGGAAGAAACTCATCCAACGTAACCATTTCAGAATCACCTGTACTCTTCCTTAAGCCAGCTGGAGTGGAAGAGATCATGTAGCAGGTCACTATACTTGCAATTTCTGTCGTCGTCATAGGTGGTGGTAATCTAAAGGTTCCCATGAGAGTGGAATCCTTTAAGAGTCCTACACCAATGTTCTGAAGTGCTTGTTGGGGTGCGTTAACGAACGGAACACTTCCAGTTACCTGCAAAGTAGAGGAAAAGAAGGATAGTTGATTGATGACTATGATTGTACCTTTATATGGAAAGGCTATCATTCTAAAATATGTAGAAACAATTGCAGTCATAGCATATACCCATGGCCATCCAAGTAGAATATTATAGTTAAGGGGTCTATCAACAACCTCGACATCAACATTAATTATTTTTCCCCTAGTTCAACATGAAGGTTATTAATAATACCACACAGCTTATATGTACGTCCATCGAAAGCCTTCAACGGTGTTGATGATTGAGATAAGCGTAGCGAGCCAAGTGACTTCCAACATTTAAGAGACATAATACATGTAGATGCTCCCTTATAAATAATAGTGTGATGAACAAGGTGATTGAGAAAATTTACTTGTATGGAGAATGCCAATTCTGATGGTAATTGTGGCACATAACCCGTATGATTAAAGACGACAAGATTAGAATTAGTCAGATCAATTCCACCAATAGCCGACAATAAAGCCTGTTTTTGGGAGGTACAATTTTGTAATACCTCAAGAGCAGACATAGTTGAAGGGGATTAAGCCAAATCTTCAACTATATTATAATTTTTAGAAACTCTTGCTCGAGGATTATATGTTGATTTGTGAATTACTCCCTTAGGTGGCTTAATTGTCAATTCAGGAATAGTAGTAGGTGGTATCGATTCCGTACACGGATTCGTAGTCGAGGTAGTAGGTTGATTAGTTGCCTAACTACCATAATATTTATTACACGTTGACACCAAAATATCTGTTGAAGGTTTTGTGAAAGATAACATAAGTACTTGGGAACTAGAAGGTGGATTCGTAGCAACCAAATTTGTGTCCGGATTTGGAAATGGATCTGTCAACACAGCTGACGCATGTGAAGTCTTAATGATTTTTGAGACTTCAGCGCGGTGAGGAAAACCCCAAAAAAAGTGTTCCTCATTACAGATTATGCATGGATAACAAGGTTTCCTAGGTCCAGACAATTGATCAGATGATCTTTCCTACGGGTTAGAAGTTTTATTTTTCTTAGATTTCCCTTTCTTCTTACTTCCAGGTTGCTTGTCACTTTTGCCTTTGTAAAATGACACGACATTGATTTCAGAAGAAGGTGCAGGATCAAATGCAGTAGTATGATGTGTGCTTGTAGTACCAATCAAACCGTCTCCGGCATGAGAGTCCTTTAATTGTGGAGGAATAGTAAAATTAGATCGCGACACATTAGGAATTTTTTCATATAGTGTGCTAGATTGGGTATAGATCAAGTCTAAATATTGGGCACAAGAAATAACTTTCTATTCAGTGACGACACCACCCTTAGACACATCCTCAATTATAGATGGTAATAGGGACTTAATGAACCACTCAGCAAGGAGCTGATCAGGAAAAAATGTCTTAACCATTCTATGACGACGACGCCACTCATGAATATGATCAGAAATGTAAGTAACAATAGTTTGTTTGAAATTTTTCAAGAGTTTCGTTACAGTTTCATATCGTATGGGTAACTGTAAGTGAGTCAAAAAGACAGTAGATAAGGCAGTGAAATTATCAAAATAAGCTCTAGGTAACTCAATGTACCATTTTGCAGTCGGACCAATGAGCGTACGTTGGAAAAGATGTAGTCGAATAGAGTCATCATTTAGGGAGTTTAATGAACACCACAAATGATAAGTCATAACATGAGTTGACGGGTCTCTCTGAGGGTTTCCATTGAACTTAGGAATATCTGAGGGTAATTTTTGAGGTATCACCAGCCGCCAAGGAGCATAGTTGATTGGATCAATGGTTATCCGATTTAAATCTGGTAACTCTAAAGTTGGAACAAAAGGAAACTATCGATTAAGGTCAGGTTGAGCATAGCTAGGGTAGAATGGAATTTCTTGAGCAACAGGCCTTTGAGCACCAACATAAGGAATCTGCTGGTGGTAACCCAGATAGGGATTGTTTTGATAAGAAAATGCTTGAGGATTGTTTTGACCAAATCCTGGATATGATACTTGTTGAAATGAAGTTTGAGGCATTTGCGCCTGAGGCTACCAAGGGGTCTATCCACCAATGTTATAATCCAAATTAGGATAACTTCGATTCAGTTGAGGATAAGTATAACCTAGTTGTGGCTGTGAAATCCCATAAAATGGTAAACCAGCTTGTGAATATATGATTCTAGGTACAGGTTTTTGTTGTAATTTAGTCGAAGGATTTGGATTGTGTGGGCCCAATACTTGATGGTATTGAGTTGAAAGACCCACCTGAAATAGTTTTTGTACAACATTTTGATTTTGTAACAGGGGTAAAGATGTATTAAAAAGTGGAAGTGATGTGGGTGTAACAGGTTGAATTGGTTGATACGAGTGTACAACCATTTGTGATGGATAGGAGAGTGGGCTGCCATTGACAAACATTCATTTCAAAATTAGGTTGACCAAAAAATGATGGAGTATTGTCACAGTGGTTGACGAAAGGTTTCCCCCTACATGAGGAGGATAATAAGATGGAAAATATTTCTCTCCAAATGCAGGGAGTCCAGTTGATGTGGTACTAGATGGAATAGACCCAAAAGGACCAGCTTGATATTTCCATGATGATGTGTATAAAGAATCAAGTCGTTCAGTACTCACTATATTTTTACCAGTTAGAATACCAGACGATGACATTGGTGAAGTCCATGAATTTGAAGATGCACCAAAAAAAATTCCAGATAAAGATTTATAACCTGATGGGACCATAGGGCCACCATGAAAATATGATTCTAGTGAAGTTGTAAACATCGAAAGGGTATCGAGGGTAGGTAGTGACGTAATTGGAACAGATGGCCCAACCGAAGATGTTGGTTTAGGCATGGTTACTTGACCAAATGTATACCCTTTTGAATCAACGGGAATTTGAATAGGAACAGGATCAACAAAAGAAGAGGGTGGTGATTGAGGAAAAGACTCGTACAGGTAAAGATCCTCCCCAAAATGGGTTGGAGTTAAAGGTGTCTCATCTTGTGGGATTCATTCAATCGAAATCAAATTAGGTGGAAGTATTTTGCCGTCAAGCCCAAAGTATATTTCAGGAGGTTGACTGTGTGATATGGGAGACTCAATGGCTACAAAAAATTGTGAGATGACCAATGGAGGAAAAAATTCCAGTTGTTCGACTTCAGGATTCAGATTTTCTGGCAAAGAAGAGACAAGATATGGATCAACTTCTGGTTGAACAACGTCGGGTTCAAGAGGTATGGTCTCACTGATTGGATGGATCGTGACCACGGGTAGCTGTGAGGACTCTGTCTCGACAATAGTAGATAAAATAGAATGTGTAGAAACAACTTGTTCCGACTCTGGTATATGGAAAGATGATGCTTCACCAGAGGTACCGATAGTACTGGTTTCGGTAGAGTGATGTCGCCTTTGCCAACCAGGAGTAACTTCTGGTGGTAAAGGTGGTTTCAATGCTAATCTACGCGAATGATGGGGAAAAGGATTTTGTTCTTCCATGACGACTGATTTATTTTAACCAAAAAACAAATAAACAAAATAAAATGGTAATGCTAGGTAAAAGGTTTACCAAGAACCGTGAACTGCAGAATACCTCCTGGCGAACCAAGAAGTACGAGTAGACAATCTCCCCGAATGTTGTGTTTGGTATAGCACAATTTACAAGACACACGACTCGGTTCACTAAGGATGGATAGCAACCTAATTTTTTCCTCCCAAATATACCCGAAGTTACGTGGAGGCCCAAGTCCATATTAGCGTTGTCTAATGTGAAACTACATAGTGAGAGCACCTCTTTATACTTTTCGTATTGTAACACCGCCTGATATACCCAAAAGTACGTGGATGAGCTACAATATACTTACGTACATGGAGTGAGGTATCACACTTGGAATGTATCATAGACAATTAATGACATCTGTTATGTTTTACGATGCCGGAACATGTCTCTAGCCTAGACCTTCTAAATGTTATCGTTATGGTTCCAATGCTTTGTTAGGTAAATTGATGTAAATTTTAAGTTGATCTTGTTTATCAATTTTCCTTTCAAGGTTCATCGCGATGATGTATTGGAAATTCCTAAAATGCAAACTAAAATTATAAGCAATCTTTTCACTTTTAGTTTTTTCAATGAAAATCCTAGCTACTAGAGGGAAAGAGAAATCAATTTGAGAGTAAACAATCAAAGAGCACAAACTAAAATGCAGCTTTCCTAATTGTTCCTATGCAAAACAAACAATCCGCTACATGCAAATGTAGGTTTTTCTTTTCAGTCCCTTTAATGTGAATGAAGAAAATGAAACTAAGTGCATCAAATCAATAAAAACAAATGCCTTTTACTTTGAGAAATGAGAAATTGAACAACATGTTAGGTCTCTGTAGTTTGCAAGATTGGCAAGAACAAACACTGTAGAGCCAACATCAAAACCACTTTGGAATCCTAGGATCTAGCCCTCCTGGATTCAGAGAGGGATCTCTCTATATAAGTGTTTTCAAGAATATTTCTTTAAGGATTATGATATGATATTAGGCTAGTTATGAAGTACAAGGGTTTGTTTTGGTTTTGGTTGGGTAGAATATCATCAAAATGAAGGAAGTCTTTTGAAGGGTAAAGGTGTGAGTAGGTTGAAATAATGGTTCAGCTGATATGATAGGTAAGAAACAGTATCAATACATTGGGCTATGGAGTCACAAAAGGATTTAATTGCACAACAAGTTCCAAAAGTGGTCCATGGGGCAAGTCATCTATGTCAAAGGATTCTTTAGATTGATTTTGTGATATGGAAACATAAAAAGTGTTGTAAAATAAGCAAACACACAAGAAAAACAAAGGACAACCTAAGATCAGGTAAGTACTTTTAAACTAGCCTGCTTTTGGCATGCATTCAATGAAAATACACAAAGTAACCTAAGATCAGGTAAGTACTTTTAAACTAGCCTGCTTTTGATATACTTTTAAGGGAAACATTGAAAACAAAGAAGAGCTTAAGATCAAGTAAAAACTTTGAATCTAGCCTACTTTCAGCATATTCTCAAAGGAAAACATTCATGATAAACATAAAAAGTAGCCTAAGATCAGGTAAGTACTTTTAAACTAGCCTGCTTTTGACATACTCTTAAGGGAAATTTCAAAGCAACTATTGGAGAAGAAACTATAGGACAGGGCTAACCATAGACTTCTCTAATTCAACTTTACTTAGCAAGCTTTTCAAGAACATTCAAGGATAGAATCTCAAGTTTTACTCAGCTAGACATGGACTCACCAACATTCCTGGATTGATTACACTCTATTGAATTATCCTCAAATACACAATTAGCAGAAAACATAAAGATAAATATTTATCAGTGAAATTTAGGGTACTTGACAGTAAATCATAATATATATTTGTTGTTATTTATCAGAGAAAGTGGAAAATATGGAAAACATGAGAAAAATGAAAATTACAGTGAGGAAAACATCACCATTGACATAAACCAGGATCCCATAAATCAGCTTGTGTATTTGATGTTCAAACCAGTTACAATCCTCAAGTCCAGTGGGTCTTTTACAGCTTCAAACTTCTCATCTCAGCCTATCTTTCTTCAATTACAATACAGAGCTTCAACAGCCTCAAAAGCTATTTACATTCAATGAATATTCAACCAACAACAATAATGAACTCCTCACATGATATTTATAGGTATTTTGAGGAGGTGGAGTAAAAAGGAGGTCTATTTGTTTAATTAACACATAGTAAGTGCTTCTCGGCCTTTGGGAGGCCAAATGGAGAATTTTTCAGATGTTTTAACTCTGTTTCAATTAATTTTACATTAAATTTTATCTACTTCAGTCACTTTTGTTGACTTTGGAGGCTTTTGGTAGGCTGTCAATTAATTCTGAGTTGTCTTTGGCAAATATCTCTGACTGTGCATTCAATTTGTATTCTTTTGAGGAAAATGAACTTGTAGGTGGAATTTTGAGGATTAATTGCCTCACTGATGTGGCATTTGGAGGCTCTCTTTGTTGATCTGTCAGCTTTAGTGGCTTTAAATACTAATTAGGACTAGATCTTGCTTTAAGGCCTTCTAATCATCTTCGGGCTTTTAAACTGTGTCTTTAACCCTTTAAACTGTGGATTAATATTTGAATCTTCATACCTTGCTTTAATCCTTTAATATTCAATCTCTATATTCACTATTCTTTCTTCTTTGCTATGTACAGGTAGCTTTTAGTGCATTGGAGGGTTTCATAATATGACCAATGCTCATGAAGCGCTGGTCAAACCATAAAATAAACCCTGGTAACTCCCCTTTTACATGATTTTGTCGTTGTTTGGGCTATGAAAGTCATCACCTTCTGGCCCTGTCCCTTTTTGGACTGTAAGGGGGCTTTCGGCCCTAAAACTGCCATAGAACCTGCAAATAAACCAACAAACACGTTATAAAACCTTGCGGGGTTCGAAAAACTGCATGTAGAGGCTGGCGGAGGTGGAAGGAGCAGTGAGGTAGAGGAAATGCATGTAGGGGGAGGTTTTATGAACAAAACCCGCGAAAATAGGGTTTAAAACTGTATTTGGCGCGAAATATGGTTTGGTGGTTTTTCGAAAACCGTCGACGGTTTTCACGTGACATTCAGGCGGTAAATGGTTTTAATGCGATCGAACACGATTCAATACGTTGCGTGACACGCGTCCTCCAGAAAACCAATGGTTTCGCGTGAGTTTGGGTGGTTAAACCTGACACAGAAATCTGTGCGAAACACGATGTGGACCATTGGATGATGGGGTGTAGATCCAACGGTGAGGGAGGAGCGCGATGGGGAATGGTGCATGGGCGAGGATTGAAGTGGGAGCCAGGTGGAAAAATGGGATTGGAAGATGGCTTCGTAGTGGGGGGTGAGACCAGAGTATAACGTCAGCTCATTTTTTTGGTAGCGGGATGGTCAATCGGCAATGGGAAAGGCTTGGGTGAATGCGAATCGTTGGATGAGATGAATCGATGGTGGGGATGGATGGATGGATACATGAGAAGGGACGATCGGGAGCATGGAGGGTGAGGGGGAAAGATGGTGGTTGTCGATCTTTATAGATCTACTGTGGGGATAATTTCGTGAAATGGTAAGGCGGGGAAAAAATAAGAAGAATAGAGATAAATGGATGAGGCTTGATAACCGTAGGATTTCCCAGATTAACGATGGAGATCTGTCATCCGGGGGGGGTAAAGAGGATGGGATTAATGGAACAAGGGGGCCGCGATAGATCATTTACAACCATTGATCTTTATAGATCTACAGTGGGGATTAAGTCAGGTTTTGACAAATATGGCAGAAAAAATACAAAAGAGAATGTATTTTTCCAGGGCACGGGGGTAAATAAAAAGGCAAGAGAAGGGGGCTAGGGATAAGGTAGGAGCGCGGTCCTGTGGAGAAAAAGGGATAGGGGGAGGAGGAAAAGGGCTGAGGGCTAAGGATTTTTAATGCAAGGTCGCGGGTGTGGGTCATATGATAGAGAAGGAGCTAAATTTTTAAGCCCTCAGGGGCTTAAAGCCTATGTATAAAAAAGGGTGCTTTTTAGGCCAAAAGAGGGGTTTTTAAGGGTTTTTTGAGGTTTTGATAGGTAAAATAGGGTAATTTAAACCATAAAAGGTGTTTTTTATAGGTTTAAATGGGATTTTTGAATGTTTTTTAGGAAAATGAAGGGTAAATGAGAAGGAGAAAAGGGGATTTTTCAGAGGAAAATGAAGGATAATAAAATGGAAAAATGAGTGAAACAGGCTTAGAAAATGATGGAAAATGGCCAAAAAATAGTCTCTTTGGATATCAGCATGGTTTCTTGGTGGATTTTTTGAATGAAACAACAGTGAAGATTATTTTTTGAGTTCAGACAACATCAGAAGGCTTCAAGAATGAGCAATTTTCTGTGAGAATGATCTCTTGAAGGCTCAAGACCTGTTTTACCCATCATTTGCTATGACAAAAATTAACTGATGGCTAACACAAAAATTTCTCTTTTTTGGAAAAATGAAGATTTTAACTACAATTTCTCCTATAGAAACAAAGAATTTAACGACAATTTAATTTTCAAAAGCAAATGGATCTAATGCAGTAATCAAAATGCTTGGAAATTAATTCGTCAATGATAAAGAAAAACACTTTAAATAAACATTGAACAAACTTTTCTTTCAAAGGAGGAAGAGGTAGGTAAATTCACTGGTCAATATGAGGCATCAGGCACTTTGAAAACACATCAAACAACAAAATGAAATCAAATTCAATGACAAATTCGAGGGAATTTGGTTGGCTCTAGGGGGAAACACAGTCTCTAAGGGGAGACAATGCTATGCAAAGCACTATGTCCTGTTCAACAGTGCGTTGGGCGCAACAGAGAACAAAAAATCAAGCTATTTAACACACTTCTAATGAAAATTTGAATTCAAAGAGCCTAATATTTTAGAGAAAATACTACTGGGTTGATAACAGAGGCAAAATACACCAAGGATGAAGGGTAAACTCCCCAGCGGAGTCACCAATTTGTTATGCAGAATTATGAATTACGGATAAAACATTATTCACTAAATGTGGTGCAATGCATTTAGAACAACAGGTTAAAGTATTTGCAGATAATTTTCCTAACAGTAAATAGACACACAGAACATATCAAGAAAATTACTTGGAGTCCAAGCGCTTCCAATTCTCCTTCTGTCGCTCTTGTTGTAACTTCAAATCCAAGCTAGATCGCTAAAATATTTCCTGCAAGAATGAACACTAAACAGCAAAGAGATAACAATATACAGATGTCTATTCAATTTATTCAGTTAAATCAATGAAATATGAGCCATATACATCAAATAAGAATTCATAATATGGAAGACAAAAGCTTATACAAATACATATGTGGGAAAGTAAACAACAATATTTATTAATGGATAGAAGGGGAGGTTACAACCAGTGATTGATTTTATGTCACCATCTCCAGCATCATCCTAGCCTCATCACAATGAACATCTCTCCAGCAGCATATCACTCAAATCAATTCCTCAATTGAAATTCCACCAGCATTTCTCTACTCAAATTATTCCTTTTCAAGCACTAGGATATGTGCTTAATTTATAGATGAGCTGAAGGTAGTTTTAAAATCAATGAATTTCTAATAATAGGCCAAACATGTTCCCAAGCTCAAAGGTATCAAATGGACACATGGATTCAAAGTTTGACACATGCACTCTTCTAGAAGGCACTGGCTAAGTGGAGATTCTGGAACAATGAGAATTTCGCTCCCAATTGACCAACGCACCCTTTCGTGTCGGGAAGTGCTTTGCAGATCACTCTTGAGTGGATTTGCCTGCATATTCAATGCACTTAGCCCCTTGAGAGACTGTGTTGGTGAGCTCATAGGTGTTATAACATATACTTCAAATCTTGGAAACCTTGCAATGGAAGTCAGGAATGATTTGTCTTTGTTCTTTGGCTTAGGGTATGTAGCAATTGAAATGATAGGGGATGATAGACCCTATTCATTGGTTCTGGGGATGATGTCCAGTTTAAACCCAGTTATTGGGAATGGTGCCCAAATTGACCTATAACAACCAGAAATTATCTGTCCCAAAGAACGATAACTAACTGGGAGAGATGAAGGCTGAGAGAAAGACTAAGTCGTCACATAAGGAAAATTTTCAAGAGCGAATTGATATTCTCCCGTAGATACGAAATTATCTTCACTACTAACAGGACTCGAGGCATCCATGTCAGATGAAGACATGTTGTTTGGGAAAAGTTGGTGAGCGGTAGAGGGAAAAGCACAAGATAAAGGTATCACAGGCGAATCTGAGCATTGAGGGGGATCTTCTCTCAAAAAGAAAAAAAGCATCTGGGGCCTGCTAGTTGATGTCAAACAGCTCCTTAGCAGGATACCGGATGGCAAGAGGTTGAACGCTTGGAATGATAGCACTTTCAAGGTCTTGAGTCCCAACAGACTGAGGTGTCTCCGAAGAGACTCCACGGGGACTCTTCACTACAAGGTAATGAAGAGGATGACGAAACATGTGGGTACGCCATGATGACTTTGTCTCAAAATAATGAGAGAAAGGAGATGATCAATTCAAGGCTTTAACAATAATCACTAAGGAATTACTCATGAACCGACCAAGAAAATAGCTTAATGGGCATGTAATCATGGGTAATTAATTTTCGGACACTGAAACAAGACTCTGCCTTTTCATGTTTTAAGAGTTGAGAAAAGGACAAAAGGTGACTCTAGTCACTTTAAGTTTGAACGAGCTTGAAAGGACAAGTGCTCGATGATCTTTTCAAATTTTAAAGAGTCACGGAAAGATCAAAATGACTACTCAAGAACTCTAGGCAAAGGGGTGTACCAAGCTCCCGCGAACTGCAATATACACCTTGGTGATCAAATGAAATATAAATTACCAAAAACTTAAGGTACGTGCAGGTAGTCTCCCTGAATGCTATGTTCAGTGTATCATGGTTACAGGGCAGCAGACTCAGCTTCCTATGGATAAAGGATTGCAACCTATGAGGGTCTCCCTTTATATACGCGACAGTACAGGGAGCACAAGTCTGTACTAGCACTGTCTAATTCAATATTGCGAGCGATAGATGCTAGGTTTAATGACATCGGAGCACGTCACTAGCCTAGACCTCTAAGTGTAAGCATTAATTTCCAATGATTCCTTAGGTTGATTGAGTTAATTTTATGGTTTATCTTGAAATTATGTTTCAATTTAAAGGCTCTGCCGAATGTAATCTCAAATATCTAATGCACAACTATATGGGAGAAATAATACCATTTCATTCGATGAAAAGCTAGCTAAGATAAGGATAGAGGTTCACAACAAAGAAAAAATCAATCAAATGCAAGAATGACACTTTCCTTTATGCTACTAACACAACCAAAGAAGAAAACAAAAATTCTTCTATTATTTTTCACTTTCCAATGAAGAAGAAACCTACTAATGCAAAAGAGAACTTTTCATTTTCAAACAATAAGGATGAAATTTTTTGTTCTTTTGTATGAGTGAGAAGCAATAATGCAATGCTACACTAAAAAGACAAAACAAATACTAGCTTTGAGCAACTTCGAATAAAAGCATCAAAACATGAAGAAACCAATTCCAAGCGAACGCAAACACACACTCAAAACTAGGTATGCATCTCCTTACGCAGAATAAAGGGCTTTTAAGTCGACTCAACGAGCAATGTGATCTATGCTTAGGGAGATGGAGGGACAATCAAACAGACACAGAATGAAAGCTCGACAGCCCTACTTCACATACAATCAATGAAAAATACCAAGCAACCACACGAGAGGCTGAAAAAAAAATGACCAAACCGACTCATAAACCGATCAGACACTCAATGAACACGCAACCAAACGAATGATTCGAAATACCTAGAAATCCTAAGATGGATGAGTCACACTATTCAAACGGGAAATAACACAAACTGAAACGAATGAGATAGCCAAGTTAGTGAACAAAAGCTAGATGGATCACTCCAAGGGGAGAAAACCAATATAAAGGACAAGACACATTGGAAAATCAGTGGGGAAGCCCAAAATTCAACCCTACAGGAATCAGCGCGACTTTTCAGCAGTATCCAGCACCGAATAGACAAAATCTCTCCTGTGTCAAAAACAACTCACACTGACGGGCATGACTGTCAGAGAAACAATAGCGCTGAGCTAGAAAAGGACGTAAAAAGCAAAGGACTGGCTGAGAAAATCTAGGCTTATCACTCTAGGACAAGGCTAAATGGATAGAAGAAAACAAACAAGCCAAAAACAACAAAGGAACAATAATTCGGCCAAAGTTGGATAGACAATCAAAAAACTCAAAATGAACAAATAATAGACAACAGACATTGACCCTCCCTAGTATGCTTGCCAACTTGTTGTGAAGGAAAATCCCCTCTACGGACAGAGGCGATCCCTCTAGCCCTAGGGTGGGTCTAGCAACAAGGGAACATGTTGGTTTCTAAATTCCTAGTTAATAAATGAAATGTGGATTAGGATATATGTCCTACCGCAATCCAACGCTCTTGATATGGTATGTTGTAGTGGTCCTTCGATCCTCATCCTTCAAGCCTTGCACTCACTTGGAAGCGACATTTACGCACCTGCACAAGGATCAAACAAACACTAATATCATACAAACATATATATTCATCTATAACTATCCAACTAGTCAAGGAGAGTTAGAATATTTAAACATTAACACAACAAATATGGAACTAGAAATCAGTCATGTCATATTGATAAATAAAGAAATAATTTTACAACCTGTGCCTTGACGTTGTAGAACTCCTTCAATGGGTTCAGTCGGGCACGTGTCAAAGCATTCATCCGTCAATTCAGCTCGAAGACGCGAAAGGTTCAAACTCTCTCTCACAACTATGGACTATTCTCTGCTATCAATTCCTGGTCTATTATAGCTATGTCTGGCTAGTTGATTCAATGGAATGAAGAGGGATTTATAGGAGAGGAGGATGAGCTTTGGGATCCACATATGGTGGAGGGAAGGTCTATCCCTTTGGGAAGTTTCACTTTTGTAGGAGCTAGAAGGCCAAAGGGAGAAACTCAACCTCATCCAGTCGAACAAACATCCATGAATCCGCCCATGAAGTTGTTACATCATGGAAGCTTCATTTCCACTTTTAAAAACTTTCCAAAAGAAGCTCGGCACGGGTGCTCTTCAGAGACATAGTGACCACGGCACGAGGCCTAGTGTTAATCTGGCCATCAAAACGAAGTCATAACTACACAACTACGCCGACCCAAAAATAGATGTTTGAAAGGGTGAACTTATGGAACAGTCAGAAGAGAATGTGTTCGCGAAATGTTAATGGAGGCAATGTCATTCATTGTGATGTATAACAGTGCACAGGGGTCACTCTGATAGTCCTCCAGTATTCATAATGGGGAATGCAGGGATAGTGACAAATTTTTGTGTAACAGTATTGTTAACTTTTCCTTTATATTTTAGATTCTTTAGTTAATTGATGTTCTGCTTATTTAAATTAAATAGTGGAAATACAAGAAATATAGAACAAAAATAAATACACACACCACCCATAATAAACACAAAATTTTCCCTAGTGAGCCCTTATGGAAAAAAACCTAGCTAGAAGATGATATTTCTTTTCCCTCTTTTCTTTGGTATGGAAAACATGCAAGTGCAAAGAAATAGGTACTTTCTATGGAGTTACTTGAGACTTGTGGCCTATAAGGCTGCTAAAGAATCTTGAAACCCTCTAATTTTCTCTTTATCTTACCATTCCTAGTTTCTCTCCTTAACTATGGAAAAAAGGCATAAAAACATAGAATGGAACCCCTACTCCTCCCAGTCACCCAATATTTAACATATCCAAATAGCTAACTAGGGGTAAGGTTTGACTCCCCAAAACATCAAGTAGAGTTACAAGTTTGAACCTTCTAGTGTCTTCTTCAAGATACACACATGGACAACCTCATATGCATGAGTAATGGGGACTGATGTGGTATCCACTTGTACCATGGTGATCAACATGGTAGGTCAACTTGCGGGAGGCATAATGTTTCCATACAAACTATGTTTTATGTACTTCTTACACCATTAGAAAGGTATTTGACTATAGAATAGCACCATGGGTTATATCATAAGTGATATATTTTTTAACCCCCAAAAACGTTATTTAATGCCTAAACATGTCTTTAAAATGTCTCAGACACCAATTCTCCAAACTAGGATCCATCGGTAAAAATGATCTTGTAAATTGATTCCTCAAATTTTTCCACTCTAAAATCATTGAGATAAATGAAAAATAGTACATTGATCCAATCTAGATTATACCTGCCTACTTAGGGGGGATTGTGGTCCCAAAAATATTTATCTAATGGTGTGAGAAAAATTTCCTCCACCTTCTCCTTCGAGTACCATTTAGCTTTTCTTTGAAGTTGTCCCTTTAACTAAATTTTCCAAATGTCACGTTGCCCCTATATTGTAGTTCTATAACTCTTCTGTAAAATTGTTCCTCTACCAACTTTTCCTGAGCCTAAGTCCTATATGGAAGGCAGTACCTTCCCCTCGTAAAACAACATGGGAGGATCATAAAGTTTGAGGTTCTCCATATTCATTACTGAATAAATGTGCATGTATGGGGGTAGACTGAGTCTATAAAGATTATCTCCCACCTTTTCCAATATATCAAAAGGAAAATACTATAGAGGCTTAATCACATTACTAGGAACCTGTAGTATTCCTTATTCAATTGTAACTATACTCTCTCTCCCACTCTAAATGACTTCTCTATCCTGTGTTGTTCATGCATGGCCTTGTATTTTTCCTATGACTTCTTCATCATCTCCTATATTTGAAAATTGATCTACCTAATCTTCTCAACAATTTTTTATGATCTTAATGCATTTCCTATTAATTCCTCCCTCACTCCTCCTTACTACCCATATACAACATCTAAGGGTGAAGGTGGAAAATATCTAAAGAAAGTGTAAAAACAGAACTTACTAGTAGAAGTATGGAGTGCTTTGTTATAATATTGTTGTATATAGATCATATTTCCATCCCAGGCCTTTGGATTCTTCTTATTGTAACCTATTAATCCCTATACAAGCCCCATGTTAACTCTAAATCCCCTTACTAAGTCCTAGAGATTGAGTTATTAAATTTCTAACGTTATATTCTTATGTAAGCCTTAACCTTTCATTGCACACTTTCATTACAATTCAATTGTGTGCCTCTTATATATATATCAAGGAGACCTAGTCTTAGGATCATCTTATATTTTCTTGTATTGTATTCATTATAAAAAGAGGTTCCATCCTCAAAGTGGATTGTATTCATTGACTTCTTATCATTTTGACGCAACATGGTCCAAACAATTGGTATTAGAGAATTAAAACCTAGGGTTTTGTTACTTCAAATGATTCATCATAGAATGTTCGCTATAATTTTTTTTAATGGGAATCTTCAAACCGCAAAGTTTTTTTAGGATTGAGGAGAGGTCTCAAGGTACATTGGATCAAAATTTGATATTCTAGTTTACTACAATTTTGGAGATATACTTTATGGAAGGTAGGGGTTTTGAATGATCCTTAAATCAATTTCAAATGAATGACCTTGGATTTTTCATTAGATTGTGAAAGTTTTAAGAGAATAATGAGATTTTTCATGGTATATTTAGTAAAAAGTTTATCCTTTGTTTCACTACAGTTTTAGAGATATATCTTATGGAAGTTAGGGTTTGGACAATTCCTAAAATAATATTTTTAAAAATTCATATTGATAGGTTTACTATAGCATTAACTAGAGATTTTTCAGAATGAATAATTTTTAGGATTTTTAAGAGACAAATTTAAGTACCTCATGTAAGTATTTCATAATCATATTTGAAAAATTAGGCACCTAGCATGTTATACAAGTTTGATCTTATCAAGAGTAAAAAAAAGGAAGTTTTTGGAAATTTACTGTAACTTTCACTTGTCACACAAATTTTTGGTCAGACCTATAAATTTTCAAAGAATACATATCAAAATTCTATAGATCAAAATTTGAAATTCAAAATGAATTGGATTGTAGAGGTATATTAGGACAAATGACATCCATATAAATACTCTACAAGTTAAGGTTTTTAAAGGTATGTAACTTATAATTGGCATAAAATTCTGATTGGAATATATATTTTTAGATATTCAAGTATTGTAATAAAGAAGAAAAATAGGTGCACTATTATTTACTCACATGGATCCTATGGGTGCTTCAAAATTACTTCATCACTTAAACCTCCAAAATCTCATCCATTACTCGCTAAGAAATAGAATATGTCCTATACGAGGTATCCAATTTGGAAAGTAAGTTTTCATAGTTAAAATTATTGATATAAAATATGGAACAAAATATGGAGGAAAACATAATAGGAGTACAAAAAAATATAAAGGAAGAGATAAAAAAAATCCATGGATTCCTTGGAAAATTTTATCTCGGAGAGGATTCCTAGATGAGATATGGATATATAAGGAAATCATGTAAACAAGGAGAACAATGGTGTTGAAACTAAATAATATATGGGGAATATGTTATCACAATTAAGAGATCACAAATATTGAATCACAAAAATCATGATTTTTCATCTCCTCAAGATATATGTTACCATGGATTCAATACGACACCAATCAACTACTTTAACCTCAAGATTGATATGAGTAATTTTCATTGTATTAATCCTATAACATGTTCATTCCAAATGGAACTCTAATTTGATCTATACCAATTGATATCCTTATAAAAATTAAATATTTCATTTATGTGTTTAGAACATGATCAATTTGTATGTTATAAATGGCTTTATGAAAGGAAAAAATATTATATTGTATCTTGATCCATTTTTATGGAGGAATTGATAGCACAATGTGGGGATTTTAAGATAAATACTTTCTTTAGTCAATTGGTAAATCTTCGACAATTAGGTCCAATTACAAAGCACATTCAAAAATTCCAAAATATGAGTGTTATGATAAATAACATTTAAAGGACAATTTCTATACCTCTTTATGGGAGCATTAATGGGAATAATCCACCATGAAGTGTTCCTCTTTTAACCTTAATCCATATAGCATGTTTCCAATATAGCAAGTTTAAAGTAAAAATATGGCTACTATAATAGTCATCATTAACAACCACAGATAATATGATCATTCTCCTTCTCCTAACCTGACTCAACTAGAAAGTTTGACACCGTAGAAAATTGATCAAAGAAAAAAAAGGATTATGTTTCAATTATGATAGAAAGTACAGTAAGGGGCACAAATATGGTGAGAAGAAATTATTCTACATAGACTGTGAAGAAGCAGAAGATAAAAAATTGGAACCATTACCAGATCCATACCTAGAAGAGACTAATCCAATAATATCTTGTCATCCATTAGTTAACATCAACGTTACACAAACCCTCAAGAAATAATGATATGTCACAAAATAAATAGGTAAAAAAATTTATTGAGCTTAGTAGTACCCATAACTTCATCAATTACATATTGCGAAAAAATATCCATTGATTTGTATTTTCAACACCGAAGTTTCAAGTAATGAATGCATATGGAGGTACCATAATTTTTTCAAGGAAGTTCCATAGTATTAAATTGAATGTGGGGGAGTATTTATTGGATAGTCCTATGGTTGCAATATAAATGGGTGGCGTTGGCATTGCATTAGGGGTCTAGTGGTTACAAACTTTGGGAATAGTGGCCCTTAAGTTTCCAAATATTTTCATGAGGTTTTCCTCATAAGGAAAGGAAATTGAGCTTAAAGGTATCCAAGAGAAACCATATAAAGTGATAAGCTATAATAGCATGACAAAATTACTCAAAAGGGATGCCATGGTGTAATTTCACAAGTGTGCTCACTAGATGTTGAAACATCTATATACTCTACTCCAGTGGATCTATAAAAATTATCAATAATCATTCCAAGGTATTTGGGGAGATGCCTATGTTATTACACCCACTCAATATCACAATCATGATATTTATTCGCAATATGGATGTGTATCATCTAATATTAGGCCTTATAGGTATCCATATGCATAAAAGAGTGAAATTAATCATTTGATTCAATAAATGTTAGAGAATGACATTATTCAACCTAGCCAAAGTGCTTTCTCTTCACCAATAATGGTGGTTAGATAAAATTTTAATTTAGTGTTTGTCTATATAAATTAACACCAAGGTATAATGGCCCCTATAAGGTGTTGTAGAGGATTGGAACTAGGCTGACAAATCTTAGTTTCCTCCATATTAACATGTACATCTACTCTTCCATGTTTCTTTTTTAGAGAAGTTTGAATAAGGGAAAATCATACTTGAACTACAAATAATCCTTGAAATCATTAGGGGAATTTTGAGGTCTAAAATGGGCCTCCTAAGGAAATAATAAAATAATAGCTAAACCAATAAAATAATATTTATGAATTTTCAATTCACTTTTTGCATCACAATCCATGTAACCATAGTTAAATTCAATTCAAAAGTTGTACCAAAATAAAATTAATAAAAAAATTGTATTGATATGACTATAAATAAGAATGAGATTTTCAAGAAAATATCATTATCATTGAACAACTAATGCATTTGTCCTTTGTACTTAAATAACTTAAAATAAAATATAAATATAAATTTATAAATTTTTAATTATATTATATGCTATTAATTAAAATTTATATTATTCAAATTGTATAATAACATGTAACTAATATACTATATAAAAATAATATAATATAATAAATGTATAGGGATATGCATTGTTTCTTTCAATAAATATGAAATGACAATAATATATTTTATTCAAAAAGTGTGAAATGACATTTATTATGAGTACTTTACTTTGACTTTAAAAGTACTTAGAGCACTACCATGGTTAACCATGAGTTTTTATCCACCATTGAGAATGCGACAAGTAAGTACCTTTAACACAAGCAATGTCACCTCAACCATTAGGGATGATGTCATCCCCTAAAATGTGATTGGTTCTCATAAAGTGAATTTTGATTGTACATTCTCCTTAGGAGGCCCATTTTAAACCTCAAAATTCCCCTAATGAATGATTAAATAGTTGAGAAATAAATCAATTATTAAGTAATTCATAAAATGGAAGAACATACCAATGGGAGAGGCCGCATTGCAAGATGATTTATTCATGCAAAAACACATATAGTTAGTCAAGTGTTGCAAACAACACTTGTTTTAAGGGGGTGGGGGTAGGGGAGAATGTTAAGCCCTAGATAAGCCCCATGTTAACCATAAACCCCTTATCAATCACTAGAATTTGATTTATTACACTTCTATTTTTGTATTGTTATGTAGTCAAGAAAATTTCATTATAATTGTACCATTTCTATCCTATATATACACCATGAATACATAGTCTTAGTATCATAATATCTTATATTGTATTGTATTCATTGTAAAAATGGGTTTCGCCCTAAAAGTGGAATTTATTAATTGAATTCTTGTCATTTTTAAGGTGCACAATTCATAACATATCCTCTCAAAATTTGCACCAAAGTATTGTTGACTACTTCTATCTACACATATGTTTATGGATGGAATGTTGTTGTCCACTTCAACTTCATTTCCATAGTCTCCCATAATATATTCCAAAATTCACTAATAAATATAGTGTACCTATTTTAAATGATGTTCCTTGTATCCCAAAGTGCACCCAAACCTATTCAAAGAACAAGTTTGTTGTTTCTTTCCCTTGATGGTATTTTTATAGGTGATGAGAATTCACATCTTGTTGAACCTATCAACTACCACAAATAGGTAGTGATGTCCCCTCTTTGTTTTGGTAAACCTCCCACAAAATCCATGGAAATGGTTTCCAAATTACAGTTGTTTACAAGTAAGGGATTGCATAGACCATGCTTTATGTTACTAGGCTTGTTGGTACAACAAATTATACATCCTATAATGTATCATGCTACATATTCTTGCATTTTGGGCTAGTACAAATACTTATATAAGTTGGATACTCTCTTCCCAAAACCAAAATTCCTTGCAACGTTGGAGGTGTGGGCCTCTCTATAAGCTATAATCCTTCACATTTGGGAACACAAAGTTTGTCCAGCCTATATAGCACAGGGGCTTCACTGAATGAACCTCTAACATATCATGTGCGAACATAGCATATTAAAAAATACCCTTAATTTGAGTACATATTGGAAAATACCTCTAAAAATCACATTATTTCACCCCCTACCAATACAAAACCAATACACCTTCACAATTTAAAAAGTCCGTACTTTCACTATATATTGCAGGTACCCATTTTTTCATTAACATTTTTTATACCCCTTTATATTTTTTCATTAACTTTGAGCTCCATTTTTTATACCTGCCAATATAAAAACCCTTTACCCCCTATATATCCCCCAATATATTATGTCATTTTTCCTCATTATATATCCCCTAATATGAACCCGCGTGCTATAGTATTGCTCCCACAGTGAAGCCCCTGTGCTATATAGTAACCCATTCTAGAGATGATAGCTAGCTTTCTTGTCACCATACTCTAGATGAATCTTGCTATATAACGACTGAAATGCCTCCTTGAAGTATTCATATTCTATATATTCCTCTTTGTATGCATCATTGGTGAAATGATATATATTCATTAGAGTTACCAAAGGTGTAATTTTTGATGTGGGTGGTCTTGAAAAAATGTTCACCAACATTTTTATGATACCCTTATTATACTTGATGACTAAATGAAACTACTATAAAAACCCCATCCAAGTGTAGTGTGTATTTTGTTATAGGTTTATAGGTTACCCTGAGCCTGTAGATACTATATTCATTGGTGGTTTGTGTGGATTATGGTTTCCTTTTCCCATCAAATAGTGTCTCCACTTTTTGATAGCATGTACCAAGTAATAATGCTCCTTGTTGTTGGTATGGTAGTTGATAACCACCCCATGAAATTCTTTAGAATGATAGCATAAATGTGTCCCTCCTTGCATCAACACCACTCCCATGCAATAATTTCTTAGAGTCTATCTCTATTTCAAATGGATTTTGCAATTTTGGTAACATGAAAATTGGTGTTTCACTAATTTTATTTTTCATCTCTTCAAATATATTCTACTAGTTCTTAATCCATTGGAAACTCTTTCCACTCAATGTTATTGCATGGATTAGTGTAACTACTACTAAAAATGAATTTATTAACTTGTGTGGATATTGTTCTACCCCAACTAAACTCCTAACTTGTGAGACATTTGTAGGGATCAACTACTTCATGATGGCCTCCATATTTTAAGGATATATTTTAAACTCCCATACACGAATGACATACCCAAAATAAACCAAATAATAATGAGAGAACTCACAATTCTTGAGGTTTTCCAATAGTTTGTGCTTCTTCAAAGTCTGTAGCACCTACATCAAGTGTGAGATGTGATCCTCCTAGTTAGCAATGCTAACCAATATATCATCCAAATAAACTATAACAAGGGGTTTATTACATCATTCATTAGTTTCATAAATATAGTTGGTACATTACATAAACAAAATGGAATTACCAACAATTAATACAAACCTTGATTGGTTTTGAAGTCTTCTTGGTTTCTTCTTCTTTGACTAGAACCTAGTGGTACCTTGATTTTAGATTGAGTTTGGTGAAGTATTTTTCATGTTCCAACTGATCCTATGCAAAGGGTAAAATTTCTTGATAATAATCATTAGGTGAATTTTGAGGTCTAAAATGGGCCTCCTAAGAAAAATGTACAACAAAAATAAACTTTATAAGAACCAATAAGATTCAAGATGATGATGTCAACCATGGGTGATGATTCACCATTTTTTAAGTTAAAGGGTACAAAGATTAAAAAATAATAAAATAATAAAACTACTTTTTCAACTCGTATTTTCAACTTATCTCCCAAATTTTTTACTCAAATTTCAAGTGGGAGTACTCTTTGGATGCAAAATTTAATTCCTCATCCAACATGTAGCCATGCTGCATACTTTTTATGGACCCTACTACACGAAATATGAGAAATACATTAAAAAACGTGATTACAATCACGTTTTTCATGTATTTATCATTTTTTGTGTAGCAGAATCCATTGAAAGTATGAAACATGGGTGCTCCTTTGATGAGGAATTAAATTTTGCATCCAACGAGTACTCCCGCCCAAAATTTGAGTAAAAACTTTGGGAGATAAGTTGAAAATACGAGTTGAAAAAATAGTTTTTTATTTTTTCCCTCTAAAATTTGATGATGTAATCAAATCTTATTTTACTATTTCCACTATTACTTCATAATTTCCTTAGGAGGCCCATTTTAGACCTCAAAATTCCCCTAATGATTTTTTAACACTTTGTAACCGATGCACATTCTCCAAGTCTCATCTTTTTTTGGTACAATTATGGTGGTGATTCAAAAGGTGAGGTACTTGCTCGAATACCATCGTACTCTAGCAGTTGTTGCAATTACTTGTTCATTTCATTTTCTCATAGGATGGACTATATATATAGCCAAATATTCAAAAATGGAGATTTTGGCAATAATTTAATATATGCCCCACTTATCTCTTCTGTGGTATGAGTCTTGGCCTTCTATCTTTGCCTTCTTGACCTAGATCTTAATGTGGAAGATTTTGGTTAACTGATTCTCTTCCTAGTGATTAAGGCTACTCATATTTACCTCCTTCTACATTTATGTGCATATAATCTTCTCATCCACATCAGAGTTTCTTTCATATTGATTGCTCAAGTATGTTGATATAGGACTCTTTCTCTTTGAATGTTTGTGTTTTTTTAAGTTTAGTTATGGTTGTAGTTTCCAACACTTCTTGTCAATGTGAACATCAATGTTACAATGGTTATAATGGTTTCTTATATCCTTTAAATTATGTGCAATGGTTACTATATTCTTATTCTTTCCCCATTTCCACTTCTTTTTCCCCTCCCTATAAACTTCATGGTGCTCTTTCTTCTTTCAACCAATAGATTGACATTTATTTTCAATTATGCTTTCCAAATATCATGCCTACACATATTCCTCATCCAATATCCTTTGGTTAAAGTATCATTTTCTTTTATAAATGGATTTGTATAGCCCCCATATACTTTAGGAGTACATATGGGTTCTTATGAGAGATACCTAACATAATGGTCATATTCCTAAACTCAGTGATGTTCTCTTGTAAAATCTATCATTTCATGTAGTTCCATTAGATCCATTGGTTCTCTACATACCTGATAAAGTAGAATTTGGACTTTTTGATGGTTTTGAATTATCCCCACCTAGTTACTAGTGGATTTCTCTCTAGCTTAGTATTTTTCATATTTATTTCCCACCAAGTCAAAACATGACCCTCTAACTTTAGTTTAGAAAATGATATAGTTTTATATTTCATCTATATGGTGAATGCTAAAATAAACTTCTAAATTTTGATCGAATGATTCATTGTTAATGCATCAGTCTCACTTATGTATGACATACTATCCACTTTGTATTCCATCTTGAATAGGGAGTATGAATGTTTAAAAAAAATTGAACTCAGTTTATGTTTCTTGGGCTCTATCCTTGTCTCATTTTCTTGGTCTTCATGATCCCCCAATTTCCCCTTCTGTTTAACCTCTAAGTGAGAACATCCATATTCTCTGATCAATCTAAAATTTCTTACTAGATCCACCATGAGGAGATTTATATCTTCATTCATTTTAGTGACTTATGCTTCCATTCTCACAAATGTGTCTTATGTTGAATAATGGGGGTTATTATGAATAGAGTCACTCACCATAGATAATATTCTACTAATTTCTTCTTAAATCTCTTCATGTATCCCTGAAACTTCACACAAATACCCCAAAATGAGCCACTATGATACCAATATAATATTTAAACTACCATGGATATTTCTCATTAGAACAGTTTGTCACAACAAATCTGATAAAATTACTGAAATATTTACTATTAAATTTTGCTTTAGATTTTAGAATCATTAGTTAGTTGATTTTATACTCAATTAAATGAAATAGAAAAAATGTGATAAATATAGAATATAAACAAATACACACACCATCCATAATAGACATAATTTTTTTCTTGGGAAAAACTTGTGGGAGAAAACCCAACTATAAGGTGAGGTTGCTTTGCTCTCTTTTCTATGGTATGGAAAATGTGCAAGTATAAAAAAAGAGGCACTCTCTATGTAGTTACCTAAGATTTTTGCTCATAAATATGCTATAAAATTTTGACCCCCTTGGTTTTTATCTAAATCCCCACTCCCAATTCCTCTGCTCAAATATGGAACGAAATACATAGCATAGAATTGAACCCTTACTCTTGCTAGGGGTTTGGTATTTAACATAGGTCAATATCCAACTACGGGTAATGTTTGACTCCCTCAAACCTAAACTAAATTTACATGTTTGAACCTTCTAGATTAATATTCAATGTCTACACATGTATATCCCCATATGCATGACTAATTTGGGTTGATGAGGCATCCACTCGTACCATGGTGGTCAACACAGTAGTTCAACTTGTTGGAGGCATAACTTTTGCATACTAATTTTTTTCAATGTAATTTTTACACCATTGAAAATGTATTTAAGTGTATAAGGGTGCTAGGGGATATAGCACAAGAGAGAGTTTATTTTTACCCCAGAAAACATCATTTGATGCCTCAAAATTGCTTCTAAAGTTTTCATACCTCAGCCTTCCAAATTGGGACCTGTCAACAAATATTTCCTTGCAATTTTATTCCTCTAATGTTTACACTCTACAAGCATCAAGATATATTAGAAACAATACAATGAAACAATCTAGATTAGGTCCTTGTTATGACAAAAACTAGTAGCGTATTGAAAATCCTCATTGGGAATTATAGGTCTTAGGGAAAAAAAAATAATCAACCACCATTGTCACCCCAGTGGATTTTCACCTTTTTTTTGTCATCATATATTATCCCCACAAGGGATACTTCCACAACGAGACTTATATTTTATATGACCTGTGGATATAAGCCAAATTAATCTCTAAGGGGCTTTCAAGAAAACACCTTGAAGGATCTTCAATAAAGTAAGGCTTAGGGGTGAAAGTGAGTTGATGAGATAGATGGAAGCATCGACAAAGCCTTGGATAGTCAAGTAAATTTTCTCGCTAGCCACCATCAAATTTATGAATGCTATTACAAGTTAGGGTTTCAATAGTATATAGGTTTGTAACATGCAAAACCATATAAGAATCATGGAAATGGCCTATATATAATATCTTCAATAATGGGCTTAAGGATATTAATGAGGGTAAAGAATGGATAGGTCAACAATGTGTTTCTAGTGGCTGAAAATGAATATAATAACGAACAATACCTATATATCAACCCTAAAATTGGGCGTAAAACATGTAATTAACGATAAACTTTATTTTTCATACATTAATAGATTCAATGCTTTCTTAAAGGAAGTAAAATGTAGGTCCAACTTAGCTATAAAATGAAAATAATTTAACTAAACCTTAACCCTAGTTTACAATGAAAAAAAAAATGAAATTAAAGTTGATCAACACACTAATACTAGCGCCTTCAGTAAATTAGGCAAAGGAGTCAATATGATGAGGTCTATGAAATATGACCTTGGGTGGAGAGGGTGGAAGGAAATTTTACTTCACTTCCAAAAACCTAGTGATATTCTTTCCATGGATATTTAAGGTCAAAGGGTGTAAATCTAGTCCCTTTGATAAAAAATGAGACTTTGTAAAAATATTGCAGTTTTTAATATGACACATGAAAAACCCTAATTTTAGCAATTTTATGCAAAATGGAAGAAAATAACACTAAAATTACACCATTCAAAAAAGTATCACTTCATCAATCCATACAAATCCTTATCCATACAAAAAATATCCTCCCCAAGATAATTCACACCCTACTTAGTCATTGCATCCAAGAGAAAAGAAGGATTAGTAGTGGACACTCTTTCAAGAAAGATAAGATGAGTGTGTGCAATTGTGATCCAATATAATTTGACTCCACTAATGTATATGAGGGTAACTAAGTAAAATTTCTCTTAATTTACAACCAAAATCCCTAAAAAAATTCTTTAATCATCCAACAAGGATGATATATCACAATTTGACCTATAGTTAACTTTAGATAATGATAGAACTCAATAAAAATGAATATTTTCCCCACGTGTAGGAAAATTATCTCTAACATGATGTTATCCACATTCAATGAGAATATCCATCAAACAAAATTAAAAATGAGTCCAATATTACTACTCACTCCAACACACCTCATCAAAGTGAAATGGTGCATCTCTAAGCCACATATCCTCACCCAAGACATCATCATCAAGAATCCCTTTTTCTCCTTCCTAAGGCTTCCATAAGTGATGTGGAAAACGTAAGGAATGTTTTCATCATCAAAATAGGCATGAAAACCCTCCTAAAATGTTTCGGGTGATGAACAACCTCATCTGGGCTCTAAAATAAGACAATGCCCATTAAGTAGATACAAGGCCCTTGTGGTGGCATCTTGGGTCCTCTGGGGAACATCATCAATCCTGCCAATGACTTGACTTCTTAACTCAACATTTCAAAATCTAGTAGTTTGGAAGGGGTCATACATCCATGTGGAGTCTCCTCAAGGGCCAACACTCGTATATGGAGGTTCAACAATGGGGATGCAAGGTCACAATTTCTCTCATGTTGGGGTAGACATCCTCCTCATTGTGTTGAAAAAGGACCAAGGGATCCTTCAAGTGATATCTAATACATATTTGGGAAACCACCTGAAGCATACCCTTAAGATCAAGTGAGGTCAACATCATTATGTAAAGGAAACATTAAAGTATCATACTGAACCATATTCAATGTTATGGGCACAAAAATACTTCATACAAGTCTTTCCTTCAAATGAATTTCTAGTTGATGATTTTAAGAAAGTTACCATACTTGTATTAGGGATGATTATACAATTATCCCTATAAGGTGCTTCTAGCCCCAAGGGGAAGTGCAACCCTTAGGTAGGCCCATCAATCCATAAGCACACACGATAAATGTGTACATGGAATATGAAATACTTTAAGAAATATGCCACTAGCTTTGTGAAAAATAAAGAGTCCAATATGTTAAGTATAATGATGAGAAGAGGGAGAAATCATGAAGGCTTGAGTTACTCCTTTATTAAGCCTAATTTTCTTGCCTCTCTTGTGAACTTTTTTCTTCAATGACTTTTCTTCCATCTTGATTTATGATTTTTAAATACCCCTTAAAGATGTAGTGTTTTTTTTATCATTGGGGTTGGGACTTTATAACCCCCTTTGATTTAAAGAGAGCATGATATGCTTATAAAATGGGTGATGGATAATGAGGAGGGTAGAGCTTAGGTTAGTCTTTTTCCAACGTGCTTATTATTAGTACCAACCATATTTTTCATTTTTCATTTTCTTTAATTTATGGCTATATATTATTTTATATTTCTTTCATTTTCATTAACCTCTTGGGGAAGATTTTTAGTCCATGAATCATAGATTTCGATAAATGGTGCCAGTACCTATGATAAATGATAATCAACCAAAAGAATGGAACTGAATATCAAGGAAAAATGGAAAATGATGAGTATGGATTAACTTTAGAAAGCTACATCAATTAATGCCTCCTATTCAGGCCCCTCCTAAACAATGGAAATAAATGACCTCAAGGAAGGTCAAACTAGACTAGGGGAAGAGGATGACCTCCTAGGTGATGTGTTGGAACAAGGATACAATAAAAGTGGCCAATCATCCAACTCAACCTATTATCCATATCAGAATGCCTTAACATTAAGTGAAATCACATGATTACAAAAATTATTAGTGTTCCTTTGATAGATGACCCACCTTCCTTCAAGAAGTATGCTACATGGGAGAAAAAATTGACCAAAGCATAAGTGTAGAGATTTGAAGCAAAGCTATCTGTGGATAATCATAGGGTTTCTAGATGGCTAGTTAATTGAAAAATAGGTTGGGGAGTGGATTTAATCCTATGAGTTACCCATTTTAGCGGGTAACAGTTCTAAATATACATCATATATATATTGTTCCTAATTTTGATACGTCAATTGATGCAAATCAATTTTTTTGACTAGAAAACTCACCAAACTTTCTATGGATCTACTACATCATACCTTGTTTCTAGAAAAGACAAATATCCTCATCAAGCTCGTTGGATATCTCACATGCAATTGCAACATCATTTTCCTTCTCTTTTGAAAGTGTTGGAGGCCAATGCTTCTTAGGCTGGGAAGAATGACAATGAATAAAATGCCTAGTTTTTATATTGAAAATTATATGCTATTGTATTTATCATTAATATTTTAATGGGAAACTAATACAGTGTGAGAGTTATGGATAATTCTATTTTCATCGTATCAGGGGATACTTTATTTCTTCACATACATGGTTGAGATATTTCCTCAACCTATTCCTTGTTTTAATTCATAGATCTTATTTGGTTGGATTTGGATAGTTTTTCTCTCGTATGCTTGTTAAGGTAGTTTCAATTTGTAAAATATATATAAGCTAATTTATGTTTTGATAAAAAATAGTTAGAGATAGTATTTTCACACTTCTTTTATGTGTAGAAATATGTTTGATTGGGTTTACCCACGTCAACCTTGTTGACCAATATCTTATCATGTTAATTCATAAAGGGGTTTTTAAAATTGTGTGTATGTTGAATTTGGTAGCACAAGTGTCCAAATTCTCTTATCTTGCAACAGGTTGAATCCTACAAGAAGATATACAAACAATTAATGATATTAATGATTAAATATGGACCAAACACAACATTGAAATAGATGGAAACAATGCATTAAACATAACAAAATTAAATAACCTAAAACAAGAAAATGAAGTAAAACAAATAAACAAAGTAATGGGAAAAGGGCCCTCTTTATTGATATTTGGTAGTGGAAGAGTTAAATATGGAATTTAAAGACAGTTGAAGAGAGTTTTTTTAGCAATTGTGCTCAATATCTTTCATCAAGGATTTCCCCTTTTCAATCTCTTTTGCAAGCTCTTTCTTTCTTAAAGAAGTAAAGAAGAAAATATCTCATGGTGTAATCCTCTTAGCATTGTAATGGTTGATTGCTTGGAGAAATTTTGGAAGCATAAAAATGCACAACATATTTTTTTTTGGCTCTCCATCCTCTTGCATTTATATAAATTTTGAACACTCTCTCCCTCCTTTAGCTCATAAATAAGATAGTTTGGTTCATAAATGAAATGGGAGCTACCATCCTCCTTCAATTAAGGATTCTTGATCCTCAAGGCTCGAATGGTTAGATTTTTCATGTAAGGGGGTTGAGTCTACTTCAAGAAATGTGTCTCATGAGGTTTTGATTATGCCTTTTGTGACCCTCACAACTATCGAATAAAAAATTACGTGGGTGTACCAAATTGTCTTTGGAGCACCCACGAGGGTTAATTTTTTAAACAAACTTTAGGAGAACCTTTTATTTTTTCCTTTCATAATGTTTTCAACTGGAAATGTGCTCTATGTACATTCTTATTACTAAATCTAAGTCTCATATATTATGTATGAGTGGGTGTACCATTTTTTCATAATAACATTTGTCCCCTAATGTATGAGGTTAGGAGAAAACGTATAGACAAAAATACATCACATTTTCTTGTTCCTAACAATGAATCCTGAACTTAAGAGAGATAAACTTGTTGTGGAGATGATTTGGGGAAAAACTTATACTGAGAACCAAAATAAAACCATGCTCAGAAGAAATGTTTATACAAACGTTTCTATATAATGCGGGCATGTTGGGATGCTCATTATGATGACTGTGACTGAAATATTACAAACGCATAGGAACATCCTATCAAATCAGCGTTGTGGTGGTTCATGTGTTGTCATCTGAAGAATATAACTGCCCTTGACCTAAAGGGTGTTTTTGTCAAATAGAATGAGTTAGGTGCCCCCATGCATGAGATACATAACATTGTTGAAGGAGGTGCAATCTGAACACACGGGTCTTCGACTAAATGAGAGAACTGCAACAGTCATAAAGTACGATACACCACTAATGTGAAAAATTATGTTTATGTCGAACATCAGGGGGTCGATTAAATTAGTGGAAAACTAGGTTTCCCAATGTTTCCCCCGAGTTTGTCCCAAAAAGGTGGGGAGAAACCAAGGTACTACTTCAATCCTAGAAAATAAGTGTTGAAGTTGACATAAAAGAAGCACCAACTATCCAGAAAATGGTTCCAGGAAATCCATATGAAGCTGAGGTAGGTATTGTAACATGATGCGTCAAATGTCTCATAATAGAGGTTGAAAATATAGGAGAGATACTGAAAATTTCCCAAGGTTGGGGCTATAATGTGAGTGGTAGAGATCAAAACAAAAACTTTGAGGGATAGCCTCCTAGGGTCGAGAGAACATCTAGGGGAGGTATATGCATGTTCTAACTGTTGCGTTGTATGAGTGAACAATGGTGATCAATGAGGCGGGTATGAGGTTAGTAGACTGTGAGCTCCAACCAGGGGTGACTAGGGACTACTGATGGGTAATTAACACAAAAATATGAGTGAGAACCCTTTTCCAAAAGTATATTTGTACACATTCCAAAATAATTTTAAAATTGGTTTTGGATGTACAAACACAGAGATGAGTGACCCAATATTACGATGGTCTGCTTAATGATTCAAGTGGGTATCTGTAGAGGGTGGGGGGCCCATTGGTTAGTCTTTGTGTGGGATAAATGAAGTGGATATGTTAACATAGATGGTCTAATGCAATGTGGAGGGATGGTAGACCAAATGAAAATGCAGTGGTGCATTCATGATGATCTGAAAATAATGGTGGCCCAAAGGGAGATGGTAAGAAATAAGGTGAAGAAGAGAGATGTTACTTATCTTCAAGGTCATGTAGATGAATGGCTCTCAGGCTAGAGAAAATGGCAATGGATATTGATAGTGCAATGAGAACCACTGAATGAGGTAATCCATGCAGGTGAAAAATTCTATCGACCATATGAACGTTTATTGGGTGCAAGTGGAAGGTGATGTTGAAATGTGCCCAAGATGGTGGACCTTATGGCTAAAACAAAATAAATGATGTCAATATATGTAACATTTCGAAGGAAACCTATAATTCCAGTGGAGAATGATACCTTGATTGTCGATTGGTGCACGAGAGGTCCTTGTTTTGTGTGGAAGTCGAAAATGATATGCAACTTTGAAACCAAACCACCTAAGTGAAAGCATCTTCAACAAATAAAATGTATACTGCAAATACTGAAGAAAATGTAACCAAAATGACAAGAATGCACACCTGAGTACTCTGAGTGTGAAACGGGCCCAAAATGAAAATTTTTGATGAATTGAAAGGAGGGACCATGACAAATTTGGGAGTGTACAAATCCTAACACCATTAATGGTTTGGAAAATGGAGCTCGTGGGCTCCCATAAGGGCCTCTGGAAGAATGGAAAAAATGGCATATATAAGGGTGATGGGTCTCACATTGCCACCTCATTTGTACTTTTTTGATGTGATGTTTGGTGCGGACCCAAGAGTGTGTATTTGAGTTTACGATCAGCTAGAGTTCTTATTCAATGGGTGGGGAGACGCAGGGTCAACATCATGAAAGCTTCTTTGTTAATGTAGTATAAAAATCTATATAGGCTATACGGGGGTGGCTTGTATAGTCCTTTTAGGAGAAAATTATCTAACCCTCATGAGAAACTAACCAACAATCTCACTGGTCCTTGCGGGTAAGGGCCACACAGTCATGATGGTATCACAACTATAAGATTTATAGCTATAATACCATTCTGGATGTTTAAAAAATAGGTACAAGGACCCTCCATAGGGGTCTCACAAGTTTGGACGTGACAACCGCGAGGTTGGTCGTAGTTGTTAAGAATACAAGCATGAGGTCCCTCATGACTATGGGTGAAATAATCACAAGGTGTGTGCGAAAATTGGAGGAACAATTGTGCACCCCTCACGGTTATTTAGCAAATAGGTATGAGTTTCACTTAAGGGGAAAAAAAGTGTTGTGTGTGTGTTTTTTTAGACTGACTAGATGAATTTAGACAAGAGATGGTTATATGGAGTGAGAAACATTGGGGGATGCTATGATATGTTGTAGCAATATATTCCTAGGCCCGGGAAACATTAGTGGGATGGGGGTTACTGAAATTTTTTTAGAACCCCTTTCTTTGATAGAAAGATGATTTCCCATGATTTGTTATTGGATGATGGCAGTCAGATCAGTAGGTTTTTGAAATTTGGGGATCCGACCTCCCTATATCAACCGAGACCAACATTTACTTTGTGATGGGATTAGTGCCTAGAGGGGAGGTATTACATACAGAGGCCCCAAATGGTGGGATATGATTTCCAGACTAGGTCAATTAGTGGTTTGGACTAGATATGTATGATGCAAGGGCATCAGTATTGATGATGTTAAATGTTCAGTGATCAAATATACTATTTCTACAGGTTTATTTGGTAGTGGTCCTAGGTCAAAATTTCATGTTTTCAAATCAATTTTCAAATAAAATTTTGTTCACTGAATATTTTCTAAGTCTGAAATGCTACTCCCTTCACTCCATTCAAGGTCATAATCATTTCAAAGTTCATTTCATCCATTATCACCTAGGGTCATAGATCAATCAACATGCATTCATCTAGGTCATGGTCTAGGTATATTTTGTTTCGCCACCACAATATCCAATCATGTCATCAAATAAGGCGAACAAGATGTCATTTTCACCATACATATCATTTACAATGGGAGTTAGAAAATATAGGAAAATAAGTAAAGGAAATTTTTCCTTTTTCAAGAAGTATGCTACATGGTCAAAAGAGCTCCTCTCTCATGCTCACAACTCTCCACAACCATCCAAAGATTGGAAGTTTGCTACGCTTTTGGTTCCAAGCTTCAAAAAAGTCATCCAAGGGTTAAATTAGATTGAAAAAATATTTAGAGACCTCCAAAATAGTCAGTGAATGCTCTTCATACCTCATTCAAGTCAAATTCTTAAGAAAAGGATGGATTCCCTCCTTAGGGTTTTCTTCACTATGCTTTTGGTTTCCTCCATGCTTGGCTAGTTTAAGTTGGAAAAACCCTAATTTCACCATCTAAAAACCTTCATACATCATCCATATACCTTATACAAACACTACCTGTCACTCATACCCCTCCTTGCCACCATTTTCCCTCAAATTCTAGTTTTCGCTATGTTTTTGTAGGGAAACTAGGAAAACCCTATGTTTTGACCTTCTGGGAACCTTTCACATGCCAATTTCCAAACATTACACTTGCATATTGTAGCCAAATCATCACCCTACCTCCCCAAATTTTTATGGGTTTTTCCCTAGCTCCCTTCCACCTCATTTTTGTCCATAAAATCACTCTACCAATATCCAATGTTTTCTTAATTTTACAACTTCTATATCCACTACATAAAAATAGGGTTTCCTTCTTGAAAAAAATCATGGAGGGTGAGAAGAGGATCCATAATGGAGTTTATCATTCCAGGTTTGAGCCAACTCAGACCCATGGCATCATTTTTATATATTTGTCATCATTCAATAGGGTTTATATTGCACACAAGGATATTCCTAATTCAAATTTTCTTGCTGAATACATGAAGATGAATTTGAAAAAATTGAAAGAGTTTTTTGTAAATAATAGGCAAAAGAACAAAAACCTCCTTCATTTTATGCACAGACGTTATGATTTGAGAGAAATGCCAAAAATACAGTTTCTCCGGGTCATTTTCTACACTTTTGAATAGGTCACCTTCAAGTCAATTGTTTTGGGGTTTGGAGTAGGTGCTTGTAGTGTTGGATGACTCCATTGTGTAGCCAACATCCTAATATTTCCAAAAATACCAAATTCAGCCCAAAAATCCTATGGGAAGGCCTCCAAACACCCTCTTAAAGTGGCACAACGCTTCTGCTGAGAGTGTGCTACGCTTTTGCAAATTTTTAGTGATCAACTTCAAACTTGGATTTTGAGAAAATGGGAAAGTATTTTGGAACACTGGAGGAATTTTTTGTTCATAACATACCACAAAACAAAAATGTATCTCATTTTTTCAAAAAAAAATTATGGTTAGAGATATATTGATCCATCTTTAAGCCCTATTTTTGCAGAATTTGTTTTGGAAATTCTGGAAAATGGTCATCAAAGAAGCGTCGCGCAGCGGCACAACGCTTTTTCTCAGAGCACTCAAATGAAGTGAAATTTACATGGATGGATGCATATTCACCTGTTAATCACATCTATGGCATTATCTCAACATTTCATCCTCCCATTTTGAAGAAAAAAGAAAAAAACCTCACTTTTTTCATGCTTCTACCACCTTTTTACCTTTGTGCGGCGCTTCTGGAGTGAGGTTGGGAGATTCAATTTTTGGAGGCCTTCTAGTGGGTATTTTCTTAGTTTTTAGGGTGCATTGGAAATAATACACATAGGGCTACCTAGCCTAATTTCCATATTTTCAAATGGGCACTTAAAAAGCACTCAAAACAGGTTCAAAGTAGGTGTGACGCTTCTGCTGGGAGGCGCGACATTTGTGTTAGAGGCGTGAGGCTTCCTGCATTGGATTCCCATGGATAGTTGTCAACTCAGAAAATCTCCAAATTTCAAATTTTAGCTGTCCCATGAGGTGTCTTCTTAGCAGATTTTTTTTTTTTTTTGCCTCTTTTTATGGAGGAATGATGTAATTAATTCAAGAGACATGAACTCCTTAGCTAAATTTGAGGAAGTGGTTTCTAATTTCCCTAGATTCTAGGTAATGACTCATGAAATACATTTATGATTTATTTTAGATCATATTTAGACCCTATGATGTGTCATGAACTCTATTTTCTATAAGTAGTCCACGTCAAATCATTTTAGAGGTTGGATAGTTGTTATTTGTAGTGGAGATATTGTACAAACTTTTATTTTCAGTGAAATCAAAGAATGTTGGAGCTATAATCTTGGGACTCTAGTGGTATTCTTTTGATCATTGTTTATTCTCAGTTACCTCATCAAGTTAAATTTTATGTTACCTTTCCATCACATGTATGCTTTTGTATGTTAATATTATGAGTTTATGAACAGAAATAATTTCTTTATGCTCTATTTTATAATATTTTCATGGATGTATCTACTCTTCTGGTGAATGAATTCATTTAACATGCTCATTCTGACTCTCTCTCTTTTCAAACCCTATACAAAATGAAAAATTAAGTATGCTCCTTATTTTACCTACTTGGCCTCATCCTTGTTTCTGCAACTTAATCTTTGAAATCATACCTAAACCTATACCTAGTTCCTTGACTGTCATTCCTATCCAACAAAAACTTCAAACAAAAAAAACCCTAATCTACTAAGCATCATAACTAGCCTAATATCATTATATATCCAATCATCTCATTGGCTGCAAAGTGACATTTAGAGATCCCTCTCTTCTTTTGGTAGGGCTAGCTACCAGACCCAAAGGTTGGGTTGTGGTTACCTCCTTTAGTTACATTCTCAGCCTTGGGAAATGGGAGGAGTGATAACAGATGCGATATAGGATCTGGCTACACGAGCAATGAAAATGATGATCATCCACTTTTTTGGTACATTCACCCCTCACCACATTATAGGGGTGATGATTGGAGTACTAGAGCACTTATGTGTTGGTACATTTATTTTTTACCGGGAAAGAGTGGTGCAACGAGGGTTAGCCACTAAGCTAACCCAACTAGCTCGGCAAGAGATGTGTGGTTTTAGCTATATGAGCATTATTTGTAGCTTAATATATGAGTGAGTAATTTTTTTGTGATGGATCATCCATGTGGATTCGACACCCCCCAAAGAACCATTGATTAGGTGGTGGGTTCCTTTGGCATGTGGTAGAGAGGTGGGTCATTACTAGATGGACATGGTGGAGGGTTGGATCCTTTCCAACCCTCAACTTATCTTGGATTTCCTGTATGTTGAGATGGATTTCAGTGGTGATCCTGATATGGGGATTCCCTCATGCAACACATGGGGCCCAATAGGTGCTAGTGTGTAATATTTTTACATATGTACTTTTGTATTTATATGTTTATGATATATATTGTTCTGACATTTATGTTTAACATTTTTCTTGCAGATGTGGGTCCTCATGGGAACCCTTGGGAAAGGCTGGAAGGAGGGGTCACAGAGGGAGGAGAGACATTACCTTGGGAGGGGGATGATAAGGAATCATTGTGACAACCTCGGTAGGAGGGAGATGAGGAGTGTTCGACGCAGAGGTCATGACTCCATATAGGTTCTCCACACAAGGAGGGGGAGGATATGGTAGGTCTTCAGGAGGAGATCCAATGACTGCAAGCCCGCGTGAGGGATGTAGTCGAGAGTGAGAGAGCTCACTGCAACAGAGAGATAGATACTCAGAGATGACTAATGGGCCTCCTACTAGGTCTACCAAAGGTAGGTTTGGCTATTCTCAGTGAGGAAGTGATCAAGAGGACAATGACAGAGGAAAAGGAGTGACATCTTGTCCTACGAAAAGTAGTTGTTACAATGGTCACAACCCAACTACTTTTGGTTTTGAGACAGGGGGATGCATGAGGGCCTCCAGCAGGTGGTGAAAGGGGCCATGAGCCCCATCCTTAGATGATGATACTATACTATGGGAAGCACCCATTATGAGGATGCTCTCCTCCTTTTTTATATGATGTATTTTTTATGGTGATGACTAGTTAATGTACATAAACCATATATATATATATATATATATATATATATATATATATATAATATTTTTTGTAGTTCTTATATTGTAGTGTGTCTATTAATATGTGATACTTATTGTTATGGGACCAACTCAAAAAATAGAAGAAAAGATAGATCAACGCCTTAGAAATCAGCCTCTTCGAGAGGGAAACCTCCTTTACCTTACATAAATTAACAAATCTTGGATGATACAAATGAAAAAACCTCCTTTCTATATATAGGAGTCCATCAGGTCACAACATAATCCTAGCCAACCTAACAATAATAATGTAAGGGCACAAAAATAACAATAGCGGGCTATTATAGGGCATAATAATAAAAATATGGCGACTACAGGGGTACATTAATAACAATGAGGGGGCTACACTAACAACAATATGGGAATACACTAGTAATATATGGCTCTAACATGCCCTATCCTTCAAAAAAGTGTTGTCCTAAAAAATTGAGTATTTTTGGATGCTTATGTATAAAATTCTCATCCTCCCATGTGGAATCTTCAGTGAGTAAGTTCTTCCACTTGATGAGATACTCTGAAATTGATCTATTTTGTAGCTATCAAGTTCTTGTTTCCATGACTGCTTCAGGTTCCAATATGATTTTTCCTTCCTCATAAAGTTCTGGAATTTTTTTTTGAACCGAAATTTTGTCACGTATAACCTTCTTTAAGCATGAAACATGGAAAACTGGGTGCACTCAGGAAGATCCAGGAAGCTCCAATTTGTATGCCATGGCACCAATATTTTGAAACACCTTGTAAGGACCATAGTACTTTGGCGATATATTTTTCCTTCTTAGCTTGCTTGAGGGACATTTGTTTGTATGGTTGTAGCCATAAAAATACGCAGTCACCTAAATTAAAACTTCTCTCGTTGCGATGTTGATTTTCCTGTTGTTTTATTTGATTATGTGCCAAATTTAGGTTATCCTTTAATAGTTGGAGAACTTGTTGTTGATGCTCGATGTGATATTTCACTGCTTGAACCTTAGAATTTTCTATTAAAGATGATGTGATGGACAACGGATGATATCCATAAAGTGCCATAAATGGGGTCATTTTTTCTGTAGTATGGAAGGAAGTGTTATATCACCATTTAGCCATAGGTAACCAATTGACCCATTGTGTTTTTTTATCATATACAAAGCAACGAAGATATCCTTCCAAACATTTGTTCACTGACTCAGTTTGCCCATTAGATTGAGGATGATAAGATGAGATATGAACTATTTGAGTATCCAAACAAGAAAATAATTCCGTCCAAAAAATTTCCGGTGAAATGGGATCTCTATCACTTACAATAATCTTTGGGTTTCCATGTAACTTTTGAATTGTTTCCATAAATGTAGTAGAAAAGGTACTCACTTTAAATGGATGAGATAATGCACAAAAGTGTGCATACTTGGTAAGTCTATCAACTACCACCATGATGAAACTCTTTCATTCAGACTTAGGTAAACCTGTGATAAAATCCATTGAAACCTCCTCCCAATGTTGATTTGGAATGGATAAAGGTTGTAGTAGACTCGGGGTCTTAATTGTCTCAATTTTAATTTTCAGGAAAACCAAACATTCTGCCACAAACTTTTGAATATCATATTTAAGTCCATTCCAAAAATATTCTTTCTTCACCCTATGGTAATTTTTTAAAAACCTCGAGTGTCTTCCTAAGGGATAGGTGCACAATTCCAAAAGAATCTTTTATATTAGTTGGGAATTCTTAAAAAGATATAAGCGATCTTTGTACCATAAGGAATTATTTTTCCAACTAAATGTATCATATGTACTGGGATCTTGCTGCAAATTTTGAATGAGTGTCCATACTTCTTCGTCATTCTTCCATTCCTTTCTTGCTTTGGTTATCCAATCTGGTTGGATAATAGAAATGGAACAAAGAAATGCTTACACATCCTCACCCTTTCTTGAGAGTGCATCTGCAACAACATTTAGCTTCCCTTTTTTGTAGATGATTTCAAAGTCATAACCCAACATGTTTGTGACCCATTTTTTCTACTCTTTTGAAGATAGTCTTTGTTCCAAAAAGTATTAAAGACTATCATGATCAGTTTTTACCTTGAAGTGTATTCCCATTAGGTAAGGTCGCCATTTCTTTAGTGCATGTAGTATTAACAACATTTCCTTCTCATAAATAGCTTTTTGTAAATCATTTCCTTTGATTGTATGGCTTTCAAAAGCAATGGGTCTTCCTTCTTGCATTAAAACACCACCAATTCCATTTCCCGAGGCATCGCATTCCACAATAAATGTTTTTGTGAAGTCTGGCGTAGCTAAGACCGATTCTTGGAAAATTTCCTCTTTAAGATGTTCAAAGAACTTAGTTGCTTCAGGAGTCCATGAAAATGCATATTTCTTCAATAATGTTGCTATAGGTGCTGCTATTCTCCCATAATTATTAACAAACTTGCGATAATACCCTGTTAACCCGAGAAATCCTCGCAACTGATTTATGTTTGTGGGGACTTTCCATTCCTTAATGGCTTTAATTTTGTTAGGGTCTACCTTCACACCCTCGTGAGATACAATATGACCCATATATTCCGCATCTTGTACTCCAAAGAAACATTTGGAGGTTTTTGCATATAATTGTTTCTCCTCCAATAGTTTGAGCACACTGTCAACATGTTGAACATGATCCTTCTAAGACCTGTTGTATATTAGTATATCATCAAAAAATACTAACACAAATTTTCTAAGGAAGGGTTTGAAAATGGAATTCATCAACCCTTGAAATGTAGAAGGTGCATTGGTAAGGCCAAAAGGCATGACCAAAAATTCATAGTGACCCTCATGAGTTTGAAATGTTATTTTCGGAATGTCTTCAGTCTTCAATTTGATGATATCCTAAATGGAGATCCAACTTGGTGAAATAAATTTCTCCATGTAATTCATCCAATAATTAATCAATCACAAGAATGGGAAATTTATCTTCAAGAGTGAGCTTATTGAGCTCTCTATAATCCAGACACATGTGCCATGATCCATCCTTCTTGTGCACCAATACTACTAGAGTAGAGAAATAACTTTGACTAGGTTGAATTATACCTACCTCTAGCATTTCTATAATCATACGTTAAATTTTGCTCTTTTGGACATAAGGATATCAATAATGCCTGATGTTTGGAGGAACACTTTCTGGAATCAAATGAATAGCATGATCATGACCACGAATAGGTGGGAGTCCTTTGGGAGTTTCAAACACCTTTGAATGATTGTCCAAGACTTTTTGGAGATCCAGAGAAATAGATGATTTTGTTGTTGGAACTTTTAGTGAGCATAATTGTGCAATGATTCCTCATTGTTCTTTATTCAGAAGCTTTGTCATGAAATTAGAGCTTATTATCTTTCTCAGATTCCCTACGATACCCCGTAATTCAACTTACTTTCCTTCTGAAAAAAAAATCAAGAAAATTTCTTGAAAATTAAAAGCTACCATCCCCAAAGATTGTAACCATTGTACTCCTAGAATAACATCATCACCACCCATTGGAATTGAAAGAATTGGACTATTCAATAAATATTCCCCCATGGTTAGCTTAATATTATGGCACTTTCCAGAGAAATTTATAGTTCCTCCATTTGCTACCATGACTTAACACTCTCGCGCTGGGTATAGGAAGCAATTAAACTCCTTAGCTACCTTTAAATGAATAAAATTATGGGTACTACCTGAATTAATAAGCATTATTACATTTTTTTTCTTGATATATCATTCTATTTTGAGAGTTTGAGGAGTGGTAATTCATGCAAATGCATTATAGGATATGGTCAGATTCATTTCTTCTTCCTTTAGGGTTGGTTCCTAGTGTATATCCTCTTCTTTTGAAGTTTCTTGTTCCTTTTCTTCCTCCTCTTCACAATCTATGTAAAATAATTTCTTCTCAACACACTTATTACTTCTAGTGTATTTGCAACCACAACTATAGCAAATCCCTTTTTCTCTTTTTTCTTCCAATTGTTGTGGTGTCAACCTTGTAGGTTGTGGAAGTCTAGGAGTACCAACACTTCCATATTTATAGTTGTAAGTGGTAGGCTTCCTTGTCGCCATAATTTTGATTTCAATTTTTCTTGTCAACCTGAATGCCTTCTCCAAGGTATCAGGTTCCCAAAGGAAAACCTCATGTTGGATGTTATCCTTTAGATTCCCTATAAATACATCAATCCTATGTTCCTCTAGAATATTATTTACCCTTATATACAATTTTTGGAAATCCTCAATGTGCTCCATCATTGAACCCTTTTGTTTGATATTTATCAATTGGATAAAGAAGGTTTTTCTCTTTGTATCCTCATAATGTGCTATCATTTCCTCCTTAAAAATTGACCAAGTGACCAGTGGTTTACGATAACAAATCCATTGATACCATACAAACTGATTTTTTTATAAATATAAATTTGTAATGCATACCTTCTGTATGTTGCGTATTATGGAGCTCAAAGTATTGCTCCATTTGTAGTATCCAAGTTATCAAATCATTGCCATCAAAATTCCTCATATCTATCTTTGGAATATGGTGGGTCTTAAATCCAACATTCGTGTCTATGCAATCATGATTAACATTTATTTTGTTCTCATCATGAGTTTCCTCTACTACTGTTTCGCCATAAGGAAGCTTTTCTTATAGCAACTTTGCCAAACCTTCCTTCAAATCCTCAATGTATTTCTTCAAATCTTCCATGTTGCCTTCTATATCATCCATCTTAGCTTCCAAGCCATCCATCTTAGCTTCCATGCCATTATTCAAACCATCCATCTTATCTTCCACATCTTTCTTCAAACCATCCATCTTAGCTTCCACGCCCTTCTTCAAACCACCCATCTTAGCTTCCATGTTTCCTTCTATACCATCCATCTTAGCTTCCACACCATCCACTTTAGCTTCCACGCCATCCATATTAGCTTCCATGCCTTTCTACAAACCATCCATCTTAGTTTCCACTCCTTTCTTCAAACTATCCATCTTAACTTCCATTTCATTTTTTGTTACTCTTTGCGAGAGAAAACTTTGTTGCACCCTGTCTTGTAATTTTGATATATCATGTTGCACTTATTCCTCTTCATGAGTCATAGTAGAGCCTTATGAGGTCTTAATGGGTGTTAAATTATTTTTATGGGGCATTTTAGAACCCAATACGAATATCTATGTTTCAATATGCCCGTGGAATCAATTCAAACTGATTTTTCAAACAAGACTTATGCATTTTTTAAAAAAATTACACACCTTTTTCTTTCTTTTGAGGAGCTCTATATTGAAACTGATGTATCTTTGTAATTTTGGATCCCCAAGATTTAATCTTTAGTCCTTTAGTATCCCTCTAAATCTTCTTTTCAATTCCATAGGTCTGACCTGATTTGGATTCTTCAAGACAAAGTTATTCCTAATCTCCCACAATGAGATAATTATGGATTGGTTTAGTAAAGAAAAATTGTACGACGTGCTACGTGTCACTATTTCTTCCTTCAACTCTGAAATAGATACACATGAAACTAAAGTCTATGTACTTTCAGCTAATTTTTACATGATTCCAATCCAATGCTCAGAGAGATAGTTATGACGATTTTCCCAAGGTCACCTCTTTGGGATGAAATTTGGGAGCCTGAAAGAACCCTAACTTCCACAGATCATATCTCTGAAAATATTGCGAACCAAGATCTGAAATTTTTCCACGAATTTCCTCCAGATTTGGGTGCAAATGGGTTTTGTTTTTAGCTTCTGAACCTTCGTAGAAAAATAATTATAGTGAAAATTCCACGATGACTTGTTTGAAGCAACAAAACCCTAGAATCCAAAGCTCTAATACCAAATGTTATGAAACCAACTCAAAAAATAGAAGAAAATATAAATCAACTCCTTAGAAATCAACATTTTCGAGGGGGAAACATCCTTTACATTACATAAATGAACAATTCTTGGATGATACAAATGAAAAAACCTCATTTCTATATATAAGAGGTCATGGGGTCACAATATAATCCTAGTCGACCAAAAAATAATAATGTAAGGGAACTACTGGGCTATTATGTGATCAAAAACATGATTTTTATGTCTTGGTATGTGTGAAAATGTGATGTGATCCATGTGCTAACAATTTCGCATGAAAGTATTTATGAAAAATGAAAGGGTCACGAACATGGAATGTTCATTTCGGCTGAGAGATGACAAGTTGGGAATAAAGGAACACATGCAAATGATGAATACCTAAGTGGGAGGAATCGGCCAATAGGCCTATGATAACATTTTCTTTGGCTTGATTGTTAGTGACTGACCCGATGCAGACACAATTTTGATGGAGAATAGTCTGATTAGGAGAGTAAATGGCCCAAGTTTTTGCAACGAGGTTTTGCAACCATCCAGAAACACCATTAACGAACTTGTGGTAGTAAGCTAGTGGATAATCCATTTAACACACAATAAGAGTAAATTTTAGGTTACATCAACAATGATGTGATTGTAAAAATTAAATCAGGTATGTATCAACATCATAAGGTGGAAAATATCATATGGTTAGGGGTGAAATTTTTTGAGTTATATTTTGTTAACGGGGTATTTTAGACATGTCTCGTCAGGTTCTACTAACATATACTTACATTTCAAAAAGGAATTCTTAAAAATGTATAACACCTTCCACAACATGTCAAACTTTCTTAGTCTCAGAGCCTCGTTAGCGACATCATACCATAGTACTAAACCCCCCTCACTAAATGAGTGTGGGGTGATGTGGGGGTCAAAGGAGGCTTTGATTCATTTGTTGTGGGCTTCATTATGCAAGAGAGATTCTTGCCAACTTTCATGAACGTGTTCTAGGTTGATGAGCCTTTATTCCAAGGATGAAGTACCTGGGAGAAGCTCGATGGCCCTGTGTATTGTAGGGATATCGTACTCAATAGGTAGTATGGCTTTGATCCCGTAGACTAAGTGGAACAGGGTAAATCTAGTGGATGTTTTGACTGAGGTACGATACACCCATAAGGTGAAGAAAATCATGTGGTGAAAATTAGTTATATTCCCACCATACCTTGTAACATTGCTTTGAAAACTTTGTTTACAACTTCTACCAGATCATTAGATTGGGGGTAGTATGGGAAAGCAAACTCATGAGTGAACCTAAGGAGTCGAGATAGTTTCTGGAACACCTCATTCTTGAAATGATTATCATGGTCAGAAACAAGTTCCTTGGGGATTTCAAAACATTTGATAACATGGTTGAATAAAAATCGAGCAACAACACTGATATTATTTTTGAAAGTGGGAATGGATTTGGCCCATCTAGTGAAGTTGTTGACAACGACTACTATGTACTTTTAGCCATTTTGGGATTATGGATTGCAAGTCATGAACATTAGGGGAATTTTGAGGTCTAAAATGGGCCTCCTAAGGAAATAATAAAATAATAGCTAAACCAATAAAATAATATTTATGAATTTTAAATTTAATTTTTGCACCACAATCCATGTAACCATAGTTAAATTCAATTCAAAAGTTGTACCAAAATAAAATTAATAAAAAAATTGTATTGATGTCACTATAAATAAGAATGAAACTTTCAAGGAAAACTCATTATCATTAAACAACTAATGCATTTGTCCTTTGTACTTAAATAACTTAAAATAAATATAAATATAAATTTATAGATTCTTAATTATATTATATGCTATTAATTAAAATTTATATTATTTAAATTGTATAATAAAATATAATTAATATACTATATAAAAATAATATAATATAATATAATAAATGTATAGGGATATGCATTGTTTCTTTCAATAAATATGAAATGACAATAATATATTTTTATTCAAAAAGTGTAAAATGACATTTATTATGAGTATTTTACTTTGACTTTAAAAGTACTTAGAGAACTACCATGGTTAACCATGAATTTTTATCCACCATTGAGAATGTAACAAGTAAGTACCTTTAACTCAAGAAATGCCACCTCAACCATTAGGGTTGATGTCATCCCCTAAAATGTGATTGGTTCTCATAAAGTGAATTTTGATTCTACATTTTCCTTACGAGGCCCATTTTAGACTTCAAAATTCCCCTAATGAATAAATGCCCCATTTGTAGAAGGGGCCTGTTGCAGTGATAGGATGTAAAGGAGCACTAAGGCTTCTAGCTTTATGGGCATATCGCTGGAAGCGTTTGCATTGTGGTAGCCATTTAAGACTCGCTCAAATTCTTATAATGTAAGACATCAATGTAGAATGGTTTCAATTACTCGACGATACAAAATTTCTCTTATGAGGAGGTTGCATGGTGCTTGATGACGAATGCACCATTAGCCATCGTGTGAGATTTTAGGTTTGAATTTTTGGGCTCAAAGTAGAGGAGGATGTATTCGTACCATGGATTGTATGACAATATAATGAAAGGGTGTTTGTTAATCATTCACAGGATTCCATTATTATTTTGAGGGGAGATCAATGATGAATTCAACAAGAATGAGGGCTTTCTTTCTTTTAGGGGAAGCAAATTGGAGGTCAATTCTTGAAAGATAATGACCCATCAGTCGTATTTATGCTTCATCATACGGAAATTAAGAAAGTATCTCATGATATTAATACTAGCAATGAAAATGTTGGTCTGAATAATGATGTAATGTCGAAGCTTCTATATTGATTGTATGAGGGCTAATGAAATCTTCTCAATTGGATCATAGTTCAAAGAAGGTCCTAATTTTTTTTTTCTAATGTAATAGATGACATGTTATCTATTATCGGTTCCTTCTTGGACTAACACACCAACGATGGATACGTCGGATGATGATAGGTAGAGGGTGTAGTCCTTGCTGTTGTCAAGCAGGCTTATTAATGGTGCTTGTGACAATGCATACTTCAAGGCCTCAAATGACTGTTGAGGTTGTTCATCCCATTGGAATGGGATATCTCGAAGGAGAAGGCAGAAAAAAACATGAGCACATGTATTGTAATCAGGAACAAAGTGACGTAAGAAATTGGCCTTACCCTGCAAGCATTGTAACTATTTAAAAGTATTGGGTGGTGGGATTTCACGAATGGCATGTACTTTCAGTGGGACAACCCTTATACCTTTTTGGGAAATGATAAACCCTAGTAGTCTCCCTACATTGATGCAGAAGACACACTTGAGAGGGTTGAAGCATAATTTGTACTATCGACAACGTTTAAACACAAGGTGAATATATTCAAGACGATCCAAGCGCATTTTGGATCGAACAGTGAGGTTGTCCAAGTAGGCTAGTATGAGATGAGATAGATCATGAAGAATGTAGCTCATATCCTATTGGAAAGTGGCTCCAACATTTTTAAGGCCAAAGGGAATAACTCGATATGCAAAGCTACCCCAGGGGGTAGTGAAAGTGGTTTTGTATTTAACCATATGAAAAACCCGAATATGATTGTAGCTTGAAAAGTCGTTCATAAAGGACAAGGCTTCATTTCCATTACAAGCATTAATTAACCTGATTAATAAAGGGTGTGGGATAATTTTCCTTGGTATGCTTTGTTCAATTCGAGGAAGTCAACACAGACACATATGGTGCCCTATTTTTTTTTATGATGGGTACATGGTTAGAAATCCAAGATGTGTAAGTGATAGGATAAATGAAACCAACCTTATGCAGCTTGTCTATTTCCAGTTTAATTTCTTATGCTTTGGATGGATGAAGCGAGCACTAATTTTTCCTAATAGGGTGGGCATCATTCCATGTGTCAATGTGGTTTTCTATAATGGTAAGGATGATGTAGGGAATTTTGGAATATGACCAAGAAAAAATGCCCCTCGGTTCTTGGAAGAGGGTTTTGTATGAGGAAACTTCTTCAGGTGAACATGTTTCCCCGAGTGAGACATTTTCGATGATGCTAGGCTTCGTTGATATATCTACCTTAATAGTAGGTGATATATTGGAAATTTTCCCTTCTTCAAATTCATTGGGCACTGGAATGGGATGCTTAAACCAATATACATGGCCCACAAGCATGAAATATTTGGCTTCTACTGTGCAAATGGTATCAATTGGTGCATTAATAAGTGTGAATGTTGTTTATCGGAGGAAGAAAGAGAGATTATGCATGGCGCTGCATGGACACTATGGTTCCATCATGGCCTCTTTGATATAAAATGTCATAATGAAAAAGGCTTGAAAAAGGTGGCATAGGGGTTGGAAGGTCATTAGGAATTGGTTGGTGCATGGAAGTTCTAGTTGAAAAGCAGGGGAATGAGTTTGTACTTGTTTCCATATAACCAATAAATGTAGATAACGTATAGATATTTTGAGTCCATGTGGTCATATATTTATAAACCTTTATTATGGGAAAAGTGATCTCAACACCATGGAACGATGAGCAGGTGACTTTAATCATGATTCCTACAGAAGAAGAAATGAAGAAAATATGATGATGCATGTCATTAGCACTAGGGGGTGGAAGTATCTCCCTAATGGTTACCTATTGTGAGGTGGGAGATATCCAATGGTGGTTTCGATGTTATGGGAACCATGCATAAAGGGGTATCATGCCACATATCAATCCTAGATTAGAAGATGAGGGAAGAAGAATAGGTGAATCCATGTTATTTTATCGCAAATCGACCCATTTAAGGAGGTAGGGAAAATTGTGTGTATGCTTTACATTTTGTGTGAAAATATGACATGGGTGGCACTTGTGCCTTGAATTGTTATTATGCACAGGTCGAGGGGGTGGAAATAAGCTTGAATAATATTCAAAATCTCTTTAAGGGTTGGGAAATGGTTGATCAAAGGTCCCATATCATCACATTGGGCACATGAAAGAGTTGTTTTATGAGTTATAGAATTATGTATCGACTTATTATTCTTCATCATGGTAACATAGAATGAGATATATTATTGTAGAGAGAACATGGGTATGGTGCTTGCAGGGTTTCTTAAAACAAGATGCAGTAAATGGTTTTAGGTGCATCATCAACATTTAGAGCGGAGGGAAGTGATGGTGCTACCATATTGGCTTGAAAAAGTGGGACCAACACATCTTGATACTGAGGAAGATTGGGGAAGTCATCAGTATAGTTTCCATGCTACTTGAAAATAGATCACAATTGGTTGGTATGTAGTCCCTTATTGTAAGAGGTGGTGGGATTATATCCAAGAGGGGAGGTAGAAGGTGTAGGTGCCTTAGGGGCATGAAGAAGGACTTTCAGGTCTTCTAATGATATAAATGTATTGGTACGATGTCCCGTCAAATCATATAATGTCCATGGGGGAGGTACCCTAGGAGAAGGGGTGGTTGGGGTTTCATTCTTCTTGACTATTTGTTTATCCTTTTTGGTGGTGCCCTCTGGTATCAATGGAGTTGTTACTATAGGTGGTAAAGCTTCTTGTGGGGGTTTGAGGGATATGATCCTATAGATGTGGAACCTGGGATTTCAAACATGGCTAGGGTTTCCAAATATGAGACAGGAATTACAAGATCCATATTTGGTAAGGTAAGGGTTTCCATGACGTGGTGTGAGATGAAACCAAGTGGAGGATACAGGAAATGGGTTTGAGTAATCACAGAAGGGATAAAAGTGGTTTCACTCGTCACTACATTGGGGTTTTCTAGAGTTTATGGTTTGGGGTACTAAGTATGGTCACTATCTGATGTGTCATCATGCATACATGGGCCCTGGAAGTAGGTGTGGTGACAGGTGGGTCTCTTAGATATGTGTCGAGTAGAGATGAATTTTGAAAATTCCTGGACCGATTTTAGTCAAGGAAGGGATTGATTATTTTTGAGACCCAACAAAGGGTAACACACTACCAGAGGAGGAAGAGGTCCTCATCTCATAATGAGTTAATTGGTCAATAGTGATAATTTTCCTATTGCGGGGGGAAATCATGGTGCAAAACATTGATGATGCCACAACCTTCATGGCATAAATGTAACTTCATTGAAACAAGATGTTGTAATCAAGAGGGGCATCAAGGAATTAAATATTAATGAGAACATTCTTTCCAAAAAGGTCAACCAAGAAATTTTGAAAGAGTCCAACAGGTGACGATGGTCGACCTTCTTATGCCCTCAACATGATGGAGGGAGTAGTGATTTTTGGGGACCCTAATTTTTTCGAAATTGAATTTGACATGATATAGGTGGATTCCCCCTCATTGATGATGCATCAATGAATAGTGACATTCTGAATGGTCATTGTGTTTTTAATTGGCTATGGATGGTATTCGTGGAACTGATTCGTTCAAACAGAAGGTGATTAAGCGTGAATCTGAAGGATCAACAACACCTAATGCAGAAAGGAATGCTTTAATTTGAGTTGGAAATGTTTGAAAAACTTTCAATGTAGACATGGTTGATGGATATTGTGCAAGGTCATCTACAATACTATAACTATAAGATTCCTTTGATTTATGAGTTGTGCGATGCGATGGTCCCTATACGATCCTAAAAAAAAGTTCAATGGGAGGTTGATGTATGGTCAAAGGTGGTATAACTGTATTGGTAGTGATTATTTTCTACGTTGAGGGATTAGTTTCTATAGCGGTTCCATAATTGTGGCTACATGTCTCGAGCGAGACATGTTTTGCTTGCATATAGATTGCATGAGTAGTTGCATCATTTTAACTCCCCCCTACTTGGTTTTGATATGGGGGAGGGGAAGCGTCATGATGAGTAGCTACAATTCCTTGGTGGGGAAATGGATTTTGTAGTACAACGAGAAGTTGGTTAACTCCCCATGCCCCCTAGCCTATATCATGCATTTGAACTTTAGGAGTTGAGGGAAATGGTGGGTATAGTGCCCATACACTTCACAATTTTCACAAGAGTTATTAGTACAAAGACTAGCATTATTATCTTGTTTTTGCAGATTATTCACAATCTGGTTGTGGTTTTGGTTTTGATTGGGGGATTTCCCCCAGTTTATGCACTTGATTTTTGTTTTTGTGGATTTCCACTATCCTTGGTTCTCCTTTTCTTTTTTCTTCCTCTTTTTTTATTACCTTTGGACGGGTTTTTAGTGTTGATCTATTCAAACAACTACTGTTGTTGAGGGAATGAAGGTTGAACGAAATTAACACCCACATTTTGTTGAGGTGTGGTGTTATTCTATGGTGGTCCTAGGAAAGGAAAATATGGATTCCATTGGTTAGTATTTGTGTAATTATGATGGGAGGTTGACATGCATTCCTATGTGCATGTTGGGTATTGCGTATTTTTCATGGGAGGGTTAGTAGTAGGATAGGTTATTTGGGAAAATATCCAACATTAGTTGGTGTTGGTGATGTTCCAGTAAATGATTGGAATTATGGTTATATACCATAAGAAGTTACAAGATATGGGGGAATTACTTGGTTGAGTTTGGGTAAGGGTCCCAATTAACCCATCAACATCATTTTATGCCCCTGGTTTATCTTGAGTGAAGGACTACAAGCGAGGAGCTTCGAGAATGATAGAATAGAGGTACCCTGACTACATGTAAATGAGCTCAAATTGTTGGCCATTGCTAATATCCCATTCTTCAGTTTTTGGAAAGGTTTTTTCTACACCTTTTGCAATTATGGGAAAAATTGATTTGAAAAATAAATCTAGTAGAATATCGGGTGAAACTTCCACTTCACAAAGGCTACAACGCTTCTACCATTCATGAACATGGTCTGAAATGTGGGTGGAAGTATTCTATTGAAAGTGAATTAACAATTCCAAACATGTGTCATGACGAACCGGGAGATGCAAGAAGGTCATGAAAAATTTTAGCTAAAGACTCAAAGGTTCCATGGGATCTTGAGGCTTTGCTAACATACTATTTCGCAACAAGGCCTATGAGGGTGCGTTGAAATAGACTCAGTCAAACTGAGTCCTCAATGATGTTGTTGGATGAAAACCATAAATGGAAATTCATTACGTGGTTGGCTGGGTCACCCCCCTTGTTTACCTTCGAACTTGGGAATGTCTGATGGTAACTTGGTTAACATAGGTGGCCATTGGGTTTCACAAGAAATCGGGGTCCTCTATGAGTTTTTAAATATTCAGGAGGTTCAATGAAGCTACGAATGGTATTGTCTTCATATTATCCATTGTTTTATGACTTTGTGTTGTGGTTTTGGTGGTGGTACCCTATGGGGTTGTGTTGGTATTACCCAAAGGGTTGGTGCTAGAAGTGCCTTGAGAGGAACAAGTTCCTAACAAAGTAGCACCAAGGATATATGTGCTAAACAAGGTAGTTGGATGTTGTGTTCTATGGTGAGATGTTGAGAAACCAGGTATTCCTCCCAACAAGGGTTGGAGGCCTTGTAGGCACCTAAAGCAGCATGAAATCCTCTGGTCCCCTATGGTGCCCTAGTAAGTGTGTGAGAAATATTGTGAGGGATAATGTTCTAGCAAATCAAATGATTCACATACATAAGACAAAGCAAAAAAATAAATGGTCAATTTTCCCTTTAAACTCTTTAATGTGTGAAACAATCAACAAAAAGGTTTGTGAGATTTTGTGTAAGAAAAAACATCTGGAGCATAAAAAGGTATCTTAAACACCTAATTAGCCTACATTAATTATCAATCCGAGAGCAAATCTTTATTTCAAGAGTAAAATTGCCCCCGAGGTCGCAATTAACTGGGAAGAGTAATGCTATGAAGATGTAGTACAGAATTCTAAATACAAGAGTAAACGGATGCTTGTAAAGAAATCTAATTACAGTAACATAAATGGAAATGCTCCAAAATCCTAACTACATCAATCTGCAAAACATCGATCAGGGACACAGTAGCAGTAACTCCTTCCCTTAGAAATTGATGCAAATGAAATCACACTGAGGCAATATAACCAATCTGGGAACTTGGAAGCAATAACTAGTGTCCTCTATAGTTGGTGGTCTGGTTCTTAAAGCAATCGAAATGAAATCAAACTCAAACTACTTGCTGATGAAAATAACTGAAAGGAACTTCCTCTAATAACAAAATTTGGAAAGGAATAGCAACTTGTAATTCCTACATTTACATAGCAACTGTAAATGATCTATCTGTTAATCTGAATCTACGAATCAGAAATGAAAAATAAACAGGAATGGAACAGCAAACATGAATTGAACAACAATTCTAAACTTAACGTAATCAAGCAACTAATCTCAATACTTCAACCCTGTCGACAGCCAATACCATGAAACAATAAATCATAAAGAATAATAAAATAATAGAACAGCAACTAGAATCGAATATAGAACAACAAATCTTTATAAAGATATCAAGGTAAATAAACAACGAATACACTTCTTGCAAATGATAAAATAACAGTGCAGTTCGTTAATGCTCACAACGAATTTGTATTCAATCCAATAGCAATCAATCAACTCTGCAGTTGTAATAAATTTAAACACAACATCACACAACAGTAAGAAAACATTAGAAATAAAAACAGCAGGGTGATTTCACCAGGGCCGGGCCCTTAGCACCAGTCAAACACTGTTGGGCTACTTTATAACTTGAGAGATGAAATGAAACACGTATTTTATATTAATCGAGCATAAAGTATTACAGAGACCGCTCTCTCAAAGGTGAGAGTCAATAAGACACAATATTACAAAGGAAATTTTTTGAATACAAGAATCTCTGACTCCTTTAATCACTAAAGGCGTTTATTTATATATCAGACCCTGACGAACAAGACGAGGAATAAGATGAGGCTTTAACAGTGATCCATTCTCTTCCCTTCTTTTAGTTATCACATGGTTTATTTTGACCGAAGCCGAGCTGTCCCCTGCCTTTTCTTAGCGATGCGTTCGGATTTCCTTGTCTTTGGAAAGATTTGGTCTAACGCTGGAGGAATAGTAGTTGCATTCATCTCAGCCTCGCCTTTGGTACAGCTATTCACTTTGTCTAATTCTTGTTTTTATCAACAAAAAGCAATCTTTAGTCATCTTTTAAAATAAACATACATCTTTCTAATTCTACCATAATTCTTATAATAAATTACCTTTCTAAGGTAAAAAGGATTATGTCTATAGTAAAAGAATGAGAAAATATACAGTGATTTCATACCTTTTCCACTGCTCAACATACCCCCCTACTTAATCTTTTTCATGTCCTCATGAAAAATATAGTTCACATGCAGAGCAGTTAAAGAATAAGATGGATAAGTTTTTTCATCGAAAGGCCTAAAACCATGCAGTGCAACTAATGCTTCGAAAACATGTTTTGTCTGTCCTTCAGGTAGTTCATTAATGGCTTTGTAGTCTGTAGCAGGATACCATTCAATGGGGCTTCGAAACCTACACCCTAGCTAGAATGATCCTTCTTTCAAAATGAGATTACTATAGGAAACCAAGCGGTCTGCAGCTAGCCCAAAGTTTTTATAAATAAATGGTTCTCTATTTTGCACATTTCGATTGGAAATTCCCCATCGGACCTTAGCTTCTATGTAAGCATGTTTTCTAATAGATAAGAAGTAATCTATCCCATTCAAGATAATCAATTTATGGACAGGCCTCAATGCTTGGATAACACCTTCCTTTGTCATCAAACTCTTTTGCCTAGCCCAAAATTGAAATGGGTCCTAAGGTTCACTCCTAACCCACAAATCTAATTCATTTTCCTGCCTTTGAAAAACATTATAGGCTTTAAGCCATTTTAACTGATTAACAACAAAGGAAATAAACGCCTGCTATTGGATATCTCCCACAAAAGGGCTAGGATTTGACTCACAATCATTTTCCAGTATTATATTATGCAAATAAAACTCACACAAGAGGCACTGTACCTTTACCCCATAGAGTTTTCAGCATGATACAAAGTCATCTATAGTTTTTAGCTCTATAGATTTTCCTTCCCTAACTTCCTTAATCTTTAGCTTTAAATATATTTCTAATAAAAATAAAGCATAGTTTTTGGCAGGGCATCTACAGGCTAACACATCAGTGTACAATGAGCAGAGAGTGTCCATTCGATTGTGGGCTAATTTTAATTGATTCATTACAATTTTAGCCTTCTCCTCTTATTTTCGACACTTCTCATGGGCTTCAGCTTCTGCTTCATGGATAGTCTTCATCTACTGCTGCAACTCCTGATATCTCTTCCTAGGGATAGTGTCTTCTTCCAACTTTTTCCTTTCCATTTGAGCCTGTGCCAACTCCTCTTGGAGTCTAGCTAATGTACGGTCACTAAAAGTATTCTGACTACTAGCTTGCATGTTTTCACTTGAAGCGGGTCCCTCTGGAACAGCTTGTGCTATAACAACCGTTTGCTATTTCGTATCTCCATAATTAGGCTCAGGCATGGCTTCTGCAACTTGCGGGTTCATCTTAATGGCCACTTTTCTCTTTTTTGAAGTTCGCTTGGTGGCTATGCTTCTTTTCTTGGGGGCTCGCTTAGGAATTTGTTTCATTCTAAGAACCCTAATTGTTTGCCTGAGTTTTTCCACAATTCTCTGAAGCTTCATTCGTTCCCTTCGAAGCTTTTCAATCTCAGTTACTTTCTTCTTTTTTCTTAATGGAACGATTGTTCCTTTTTCTGAACCTATTTGCTCAATAGGGTTTTGGTCCACATTAGCCGTGCCTTCAGTTGGGTTCTCTTCTTGGTTTTCTTCTTCAATATTCATATTCCCTTGGCTAAATTATTCGGGAATTATACCCTCAATTGACTCTGCAATCCTGTGAGAACTTCCAAGTTGGGATATTGCTTCAGTGTTCTCCTTTTCTTGTTCATGCTTTTCAGGGGAAGCAACCCTAGCTGACTCTATCACTTCGTTAGGGTTTTTTGTTTCATCCAGCATTTCTTCAGCTATTTCTTTGTTGACAGCATAGTGCTCCTGCAACTGATTAATATCAATGTTAAGGTTCAAAGGGCTATGAGGCTGCACATAGTCACTCATATTGGCCAGAATTCGGGCCAATTGGTCTTCCCGTAAAGGGCTTCGTGGTCAACTTACAGTAGTGTTTTCGGGAGGCTCTGTTCCTTCTCTTTCACACCTATGATTATCTTCGTCCTCCTCACAGGTATGATAGCTACCTTCTTCCTCATTCGAATATTGAATTTCTCCCTCAATTTCCTCTTCTTCATTATTTCCTTCTTTTGCACTGGTTTGTTTCTCACCACTGGTGTGGTGGCTCATTTCTTCTTAATTTGAGTAGCGAATTTCTCCCTCCATTTCCTCTTCTTCATCAATATGAGGACTTCCTCCTTCCAATTGTGGAGGTTGTTCATCCTCAGAGCTGGATAATTCCAAGGGCTAGCTACTACTGCCTGGAATTCCTTCTATCATTCCCCTACTTCGTTTTGAACAGAGGGACTGTCTGCGAATTGATGGTTCAGTTGTTAAGCTAGCCATTCTCTTCCATTTTGGGGCAGGTAAAGCTAGCCCTCCATCAATGGAGAATATCAACTCTTCCCAGCTGGTCTATTGTTGGGTGAGGCTACGACTCACTATTAATCTGATTAGGCAATGGTGGCTGACCACCATGTCTGCGTGCTGAGATTTTCTTATACTACGGGCAATATCATGTAGTAAGGAATTTAAAAATGCAGACAAATTTACAGTGCGTTTCTATTTTAATATAGCTAGTAACTTAAGGTGGCAAGGTCTTACCACGTCTTTCCTTCCGTCGCATGTTATATAGAACTGCACTATCTTGGCCAATTCCATCCATGGTTCTCCCAAGGATGCTAGCTGAAATCCTTTTCCTTTAATGACCAATGTCTGTCCGTCATCCTGAAAAATCTTCATGGCCTCTTGAAGCCTGACCTTCTTCTGAGTCCATATAGTTCCTTGGGCTGGTAGAAAAAACACCTCTTCAATTATTTCATCAGTTACAACTATCTGTCTTCCTCTAACCATGGAGTATCCTTCCTGGAAGTTCTGTAAAAATTCGGTGGCCACTGCTTCATGGGGTTGTTTCATCCTCATGAAATATGTAATCCATCCCAATATTTCCAAAATCTCTCGTGCAGCATCAGAAACAACTAGCACTTGTGGCTCACTCTGAATTGGTCGTCCTCCCATTGTCTCTGCACACTGTTAGTTCTTTCCAAACACACAGTGATTGTAATGGAATAGCACAACATGGTGAATTGGAATAATATCGTTAAATTTTTGTTATTCCCTAGAATGCAAGGATTTGGTTCACATACAGGTAAAGAAATATTGGGATTTGATCTGCATGCAGACATCTGTGCCCCCCTGAAGGATGATAGGTCGTCCTCGACCGTCAATTAAGAGAGGAAAGTGTGGCATAACAGTTGTACAGCAGGAAAAAGCAGGCATAGTTATGATACATTCAATCAAATTATAGCAGTTACTGAAATCAATGCGTGTGATAAATCGTAAATAGTTATAAAATCGTTTGTAATGATTCAAAGATAAGGAGAAGGGACAGCTTAAGATAAACATAAATATAAATGCATTTATTACCCACTCAAACTAATGTGATCGATTTATGATGATTTTCATGTATAATAGGTTCGAAATCAAAGGTTAAGGATTCATACTTTCATTTGATATTTAAATAGAGATATAGGAAAAAGGGTTTAATATTACTATTGATGTGTATAAATGTGACTCAAATACCATCAGCAGAGCTTTGTTTCCCACAGGTGTTCATAACCTTGACAAAGTTGCTTTCTCACCCTTGGAACCATTGTCCTTTATTTATGCCGAGGAAGTGCTTGTTGAATGTCATAACGGAGGCCATTGTGCTGGCTTCGTGACCAGATAAGTCACAATGCCATTCACCAGGAAGAAGTGAAAAGTGGGTAGGCCGGCTCGTGATGAGACCTCTTGTTCCAAGGAATTCTTAATTTTTTTCAATTTTCCATTGGACCATATCCCTGGTTTGGTGGCCATGATGGGAATGCCACTTCACTTGCTTCCTTATGATCATGGTAGGTTGGCTCTTGATGAGACCCCCTATCTTCCATCTGCCAAATCATAAAATTATTAGTGAAATATAAATATTTTTCTTTTTCTTATAGCACTTTCCTACTTATACATAAAGAATGGCTCAACACTCCTTAAGAGTAGGGATGGTGGAAGAATTCTGAACATCTCAATAGAAAATAATATGCCCTTATTCCTACTCCATAAGTAAAAATCAAAGAAAGTTATAAAATATGGGAAAGAACCAACATGATAAGGATAATCGATCATATTAATTCAGTGGTAGTAAGACAACAAATCATGTTATTGATTATGTCCCTTTTTCCTTTTTCTTATCATTACCAAACAATTTTCTTAAAAATGACGATTTCTTTTGATTTGTTGATTACAGTAATATTTAATTTGTATTATTGTATATAAATAGTATTTTTGTCTTTAGAAGAGTCATCATAAATCCTCAAAATGTTGATCTAAAACAAAAAACAATCCACTCAAAAGGTGATGTTCCTTTAAAAATAACAACAGAAAC